>JAVTVJ010000076.1:6600000-6843167 GCA_034509425.1 Eopsaltria australis
GGAATGGAAAGCAGAGGAACTTGCAAATATGTTCCATCCTGGAATCTAACTGAAATAATGTGGAATTTCTTTCTTCATAATAATGTATTTCATAGTGAAAGCAATGAAAATGATTGTTTATAACACCCTTGACTCTTTCCTCCTCTTGTATACTGATCTCAAAATCTTCCTGCCTTTTCCTATGAATCCTGAAACTCTACTGTCTTTTTCCTTTCAAAATCACTTAATCGCTTCTCCAAAGAGCAACCCCGAAAGAGAGAATACTTTTAAAATTATATCAGCAAAACAGAACAATTAAATATAGCTATCTTGTTTTCACTCACTTCTAGACAAAAGTAACAATCCTGGTTTTTAATCTTTTTTTACATTTCCCTGTCTCTTCCATCATTTCCAATGAAAAAAAGAAAGAAAACAAAATGAAAACCACAGAAAAACAAAATGAAACAAGATTAAGTCATAATTCATGAAAGCTATAATGAACTGCAAAATTAGGTATACTGTTTCATATTGATTTTCAGTTGGTTTGCCTAGACTGTTCGCCACAGCAACGCCTTGAAATATATAAAGTCTCGAATTCTAAATATGGGAACTGACAACAGTAAAAACTTTCCACAGCTAATACCCTTTCAGGAAGATATGGTAGCTTCTGCAAGTCACTATTTCCAGTTCTTTTTATGGCATTGTGTCACAATTGTTCCTTGGTCATCATTTTGAAGCAATTAACTACATCAGTGATATAAATATGTAAAATTATGGAAGTGTCAGCATTTTTATCAATAGGGGGTATATTTCTTACAAATACAAAACACGGGATTTGGACACAAAAACCTACTTGAAAAACACACCAACTATTTCAGAGGTGTACAGCACTAAAGTGTCAGTCACTATGCTTTTGATCCCTGAGTGTTATATTCCTCTATCAAGACAAGACTCTTTATGTTTGCATTTTAGTCATCCTATCATTCTGATTTAAGTGGAATTATCATGGCTCATTGCCATGGTAAGTTTTTTCATATACATTTTCCTGATATTCCTTGACTTGCCCTACAACTGAACCAGTGGGACAGGGTCATTAACTATATGAGCAATAAAGGTGGAAAAACCCAGAAACATTAGTAGCAGAAAAGAGCAATGTGCAATTCAGATATTGCTGTCTCTTGACTGAAACACCTTCTATTAATTTGATTCTATTTGATTAATTAGATTCTAAAGTGTAGACATTTATCAAAACATCACTAGTGGCACATGATGACTACTGTGGAACAAATACACAAATTCAGGTGATGGACACCATCAAACCTAAATCTTTAGCAGAGAACAGTTTTTCCAGAAATACTTACACTTCATATCTTATGTCATATAATTTATAAATATTTTCATAATTAAAATAAGTATGATTTTTATATGTCAAATATAATAATGTCTATAATACCATATCTATAAAATTAAGAAATATGAAATTAGTATTTTATATGCTTATTATGTTTCTTTTATGTCTACAGAACTTTATTAACTACCTTGGTGATATGGGTAGGATTCATATCACCAAATGCAGACAGTGTACATGGTCACCTGACACTCCTTTACACTCAAAGCTAAGGAATAGTTACTGTTAGAGTACTGCTATTTTCATCACAAGTACAAATCAGAAATAAGTCAGTGAATTTCTTCCTAAAATTGCTTGTTTCTCTCCATTCACTGTAAAATGAACTGAAGATAAGCAGTTCAGGTTGCTCACACTGTGCACATGGGAAGTTAGAACAGAGTATTAGCAACCCTGAGCTTTCTCTTGTTAGTGCTCTTTAAAGCAGGCAGTTTTACACTACCTGAAATAGCTTCTAATCCACCTGAAAAGATGTTTAAGATAATATACAAAACTGTTTCTAAAACACTACATAAAAGTTAAACCAAAAATTTTAGTAACTGACATTTCTGCAGCTGATTATGTACTAAGCCATGTCTATTAGGAAAACAGTAGTGAAGTCACAGTTAGAGCAGTAGGAAGCCCAGCATTAGCACAAGAGTCAAAGTACCGGAACAAATGCCACCTCAGCCACTGTTGTGTCTCACATAAATCAATTCATCAAATTGCTGTTTGTCAAACTGCTGGACAAAAAGTACTTTTGAAGTCAGAAGTATGATGAAGATATATAATTATGTATCAATGCAGATTTTCTTTTTTTCATTTTCATGTTGTAAATTCTTTGAACTCACAACAGTGACATTTTCTATTTTTATTTTAGGCTCCTCAATAAAGCAATTTTGTACATTTGAATTTGAAAATACACTTAGCTTACAGTACTTTAACACATTTTGGCCATGTGCAAAATAAAATAACTTCAATAACATCAAATCTGTTCTATTGAGTGAAAAGCATTTTTATCCCTCAATTTGCCATGTGTATGCTTTGTGTGTTTGCATGTTTTCTACTTCATGAAAATTTCATCACCATCAGGTTTACACTACATGCTGTATCAAAATCTGATCCCAAGATCCAGACTGGAATGTTGGATTAAAAATTAGAAAATCCTTCAGAGTTAGGAGAAAAAGTAGCTTTTAATACCTGCTTCATCAATTCTACAGCTAAAAGGGTGTCTACAGTATTCTTTTTCTCTGTTATAAAAGAGGGTTTTCTTCTAGTTTCTACCAGCGGCTGGCATTTTTTAAGTACTTGTTGCGCTGTACCATTTTAGATTCTGTAGCTATGGAAAACACAACCGTTTAGACCAGCAATTTTCCTTATGCACAGTATTGCACTACGTACACAGTGAATCACAATGCCATCACAAAACTGCCTATCATAACACTGATAAGGTCAGATAAACTTTATCAGAAAGTTTGGCTGAAGTCGTGATCAGCCTTCTTATTGAGTAGGTGCAGCTCATCATCAAAACTCCATGGAACTTCTCCATATACAGACAGTAAAAACTCTCATGGAAATCCTACTTTCTGCCAGTTTACCAAATTCAGGCCTCAGAAAGAAGTTCACACTTGATCAGTGAAATGTTATCTGCTATGTACACTTGAGCTTGTTCCCTGATGCCATTGTCTGCAGAGAGTGGCTACCCTGACCTTAAAGCACTTACTAAAACCAGACAAATGTTACACAATCATTCGATCAAGTTTGTAACACATTCCCAAGTATTTAAACCAGCAGTCAGTTTCTGACTGATCTGCTGTAATATCATGTATTCATGCTGGTCTCAGACTCTTTGGGTTTGGGCAACTACTTTTCCTTTGATACCAATAATATAAACAAAGTGTAAATATAAGTGCAGAACAAAAATAAGAAATGATACTTTATTATAGGAAAAACAGCACTTGTTTTTCAGGATTTAGTTAATTTAAAGTTTTCATTAGTAAAACTACTGCAAAGGAGACACTTTGAGCAAGAAGGCAAAAATGCAGGCTACCAAGACATCCTGTGTTAGCAAAAGTGTAACTCCAGAATCCCAAAACTCTTAACACTGGGTTCCTGTCTGGAGACAGACATTTTACAGTGATGTTCTACAAACATTTTGATCATAGTTGCTTTGCATGCTTTTACATGAAGGAATCTTTATAAGATATCACTAATGATTGTTTGGCAGTTTAGTCCTAGAAAAGGAAAAGTTAATTTCTTGATCTTCATTCTCCTCATGCCCTGTTAGAAATATTCTCCTCTATATTTTGTTATCATGAATGAGATATGTTGGTAGCATTTGAACAATGCCTGGTCATCAAGAGCAAAATTACCTTGTAGACACAGTAATTCAACATATTTCAAAGCAGTTTGAAAATTATTTCTGATTTTTTTTTTTATGTCTGTCTCCAAAATGCTCGTCACTCTCAGCTCACTGACAGGAACTGCACTACCCCATCAGAACAGTAAATCCAATTTTGTCTTTTCAAATTTCTTTACTGAATATAAATAGTAATAACTTTCATTGTTTTCCTTACACTCAAAGGAGATCTTTCAAGCATTTTAAAAAAGCCTCGTCATTTTTTGTACATTAAGTAAATCTACAGACTAGTAGTTACTTGTAAGGGTCCAACAGAAAACCTCTAAATGCAAACAAATGTTTCCTGGAAAAAAAAACCTTTTTCTCCTCCTCATTTGCAGTACTAACTTTTTGAAGTATCTGCTATACTACAGGTTCCCAAAGAAAGGACTTGCATTTTTGTTTAACCTACTTCAAGAGAGTGCCTAGAGAAAAATATGTTTATTGTATTAACACCAACATTTTCTTCATATATAGAGCCACATATGGGGAAGAACCCAAGAACCCAAACCAAGAACCAAGAACCCTAACAGAAAGTATCTACAAAATCATATATATTTTAGAATTCAGTGCCAAGATACATTCTATGCAATCTTTGTGACCCTCACATAACTGTGAGCCTTCATTAAGTTGTGTGTGTATATAATAGTTACATTCAAATGTGTGATTAAATCATAATTAGTATATACAGTTTTAAATTATTGTTCCATCTGAATATTTTAAATAATCTCAGGTTTTATTTCAGAAAGATTGGATATGAAAAAAAAATTAGTTTTCTGGATGACATAGCAGTCTATTTTAGTCAAATGGAAGTGTTTAACCAATAAAGTATTGTCCTCACACCTGGGAAGGTAAAATAAATGGTGTATGAATAGAACAATTTCTGTGAAAAAAATTACAAAAAATACATTGGCTGTTTGATTTCAAACAGCAAATGCATCTCGGACTACAGAAATAATTAAACTAGAACATGGGCCATTTTCCAACAAATGCAATGCTACTATATTAAGTATTTTTTATCTATGCACAAAACCTTGTAACATACAAAAAAAACTCAAGATAGATAAAATCCATGAAATAGCAAAATCCAGCTATTTCCAATCATGTTTTATTTTCTCATGAAGATCAGTAATGTATGGAAATTACATGAAAAATAGAGTTTTGACTGGGAATTTTTAGTCACAAAACTTAACATCTTATTTGCATGAATTATTATTAAAAAATCCACGTGTCAATAGTAGCACTAAAAATTTAAAAAGGTAAATAATGCCTTTACACTCAGAGAAATGATGGACAGGGGGAAATTTCATGGAAGAAATATGTATCAAACATACAATTGCTAATGTGAATTTTAAACATTATTTTCTATTGCATTTAAAATACAAACACTCCGTTTCTTCTTTCAGAGGAGCAATTTCCCACCATTATTTCTGACATGAAATTTTAAAAAAAAGTACTTAAGTATCCATTAGTAAATGGGATTATTTCAGTGCTGGTAATTATACAGTATACTGCAATGAAAATAGTAAGTCCATCAGTCCATCTCTAAGGAACTCCCTGTAGTTTTGCACTTTCTACACTAAAACAGGTCACTGTTTTTATTCATTTTGTCAATGCCCACAGTGCTCATGCCTAACATTTCTTCCTATCAGATTCAATAACCTGTATCTTTTCTGATTACAGTCAGGTTTCTGACGTAGTTGTACATTCTTTGAAAATCCTTACTAAAAAACCTGAACACATTTCTTCATCAGAGTCTCATTCTGTGGAACTATTTAAAAATTAAATTCATGAAGTTGCTATTTAAAACATAAGACTTTTGTTAATGTAACTGCATTGACCTCTCATTTATCTCTATATACGTCTATATTCTTAACCTGGTAAGACTCTGCAAAAACAGACTTTGAATAACCTGTGAAAACAACTTTCAGATGTTCCTTGTATCAAGTTATATCCCTTCTTAACATTTTTCTTTAAAATACTTCTGCTGGACAGTAATATGATGCTTTTAAGCAGGTTTGCCTACTTCAGACAGAACTGCATACTAAATTTAAAAAGAGATGAAATCTAAAATTGACAGAATCAAATTCAAAGAAAAAATTACAATATTATTATATAGGTAAAAATAAAAAATAAAATTTATTTTAAAATACAGCACTCATAAATTACACTACACTCAGTATTAACACTTCAGTTCCCTGACTTTCTTTTAAAGTATTTGGCTGATTTAGCAAAACAGAGCAAAAAGAGTGAAGCCAAACCAAGAGACCAGCTAGCAGAGTCCGTGGAACTTAAATGCATTTTTGCAAGCGACTTAAGAGCTTTGCAGCCTAACACTAAGGTTTCTAGTAGCTTTCCCATAAAACCCATTGAACACATTAGAGAAAACATGGCACTGGCTCAAAACTTCACTCAACCCTCTAAGCCCACTTTGTAAATATTTAATGTTAAAGGAAGAACATGAGCATTCTCTTAAAACAGAAAGTAATAGCACAATGAAACAAAAAAATCCAATTATATTATTTTGCTAAGCTTTTACTTTTCCACTATTCCCCTTTCTATTTGGAGAGAGAAAAACTCTAAAAAGCTGAAAAAAACTATGTATCACAGCAAAAAACTACAGGATGCAGGTTTTTTATTTTAAGGAATCCTATCCATTTGAACAATGGTTTTGTTAAATGTATGAGACAGAAGTTTGAATATCCTACTTCTGACAGGACCAGATAAAAATAAAAAAAAAGGCCACAAAGCCTGAAAAGTAGAAGGATTTGTTTTACTGCTTTGTCTGTTGAACTATATAAAACAGTCTGCTCTTGTATTTGTGTTTAAAATCTCAGTGGACAAGGTGTACAATATAATAAAAAATAAATAAACATAGGTATTGCTACTGTTTCATAAAACTTGCAGCTTGACTTTGCAATTTAATGACTATTTGGAACAAGTCAAACACATTTATTGTTATTATGACTTGAAAGAGTTCAGTGAAATTTTAAATACTTCCATAACTCCCAGGAAGCCAAAACTCTGCAACTTGAAAGGAAGAAAAATGTCACAACTTCAAAAAGTGAACAATGACAAAATAAATTCTTATCTGCCTATCATTGGTTCATACCCACAATATTTTCCTCTGAACACCATTTATACTTTTTAAAACAAGTTGTGTAATTGATCAAATTTTTAATTCTACCTACCTGAAAAGATTAACTGATAAGCAGTAAATAACAAATAGCAAAAAAGTAAAGTAAAACAAATAATACTAGAAAATTCAATTAAGGTAGAAGTTTGTCAATGTTCACTGTAATATTTAAACAGCTGACAAAACAAAAAAAAATTTACTACAGTGATAATACTTATAAAGATGAGCAATAAATAAACAGTGTGTCCTAGCAGTGCCTAGAAGACATATTTCAGATAATTAGGAACAATGGCATCGTATGGTACCTTCCATTGCCCTTTTAAAGAAGACTTTACAACTTCCACAGGTAAGTACTCCATAGTGGCAACCTGAAGCCTCATCACCGCAGATGAGACAAATCTTCTGGGGTAGTGATTCGAAACTGAACTGAGAACTTTGGCTGCTTTCCGTATCTGGCCTTGAAAAGAAAAAGAATTAAAAGAAATGAATGATCTAGCTCTGCACAGTTAACTACTTACCTGTATTAATGAGTTTTATATTTAGAACTTCATTTTAAAATTTGTTATCAAGATATAGGACGACAGGGAAAAACTAAAGTATGACTGCCTTTCTGCCTAATGGTTTGTCTCTACTAAGGTACTACAAGAAAGCAGTGCAAAAAAAGTATAAAGTTGTATTTTAATCCATTTAGGAAAAAAGATACCATCTAGACACTCTTTGTTAAAATGTTCATTCTTCCTCAGATCAACAACTCTTGTAACTGGAGTTATAGTGATGATTTTTTTCCTGTACAGAGACAGGATCAGATAGATGTCAATTGAATTTCAAAGGCCTATTTCATATGGGAAATATGAAATTTCATTTCAACCAGAAAAGTCTTTAATAATCAGCTTTTCACCCCCCATTCAGCTAAAGCATTCTCAGCAGTAACTAACTCTGATGGGGATATCAAGGATATTTCCAATTTGTCTCCAAGAAAAGGCAGACTAATCTAGGTAGCCACTGTATTTGCTAAAAGAAAGGATTTCCATTGGAACTGTAATATTGCATGCACCTTTTGTTGCATCTGTTTCTAGGTAATGCATATCTTGGCATGATAGTACTCCATTTCATTCTAGCAAATCAATATACAAGCGTTTCAGTTTTCTTTTTCGTGTGAAATCAACAGCTTTCTGTGGTTTGGTTTTGTTGGGTTTTTTTGGTTTTTTTTAAAGCCGGAACACTATTTTGGAAAATATTTAGGTGTTGATGAATATCGCTGCCAGTAGGGCAATCCAGAGAACCTGCATGGCCTCCCTGGGCCGGGCAGTGTCTCGGACATCGGGTGGCCCTGCAGTCCCGTAGCGGTAACAAACCAACATCTGGGATACTACGGTACCCAAAGCCGCGAGGTGCCAGCTGTGGAGCCGGGACACTGTGGCGTGCTCGGGGAGCGCAGGGAATGCGAACGGGGCTCCAGGCACTGCCTAAAAGCCCAAAATGGCCCTCGCCGAGAGAAACTTCACCCGTCCTTTCCTCGGCACCCCTTAATATTCCCCCAGGGCGCCCACGGCCCGGCACGGCCGCCCCTCCGCAGGAGGAGGAGGAGGAGGAGGTGCGGAGCTGTCCCGCAGCGCAGCGCGAACCCCGGTGCCGTCCCTCACGGACCCCCGCCGCCCCCACCTTACCGCGCGTAGCCGAGGTACGGCGGGCAGAGCTGGGGCAGGCCCTCCTTGAGCACGGCGGCCGGGAAGCCCAGCGGCTGGTGCCCGTTCAGCCCCAGCGCCGGGTAGAGCCCCGGCGGCGCGGCCGAGGTGGAGGGCAGGCTGTCGGGCGGCGCCGCGGGCCCGTAGGCGCCGGCCAGCAGGGTGGGCTCCGCCTTGTAGAGGACGCACTCGAGCGAGGGCTCCTGCCCAGCCCGCGGAGCCTGCGGGTACTCGTGGCAGCCCGCCGCGGGGGTGGCCCTGCCGCCCGGGTAGCGGGCGGCGAGGCCGAGACCCTCCTCCTTGATCTTCATGACGGGCTGGATGTCGCCGTAGGCGAAGGGCACGTCCTTGGCGTCGGGCGGCGGGAAGGCGAAGGCCGGCAGGTCCGGGGCGGGGGGCGAGCAGCGCGGCACCGCGCCGCCCTCGTACTCGGGCCCGTCCAGCAGCTGCCGCGTGCGCGACGCCAGGAAGGCCGAATTGAGCGGCAGCAGCGGCACGTGCAGGTATTCCTGCCCCGGGTCCGCCGCCCGGGACCCGCCGGGCAGCGCCCCGACCCCGGGGGCATCGCCCTTGGGCACCGCGGCGGGACCCTCCGCGCCGCCCCCCGGCCCCGCCGGCCGCGCCTTAGCGGCGGGCACCAGGGCGTCTCCGGGCGGCCAGGGCGCGTTGGACCGCGGCGGGGGCTGCGAGGGGCCCGGCGCCCCCGGGGCCGCTTCGCCCGCCTTCTGCGAGGGACCGCTGCTCATCGCGCCGTCGGGCGCCTCCTCCGCCTCGAAGAAGGACCAGGGCGCCGCGGGCACGGTGGAGCCGGCATGAGCCGCGGGCGCCAGGAAGGTGTCCAGGACGGTGTCCAAGGAGTCCTTGACCGAGAGGGAGCCGCTCCCTGGCTGGTAGGAGAGGGAGTCCTGGCAGTCCTCCTGCCCCAGATGCTGCGGCTCTTCCTCCTCCTCCCCTTCCTCCTCCTCTTCCTCTTCGTCCTCCTCCTCTTCGTCGCTGCTCTTAGCGTAAAGCAGCCCGTCCAGGGAGATGTCGATGGACTCCGATTCCTCGCGGAAGGGATCTCGGCCGGGCTGACCCTGCAGCAGGACCGCCCCGTCTGTGGCAGGCGGAGGCGCTCTGGGCTCCTTGGCTTTCACCTCGGTCATGCTGGCCCGGGGCAGCGACGGACGCCGGCGAGTCTCTGGCAGCGACAAAGTGCGGGCAGCCGGGCAGTGACGGGGTGCGAGCAGCCGGGCGGCTCTTTACATCCTGGACGTGCCTGCTGCGGAGGTGGCGCGGGTCCTGCTCACATGGTGCTGCTCTCGGGCCGACGGCTCAGCCCCGGCCTCCGCCGCCGGCACGGGGGTGACTCGGAGGCGGGGGCGGTGCAGCCTGGAGGGGGAAAACGATGGGAGCTTGTGCGGGAGGCGGGCAGGAAAGCAGGGTGCTTGCCAGGCTCCGGCAGCAGCGGACACGCTTACTTCCCGCTCCGCTCGTCCCCCGACTGCTTCCCACCGCCCGGGCGGGCTGGTCGCGGCTCCACGCCCCTCGCCCGTCCCTCCCTCCCCGCCCCTCCTCGCCTCCAGCGCCGTCCCTTACCGAGGGTCTGCGCTGCGGGGCGCGGGCTCGCCCCTCCCGGCCCCACCGCTCCGCGCTGCCTCGGGAACCGCCGCTCCTCCAGCGACACCATCGGCTCCTCCTCCGCTCCGCCTGTCCCACTCCCATCGCTCGCCGTGCCCGCGTCCTTTTCCCATCGCGTCCGGCACTCTGCCTTAGGTCAGCGCTTTATGGCTTCTCCCTGTCTTCTCATGCCTCTCCCCCACCTCTTGTGCCGGTGCTTCGTCCTCTCGCTTCACCATCCGAAGAAGTGCAGCTCTGGAATGAGCAGAGGGCACAAGCCTCTCTTCGAAGGGCAGAGAGCAAGACAAGGTTTACTTATTTGCGGTGACGGCTCCCTTTTGTCTGTTTTTCACTGTCCCCTTCAGACGTTCAATGTAGTTCTTCGTGATTAAGCTCTATTCCAAAACCCCTCCTGACACGAGATCCTTTTTCCAGTACCAAGTAAACCAAGGCATTGTAAAGCTCTCTACATGACGTTACAGGACCTCAAAGCATCATTTACACCAAGAAGCACAACGTCTTTTCTGCAAAAGATTTGGAAAGTGGGGCATTCGTTGCTTCTAAATTTTAATTACTTTGTCAGGGAAATGAGAGGATATTTAAAAAGTGCTGATGGCCAGCCTGCATATAGCAAGTTGCAATTCAGCCCAGGTTAGCTCTGACCAAGAAGCTGTTACCAGCTGATTGCTGGCATTTTGTGTAAAATGCTGGCTTTATGGCAGAACCCATTCAGCTCAATAAGACAGCTACTAACGGGAGAAGGAAAAAAAAAATCAACACGTTATTTGCATTATATAGAAATCTCAGGAAATAAGCTTGTGTTGAAAGATACAAAGAATAAATTGGCATATGAATATTGGTTATGCCCTGTGGATGTAACATGCTTTCCTGAAAGAAAACGGTTTTTTTTTTTCCCCCAAAAAAAACTGTGATCACTATGACATATTTGCTTTTGTTATTTTACTTTAAAAACATCTTCAGACTGAAAAGGACAGCTTCTTAGGGAGAGGAACATAACTGTTGGAAATTACTTCAGTGTTCTGAAATCATATAAGGCAAGTTTATAGAAGCAGTGGCTTCACATAAACCATATTCATATTCTATGTGGTGTGTACTTTCTAAGTGATTCTTGTCAAAACCCTACTGGCTTCCAGACTGCTTTGGGACTCTGCTTTTTATTCATTTAAGAATAAATAGAAGAAAATATTTTTTTTTTCTTTTTGCTATTCAAAAGAATTGTGACAATGTGATAATAGCTAGCATTTTAAAACTCAGGTGTTATGTGGGTGCCTCTATATACATTTAGGAGGTTCAACAGAATGATGCACTTCCAAGTACACTTGTTGAGTATAGGAATATTTCTTGAACAGCAGTGTTTCACTCTGCTGATGTTGCATGGGAAAGAACTGTTTGGCCAGCAAGTACCAGGAATTGAAGATATTTTCACAAAACCTATCAGTGGAACCAATGTTAAAAGAATTATTTAAGAGGCACTATCCAATTCTGTTATGATACGACATTAAAACTAATTATTTGGAGTGCTTCAATGACTTCCCAGTTTCTGGTTTTCCTGCTACAAAATTTCTCCCTTCTCCCAAACCTGCCTTTTCTCCGAGAAGTTCATCTCCACTACTGTTAATCTCCATGCTTATTTTGGTTTTTCCCTGATGTTGCATGCTTAGTCAGCTGATTGTCACGCCTTTTTATTGACACTGCCTTGCTTTCTCATTTCCATTTCCGCATATGCACAGAGCATTCATGGCTTGAGTTTTTACAATAATATGCTCCAAATGTTTCTTTACGGTGACTTTCCTCCTTCCTAGTGCTTCTGGATTTGAAGAGGTAAAGAGCCACAGATGGCCTGAACAGAGGGTCCTGAAAGGAAAGCAGCACCGAGCAGTTTCCACTCACTGCTGCTCGTGATTTGTCTGTTAAAATTCTACACTAACAAGGCCATATGACTGTAAACACTTACATATTTACCAGAAATATAAATGTTTACTTCTTACATTATTTGTCTGAATGTTAGCAGTTAAATATTGTCCAGGTTTTCTGCTGTCCTTCCTAATTTCATTTTTATGACCTGACAAATACACTCTAATCTTTGATGGTAACAGTAATTGTGCTGAATTGTCATTGCTTAAGGAAAATATTTGGGGTTCCTTATCTAAGAAATTTATTGGATCTAAATGAGTGGACTTCAATTTATACTGGTTTCACATGATTTCTATGAACTTTCACTGGAGCTTTTGTTATTTCCTTTACATTACTCTGTCCATAACCCTCGTGCCCCATCCCTAGGCCCCTGTTCAAGGCCAGGTTGAGTGGGGCTTTGAGTAATGTGATCTAGTGAAATGTGTCCCTGCCCCTGAGAGGAGAATTGGAATTAGGTGGTCTTTAAGGTCCCTTTCAATCCAAGGTGTTCTGTGATTAATTTGTTTCTTTTGCTCTTAGATTTTCTCACATCATTTGGAAGCTTTCCCTGATATTACTATGGTACCACAAGTTTTTCAGTAAGAACATTACAAAGTATACCCTATCAATTTTTTTTGCATTCTATTGTCATTTCTTACTTTCCATTTACTCACTTGGTTGTTATGTCAATCAACATTAAAGAAAAACAGGTTTCTTATGGTGTATCCACAGCTAATTTTCATTTGCAAGCCATTAAAATTGAAACTGATGTTTTCAAGTAAGACCTAAAAATGTAGTTTTTTTAATATTCAGTAATTTTTTTCTGAATATAAAGATTTCAAAGAGCAAACAGTATGAAAGTGCTTATGAAAAGGCCTACTTTCAATCCAAAAGTGAAACATTTGAGAGTTTGATTGACACTCTTGCATTTTTTAAAAATTCTGTCAGAATGTGAAAGCTGATTGAGAGCTCGAATAAGTTGTGTCTATTTTCTTGCTCTTTTCAAGAACTGTGGATGAGTAAAATCTACACTTAACAAAATTTCTTATCTGTCTTTCTTTTCCACACAATTCTTGTATAAAATGTCAAGGATAGCAATAGAATTGTACTGAGAACTCCCTCTGTAATGCTCTAGATTTGTACTTAATTTTTTAAGTGCTTCCTGAGCACTTGTTTGACTATTCAGCCATTCAACTGTACCCTTTTAAGCAGTACAATTTTTTGATAGATCCTTTAAAATATTTTTAATGGGTTTGGCTTAAAAAAAGAGACAATGTTGTGTGAGAAACAAGACAAGTACACAGCCTCCTCAAACAGTACAAATATCAAAATCACAGACTTTTTCTGTGATGACCTTTTCTTAAAAAATCTTGAAGTATGAGCTGAAGGGTAAGAGATACTAATTTCTTTTCTCAGACTTTTCTCAGACTTTTTCTATTTGTGTCAAGATTGCTCCATATAAACAGTGTGTGACCTAATGTTTAAAACTGGGAAAGGACAGTTTGATTACACTGAATTAGTGTCTTAGTCTATACAGACCTTTTTTACAACATTGTTCTGCACAGTGTGTTGGAGAACAGAACTTTGAAGTTAAAAGTATTGGTTTCCTTTTTTTCAGTTAATCAATGGCTCACAATTTTGTGCTATCATTGTTTAGGATATAGTACAACCAAAACTGTGATTCACTTCGTATAAACAGAGAGGAGGAGAGACTGCTTCAAAGAGCTTATGAGCTCATGGTCAAAACTAAAAAGCAGCTTCCATAAGGAGAGGCTTTTCCATCTATCACAGAAATAACATTTTTATCCAAAAAAAAATAGACCTCTGTAACTGCATGAAAAGCCCCACATTTCAGCATGTAGTGTAGACGATAAAAACATAGCACTGTCATGCAAATAAGAGCACATTCTTGTTATGTTACAGTTTTTGGAGATATGTATTTCTGTGGTTTCATCCCTTTTCTGTAAAAATTTCAGCCCCCAGTTAGCAGGCTAAATTTCACTTACATTAGGATACCAGCAGATGTTCAATATGCACTTGTCAGAGATCATGATTTTGGAGTAGTAGCTAAGTCATGGAAGCACTCAGCATCAGGAATGTGATTCGATGGTAACTGTTCACATCTGAACCTGATGATTAGGCTTTTCTGACTCTTACCTGTAATCAGGTAAGAGTCATAGATGTCTGTAGGGACCATTTTCTGGAGCTCTTCAGGGACACTTGGTATCTTATTTAAGACATAAAGGACTACTTTGATCTGAAGCACTCAAAGAGCTATGATTTTTTGGCAGTGCAGTGTCAATGCCTAAATGAAGAGGTATGAATAGAGTCCTAAAATCTTAAAATGCAGTATCAATGTGCTCTACTACACTGTTTAAAATCATGGTTTCAGAAACTGTACAGTAAGCATGCTTTCATTTCCTGTAAGCAAGGGCATGCCACACTGTAATTAATCTCTGTGATCTGTTATCAGGTGTTTTGCTAGCTTAAGCTAAACCATCAGATTTACTAAAAGCTATCAAAACTATTGGCTTACCAAATACAAGGGTGTATTGAAACATATTTAAGTTCTAAAGGGATTGGCAAACAGCAAGGTATGTGGCAAAGAAGGTAAGCAATAGAGCTATTAAAAGAGATGAGGAAAAGGAAGCTAATCACAGTGCATGTTACGTTATTTCTTGCTCTCAGGTGCTAAAGTTCCCACAGGGATAATAGCAACATGAGAGGTGCAGGTGCTTTAATCTTTATAAATTGTCTAAAGGGAGGAAACAGATGGGTATTGAGTTACAGTCATGAAAGTGATAGCTCTTTCTGCTACAGGAGTTGTATATTTTATTTATTGCTCTTTGTCTGTTTATGTTTTGGCTAACACTCACTGAAATGCAGAATATAATACACTTGTAGCTGAGCAAATAAGCCGGAGCATGAGGAGTGAAAAAAAAGGGAGAAAATAAGTTTTCTGCTTCTATGCTCCACAGAGAATGTCATTGCTTGCTGGATGACATCCTCAAAAACTTTCTCAAATATTTTTTCAATGAATGCACCAGCTTGAGGTGTCAAAGGCACAAGCTATGCTTCCCTTAAGGCCTAGCTGGGGGACCTTTACTGAAACCCACCATATTCCTCAAAGTGGTTTTGTTCCAGTCCAACCTCAGGAAAAAGAAATAAATGTTGCTTTATATAAAATATGATATTCAATTATCTGTTTATATGAAATACATATTTTATATGAATATGTTAAGTGGCTGTATAAAGATGATTGAACCCAGTGCTGCTGGGTGAAACGAGATGACTCCCAGCAGTATAATATTCATGATGGTGCAGCAAGTCTTATTTGCTGGCTGGAGAGTAGGAAGTTGCAACCAGTGATATTAAACAGCTGTTAGCATCTCTGAAATTCGGAAAGCAGTAGTCAGTAGATCTTCAGAAGTATTAAAAGCAATATCCTAGTAGAACTGTGAGTCCTTAGTAATCATAGAAAAGAAGGTAACAACTGGATACGGCCTCAGGACATACACAAGTAAGTTTGGTAGTCCAAATTTATATGCATATGCTTTTTAACACAGAGATAAAGGAGGATTGAACATAACTATGGCACTTTCTTAATAGTTCAAATGCTGAATTAAATAGAAGTGATCTTGAAGTTGAGTTATACTGTAAGTGGAAGTAGGAATAATTTTCTTTTACTGTGGTGCAGCCTTTGCTGCCAGCTTTAATTTCATAATAGATATCCTTCCTATGTAAAATCAAGGTATCTTAGCTAGGATTAATTTTCCATCAATTTATTATAATCCCAAGCTTTTCTTCCTGTTTCTATTTACAATCTAATTGCCCACCAGGAACTTGGTTGCCCCATGAAATTTCAAAGCTGACTCTTCAGCTTTGGAATATTCACAACCTGCTCTGAATTATCAGTTTTTCATAATCAGTTGTTAAAGGTAAGGTGTGGCAATGTTTTTCCATAATTTGCAGAGAACAAAGGCAAATGCAGGGTCCTGAACCTGGAGAAAAATAACTCCAGGCACCAGCACAGGCTGGGGGCTGACCTGCTGGAGAAGGACCTGGGGGTCCTGGTGGACAACAAGCTGTCCCTGAGCCAGCAGTGTGTCCTTCTGGCCAAGAAGGCAAATGATATCCTAGGATGCATCAGGAAGAACACTGCCAGCAGGTCGAGGGTGGGGATCCTGCCCCTCTACTCAGCCCTGATGAGGCCACATCTGGGGTGCTGTGTCCAGTTCTGGGCTCCTCAGTGCATGGAGCTCCTGGAGCAGATCTAGTGGACTGTGGAAAAGATGATGATGGGTCCAGAGCATCCTTGTAATGAGGACAGGCTGAGGGAGGTGGGCCAGTTCAGTCTCAAGAAGAGACAACTAAGAAGGAACTCATCAATGTATGCAAGCATCCAAAGGGAGGGTGCTAAGAGGATGGATCAGGCTCTGCTCAGTGGTACCAAGCCACGTGCTCAAGGATGAGCAAGTAGGCTGGACCAGATGACCCACTATAGTCCCTTCCAACTTGACTCATTTTGTTATTCTGTGAAAAATGTAACTGTGTGGTGAAGAATGGTTGCAGTGTATGAGGATTAGCTGTGAAGGTGTCCATGTGTTTAGCAATTCTGGGTGGAAATGCTAAAATGCAAAAGAAGGTGCCCTATGAAGTTAAAATCAAGCAAAGACTGAGGTAGAAGTCCTTCACCTTTTGAAAGGTTCAGTTCTGTCCAGATGCTGTATAAGAGTAAAATCTACTCAAAGTATTGCCAACAGTTTGTGAATCAGCCAGGCATTAAAGAACTGGAATATTAGACTCTGACTTTTGCATCAGACACTTGAATGCTATCAACCAGCACAGCTAAAGGAGATCCAGTGAAGGAACTAGTTTAAAAACTGTCAAGGGACCAATATTCTTTAATTCTCCCATTTCAAAAGTTCCTTTAAAGTGTGTTACTGAGGGGTAATAAATGCCAGGTCATTTTTTCCTAGGAAGCTTGGAGGACTCTCACATTTGTACCTTTGGGTCTGGATACTTGTCTAAATAGTAAATTGCTGTCAGAGTGTCAGAAAAACCAGTATTTCACGTCTGACTGATTGAAAAGGGATAACTTGTTCCAAATTTTTGGGAAAGGAAGCATGACTATGAATTGAGAGCAGAAAAATATTGTCAATAAATCCACACGTGGAAATATGTCATGCAAACATTGTACTTAAACCTCATCAGATTTTAATTTATTACTCATTATAATAAAATAGAGCTAGATTTAAGCCACAAGCCTGCTAAGCACTGATTTGGATATGGAATGTTAAACAGCAGGAAGTGAAGGAAAGAGATACCCCTGTGGGATCGTGATTGCTCCATTTCTTAAATTAATCTGAGAAAATTAAATTTCATCACTGAAATTTAACATTAATACATGCCCTTTATAAATTAAATCAATAGTGAAACTAGTCTGGAATATGAAAAATAAGATGTCACCACTTTAATTAAATGGGATCTTCTATAAGGTGTGAAGGCTGTCTAAACTAAACTGGAATAAATTCTGGGCTGATTTGCCACAGAGTAAAACCTGCAAGCTACACAACTTATTATCCTGTTCACCCAAAATGACAATTTGCAGGTGAGTCCCTTAACTAGATGTGCAGAGACATAAGAGACCTGGTTCCCTGTGCTTTATGCCAGCTCCAAAGAAGCAAATTTATTCACATCAGTAACGGGTGCACACTTTCTTGTGCTGATTTTGACAAACTGTGGCTAAAACATTCCTTTGTCAGACAGTCTTGTTAGTTCTGTTATTACTGGTAATTCCTGGTTCTGTGTTCATCCCTAGAGGTGTCTGTCACTGATCAGAGGCCCCGGTTCTATGTTAAGTATTTAACAGAAAAAAAGGCGTCTTGAAAACCTCTCACAGAAAATCATATTGAGTTAAAGTCATCTAAACAAAAGGCAAATGTTAATATCATAGTGCAGTTTGTTCTAGAAATAGAGATACATGTCAAGGAAGTGTTCACTTAATACAATCCTAAAGGAAGACAGAAGCCTTCTACAGCTGTGAATCACTCTCCTCTAAAATTAATCTCAAAATAAACTGTCTTAGAAATTCTGTCCATAACACATCTTACAGGGATATTGTAGAGTGTGATTTACTCTTGAATTCTGCTATCCTTATGCTAAAAGATGATAGCTACATTTTCACTTTGGGGGGCCAGTGCACACACAGGGAAATCAAAAACCAAAAAAATTGCATACTGTGCTGCTAACTGTGGGGATCTTTGCCGTGAAATTAAAAAAAAAAAACAAACTACCACTGGTCATGGAAAAGTAGATCAGTGAGGTAGGAACAAGGTTACCAGAGCGGTGGCAGTGGGTGGCAGGAGGGATGGAGGAGGTGATGCATAGGAAGACCTGGCAGTAACACCAGTACCGTGGTTACATTTTGGGTACTGGTGGGAGTTTCTGCTTCAGAGACAGAAGCCTGGCTAGCTTTGTTTTATCATAGTCTGTTCATCCTATTCTTTTTCATGATTTATTCCCAACAAATCTCGTGTTAAACCAGAAACACTAGTTTTCTGCAATATTTTGCAATTGCAAAAGTAGACCACCGCAAATCTGCTAACATTAGCTTAAAAATATGAACAGACAGATCAGATAGAAATTCTGTCTGAAATAGCATGTAAGTTCAATTTTTAATAGAATACAATCAATAAATGAATAGGACACTTGTTCTGATCTATTGGAAGTCACCAGAAAAAAAAGTGGAGGAGAATAAATAATTTAAATATTAAAGTACTCTTGTGTTTTTTATAGTTTTTAAATTATATATTATGCAAACGTGTCTATTAGAAATGTTTATATACAATTTAATGGAAATTATGTTAGTGAATTAAAGTCCCCCAAATTATTACTATGGATTTAAGGGATATTCTTAATACCCTGAACCTACCCAATGATGTCCAAATGACATCATTCCTCTCAGTGCTAAGAGAAAATTTTCCTTTAGCCCAAAGACAGAATACATGAGTGATATACACCAAATGGGTATGTTAAAATCTGCTAGCAAAACAGGGACCATTTAAGGTTAAAAATAGGTCAAGCTTTTCTTATTTGACTTTGTATCTATTCTTATATTTATACATTTTTTAAAATCAGTAAATGGCATCTTTTCCTTTGGTTTTTAACTCTAGGCATTATTGCATGAACATTCTGCCATGAGTTCTATTTTTTCAATCTCTTTAGTGTGTTTGCTTTCTCAGTGCAGTCTTGTTTCTCCAGTTTTTCAAAATACAGTGCTTAGTCCTGATTTTTAAGTAATGAAAAATGATCAACAGTGTATTTAAGCGAAGGTGCTCTATCACAAGAGATGGAAAATAAAAAGCCTGATGAGAGGTTGATGCATTTGATATGACAGTTACCAAAAATTATCTGTATTCTAGAAAATGAATACTTCAATTTCTGGGTTAATGCATGATGTTTACAAAATACTTTATTTTCTCATGTGCCTCGTTATATTCATCCTTTTACAAAGAAACAGGGAAAATGAATATGACCAAAACTACCATGTCTGATCCTAAAGGAAATCTGAGTTGGAGCCACAGCTCTCTGTTTCAGCATCATTATGAAATCAAAGCAAAAGCAGTTTTTGAGTAAGCAAATCATAAATGCAAAGTCAATCTTAAACCAGAAAATGATCCTGACATATTTGGATGCCCCTCATAGAGTGATACATTCATCATGCTGTCTGTTGCTAGTGCAGGACTTCTCTCATCAGAAAAGATTTCTGTCTCTGGTATAAGCCTCAGCCAGTAAATGTTCCAAAGCATTAGTAGTTGTTCTGAAAGGATATGAGGAATGTTCCATTTCACCAGAACATTAAAAAGCTTTCAAATAGAACAGAATGCAATTACCCAAATAAGAACCAGGTCACAGCACTAGAACTGCTGTCCTGACCCATACAAAAGCAGCAGTTGTTATGTTATCTTTTTAAGATGATGACTGATATTAAAGATGTGGCATGATGATTCAATCGATATTTGCACTGTGCAGGAGGGATCTGAACGGGAGCATCAAAAGTATTTTTTCAGGAGAAAATTAAAAATATTAATTGAATCTGGCAGTTGATTTTTATATATTCATCACTCTGAGGCTTTGTGCAAACAAGAATGCAAGAATTATGAGGACAAGGAGCAAGTAATCAAGATGTAATTCAGTCTATCATAACAATAGGGAAATGCAACAAAGGAAGCAGACTACGTTTTTGCCTTGCTATTCTTTCTGTCTAGTGATGGCTCAGTGTAGACTATGGTCTGAGTTTTGAACTTACAACACTCTGTGGCAATTGTGAAGTGACAATAGTTTTATCTTAGACTGATCATGACATTTTAAAAAGATAAGAAATTAATCTCAGTGTAAACTGCACTTTCTTATCAAAGATAATCGCCTCAAAGTTAATCTGAACATAATCACTCAAACCTTGGTTGGGGGCTGTGGTTGCCTTTTGATTTTAAGTGTTTCATAGTGCAAAGCCTTTGTTACAGCTCACCCATTAGGAGAGGTGGGAAAGCAGCCTGCTGGTTATGGAAACATAAGTCATAGACAAGTGATGATGTGGCAGGGGTCACAATACATATTGAAAAAAATAGATGTACTGGAATGGAAATTGTTTTTCTTCCTTTTTGAAGTGTATGAGTGGATTATTCTAAAAATTCCTATATGTTTTATTTATCAGAGGGGAAAAAAAAGAGGAAAAAAAGTCCTGGTAGTAGGTCTGAAATCTTTTAATACAACATATTGAGTGTTGAAGGTGTAGACTGAGATCCAGGAAACTCCTGCTCAAATTACAGAACCAGGAATAGTCAATAAGAAACATCTATTTGTTGAAGTAATGCGTAAAAATGTTCTCTCTCTGTCTGTCCTGAACAAACTGGAAAACTTTATAAATGTCTTTGATGTCTTTGATGTCTTTGTCTCTTCATGTGAAAAGACCCATCACAAGTCTTGTACAGTTCCAGTTTACCTAGGCAGAGATAAATATTTGATAAAAATACAGGAAGATGCTTTGATTAAAAAAGCCAAACCCAAGGCTACCCAAAACAAAACAAAACAAAACGGAGAAACTGAGTGCCATTGTCTTCATGGGATATACGCCCTTGGAGCCAAGAAAGCCAACATCGCCTTGGGCTGTATGAGGGTGCAGCCAGTGTGTACAGGAAATCACCCTTCCACTTGCCCTGATGGGATGCATCTGGAGTGCTGTGCCCTGTTCTGGCCTCCCCAGTACAAGGCCTGGGTGTGCTGGAATGAGACTCAGGGAGGCCACCAATGGTCAGGGGGCCAGAGCACTGAACTTACAAGAAGAGACTAAGTCATGATTGTTCAGCTTGAAAAAGAGAAAGCAAAGGGGTAGTCTTATTGCTGTTCTTTCTGACATCAGAATGAATGTTGATCAGTTAAGTTCTGCTGGCTGTGTCTGGCTATTTGGGTGAATCCAAAACTTTGGTTGCACTCTATATCGTCCAGAATCTGTGAGCCATCCAGAGGCTGAAGATCCTTTTTCTGGGAGAATGAGGCCTTCTGGTAATATTAACGGAGTTGCTTTTCCTGCCTTTGTGAATAAGAAAAAGATGATGAGCCTTTGACACGGACTGGCAAGAAAGTTCACACCTCTTTCCTTTTCCAGGATGGAAAAGTGCTGGGAAAGTAACAAATTAAAATTCTGTAATTAAGGGAAGAATTGAGCCCCTAAATTAATTAATGAAATTGTGATTGATGAACCTGAGAGTTTAAAGAATAATTTATAACTATAAATTATCCAGGGTATTTTTCCTCCTTAGTGTTCTAATTCTGTTTTTCTTTTTAAAAGTAACACTGACAATTCTGAGAGATCCACTAAAAAAATATCTTAAATATTAGATTGAAATATGCAATCAAGAAATAGATGTTTGGGCAAAGAACTGAATATTATTGCTAAAAAATAAGACTTTTTCATAAATAGGTTCTCAGGCTTTTTGAAATTATTACTGCATTTTGATCTTTATAAGTTGCTCCCAAAGTGAAGAAATATTATATGAATATTTTCCTTTTTAATGCTACTATTAGAGAGCTTTTTGTGGCTTAACAGGCAGTTTAGTTCTCCTTTCCCTTCTCTTGCCAAAGGAAATAGTTGGAATTTTTTTCTTCTTTTGCTTCTTCTTTCTACAGATGACCTGGTTTTGCTGTTGCACACTTTGCAGTGAAGTTCTGCATTAGAGAACTGGGCTCTTTTAGCTTTCAACAGGACATGACAGAAACCACTGGGAAAAAGCTGTTTTTTTCACAGACTGAGACACCACATATAGAACGTCATATTACAAAACTGGATGTGTTTTCTCCTTTATAAAATCTGAAGTTATCTGTAAGGACTTTGTTGCTGACAGTAAAGAAAAAATAAGGGCAGTATTAAATTTTATGCAAACTATTTATTTCAATTGCATCCCTAAGACAGCTTAGTTCTGAGAACTACTGTCTGTGCCTCAGATCCCATGTAGCCAAGACCTAAGACCTCTTCCCTCTTCTTGCTAGAGATTTGGTCAAAATACACCCTAAAGTAATGTGCCAAATTCTTCAATTTTCCCAAATGTGTAATATCAGCTAATGCACATCATCTTTCAAAATTCCTCACTTACATATATATCTTGTGCACAGTAAGACCTTCCAAAGCCTAGAGTTAAATATTTTTGCAATCTGCCATTGCTCTTATTTTGTTAGCCTTGAAAAATAACCTGGTTAAAGCTGTAGCAAAAGCCATAAAACAAACAAATTAAATTATGCTCACAGTAGAAGCAGTGGAAGTCATCAGCTCAACAAATGTTAGCTATAGCTGGTTTTGCAGTCTGTCCATGCGTGTGTAATTATGAGAGTATGTAGCTGTTTTACAGATAAAATGAGCCTGTCAGATTTTCTGGTTTTGAATCTGAGAAAGCTAGATTGCGAGTCATTGAAATATCTTATTTTTTTTTCCATTTGTGTATCTGACCAAATTAAGGCTCTTCTGCTTTCAGCATCTTTTCCATAAGTCTCAGATGACTCATATCCTCTCATCTGATAAGTGTCATGACCTGGTTGTAGGTCTGTAATTGCATGGGCTCAAATGTTAAAGAAACCGCTGTGTGGCAAAGCAAATATATCTGTTGTTGCCCTCATCTCTCATTTTTTATAGAAGTAAGATTCAAGTATGCAAAAGGCACAGTCTTTGTGATATGGTTTTGCTTTGGTGTTTATTTTTCTTTATATCTATTTATATTAGTTATTTAAGGTTGATATTACACTTTTACTTTCTTTTTAAATACATCATTAGTCTTTTGTGTACAGCATCCTGTGAGCAACACCTGGAATACTGTACAGCCATCCGTCAGATCTAAGGACAGGATGCTCAGCTCACTTGTTATTTATGGACACGGGCAGAGGTGTAACACCAGGCAAATGCAATTCTTGCCTCCAGGAGCAGCCTGGGTCTTCAGGAATACCACCAGCTCCATCATCATGAAGCCCAAGGTCATAAGCCCTCCCAGAGTTTCCCTGGTCCCACACAGGAATTACATATAGTTTTGGAAATTGAGAAGAAAAGATAGGAGACTAACAGAGCCAAGGGAGTAGGACTTCGGGTTTCAGGACACATAGACAGCTGTCTCTCCTGGGTGTCAGCAGCACTAACTGGAAAAGCTTTGGCCTATCTGCTTCTATGTTTTAATTCAGATCACTGCCAGACCACGTGTGAGTCCACAAATTAGTACTATACTCTAAAAGAACAGGCTTCATCTAAGTGTTCTTCAGTGTAAACAGCACATAAACATTGAAGTATAGTCCTGGTGTACTCAACAGAACCTAATAATAGAGAAAACTAACCTTGGCCATCTTGGCAGCCATCACTGTCTTGTCTTCAGTACTATTGGCATGAGTTGGATAGGTAGTGCTATTTTTATTGCCCCTGCACAAGCTGTAGTGATACCTCCATAAGCTTATACACAATATACGCACACACAAAGTATGGATGGTGCCCTTGTTCATTTTCACCAACTAGAAAAACAATATGCCCTTGTCTTATTCACATATGAGGAAAAATAAATGTTCAGTTACCATTAGGTTTATGATTTAGAGCATTTGGCAGGCTGTATTTTGTGATTCTGAAGGCTGGACTTTTCTGGGGACCCTCACTCACTGAAATGCGTGAGGTGCTTCTTAGGTCAAAAAATAGAGTGTTTGTCCAGCTGCTGTGTTTGAGGTTCTGTCTTCAGAGTTTCTTGATGGCAGCTTTGTCTTCCAAAGCCTTTGGATCTGATAACACTAACTGAGAGATTGAATAAGACAGGTAGATAGGAAATAAAGTTATAAATATTTGCAAGGTACATATTTGCAAGTAAAAGCAATGCTGACTGCTTTGGAAGTGGGGTAGGCAATATGCATACAATGAAACATTCTGCTTTCTTAATGGAGCGTGCACAGATAGAAATCAAATCATCCATCCCCACTTTCCCAATTTTGTACCAGTCAGTCCAGGTCACTTATATTTTCACTTCGTTTTGAGATACAGAATGACACGAAGCATTCTGACTGCTGTTAACGAGGTCATGTCTTCGTCTCTGAGTCTGCCAAAACATCAGTGTCATGACTGGAAAATGTGAAAACGTGACTGGATTTTGTAGAAAGGAAAATAGGGACTGGAGAGTTTTTTGGTACTAATGCTAGTACTTACCAAAGATAGAAAACTCCTACTATGAGCAAGTTTGCTGTGGTTACTATAATTCTTTCCTTTTTCCACCTTCTTCTGAGTGCATAACTTTTTTTTTCCTTTTCTTCTTTGTCTTTTACCTGATCTTTTGGGTGGTGCTTTTCCCACCCAGACAGGCAGCCCTTTGCATCAGAATTCAGCAGCTATCCCTGACTGCCTTAACTTTAGTGGAATTTTTCAGGCACTAATAGTGATTTACAAAACCTCAGGTATTCTGAGCAGGAAATGATAAGGAAAGTATGTGGGAAGAGAAGAGTGTTTGAGAAAATGGATCATAAATCTCACTGGGCTCTGGATTCTCTTAACAACAGGGAATATTTTCTTTTCCTTCTTTTTACAACAGAGAGACTAAAGAGAAATACTAGGCACCAAGGTAAAAACTGTAAGGTTTATGTTTCTTAATGTTGATAGGTATGTTGCTTTCTGCCTCTTCTATATATCTTTTTCTTTTCAGGTCATCCCTTGGTATGCACTCTTTTGGAGCTGTGTCTGCTCATAAACATGGGAGTTAAACACACTGCTTACACTTCCCTGTTTTCTCCATTTCACAACAGTAGCCACATATTATTCCAGCTAGTGTTGTAACATAAGCAGACAGTGATAGCACAGATGTTACTTGCAAACACAGAGTCATAGAATAATTTGAGTTGAAGGAACATTAAAGGTCATCTAGGCCAAACCCCCATGCCCTGAGCAGGGATATCTTCAACTAGATCAGATTGCTCAGAGTCTCATCTAACCCATCCTTGAATATTTTCAGGGGTGAGAGCTCCTACCACCTGTCTGGACAACCTGTTCCAGTGTTTTACTACCCTCACTGCAAAAAAAAAAAAAAAGAAAAAAAAAATTCTTTCTATCTAGTCTGAATACATGTAATATTTTATCACTAATAATAAAAGAAGTGCCACAGAAAAGACATTGCTTCTGCTGGCTGCTGAGGTGAATGGGACTGTCTTGTGCACACACACACTGAAGTCGTGTAATCCAAGCATGGCCTAGCTCCTGGAGGAAGAGCTGACAAGAGACACCACATACATAGCACGAAAAAAAATTGGATGAGTTTGTACAGAAAGAAATGTTACTCTAAGAAGTCTTTTCCTGCTTTTTGACATCTTCCTTGCCCACTGATCAGTAGTAGCAGGCATCTTGCAATGCATTAAATATAAACCCACACTCCCCATGACCAGCAGTACTCTGCTGTCTGCTTAGAAATCTGAATATAAGTTTTGGTTCCTGTCTCTTCTGTACTGTTCCACTTGGCAGAAGAGTGAGGTAAAGCACTGGCCAAGCTGGCTTTCTTTCTTTTGTGGGCTTGTTTCTGCACTAACAACACTGCTAATGTCAACACGGCTTTAGGAACAGTATTTGCTAACTTGTTCTGGCTCTTAACAGCAGGTTATAAATACTGTAGCAATTTCATCAGCTTGTCGTTCCTCATTTAGTAACAGAGTGGATATAGTGCTAACATTTTAACAACAACTGGGACACTCCTCACTAAACTATAGCAGTGTTGAAAAAAACTTGGTTAATTGTCAAAACTGGCCTGAGATTCTGTTTGAATATTTGAATCTATGACTAGCTCATATATTGATATTTTTGTGACCCAGATATAGTTATGTCAGTTCTGTTTGCTCATTCCAGCCCAAAGAAGACTGCTGGTAGGGGAAATACACATTTTGCAATTGCAAGAGTTTGTGGTAAAAAGTAACTTGTGGTAAAAAAATGTGGTTTGTGGTAAAAAATATCTTGAGCTGCAAGATAATATTAATATTTCAATATCTGTGAAAAGTGACAAGATAAAGTCTACTCAGACCTCTAATGATAGTCTTCTTCTTTATCTTTTCCTAGAAAAAATAGCATCTACACACCTGTTCTCATTACCTTGACCTTGGCTGTTTGTTGCACATGTAATGAGAATGCAGTAGAACAGTCTTCAGCCAACAGGGTAGGGAAACATTCTGGAAATTTAAGCACAGAAAGCAACACTGAAATTGGTGATCTTAATTTTTTTTCATTTATCAAACTAAAAGAGGGTCCTAGGAAGAATTCATAATACAATGATATTTTCTTGTTGCTGTTTTAAAGTTTTGAGTGCTCCGTATCTACATGGCTGTTTCATGTGCTTTGCTGTAAAGCAGTTGTACATTTGTGTTTTGAAACATATCATGTGTCCTGATCAGTTTTGTGAATCAACAGCATGAATTCAGCCAAAGGACAAAAAGACTTGTGTAAAGCAAAGAGGATCTAAAAGAGAGTCAATTAAATGCAAGTTAAATGGGTGTCCAAAAAACTGCCAGTTCCTTTTCCTTAATCTTTCTGCTTCACATCCTAGAGTTTTGGTGTGATTTATAAATAGGGGAAAGAAAAAAGAAAGAAAAAAAAAGAAGAAAAGAAAAAAAAGAAAAAAAAAGAAAGAAAAAAAAGGTAAAACATGTAGTCATTTTAAAATAGTTTGGCATTTAACAAGGCTATTTGAACTGGAAAACAAGGCTGTTTGAACTGGACTTTTGAGGTAGAACTTGATTGACAGAGTCTGCAGAAAATTTTAGGTAATCACACATGTGTATTTGTATAAGCAGAAATATGATGAACAAGTGGAAGGTAATCACAGAGTCACAGAATTATTTAGGCTAAATAAGCCCTCCAATTCCATCAAGTCCTATCACCACCCTGTCAACTTGACCATAGCACTATGGGCCATTTCCAGTTGTTTCTTGAAGCAGGGGTAATGAGCCCAGCACCTCCATGGGCATCCCATTCCAATGCCTGACAAACTTTTCTATGAAGAAATTCTTCCTATGTGTAACCTGAACATCTGCTGGCAAAGCTTGAGGCTCTGTTCTCTTGTCCTGTCACTGGTTGCCTGAGAGAAGAGGCTGACCCCCACCTGGCTACAGCCTCCTTTCAGGCAGTTATAGAGAGTGATAAGGTGTCCCGATTCTCCTTTTCTCCAGGCAATAATGACGGCAGTAATCTGCAAAATAATTTGATACATTCCGTTTGATTTGTTCACCTAACAAAACTGTAGAAATTTGAACAAATCTTTCCAAAAAGTAAATTTCTGACTTTTTGAAGTGAGTCCAGTTTGCATTCATGGTTTAGTCTTGAGTTTCCATATGCTTGTCCTGTGTCTTTCCAAATCTGTCTACATTTCTAACATCTTTACATCCTGCCTATGAACTTCCAGGTTGTGTACTTGATGGATACTCCTCCTCTTTTTCCAGGTCACTTCTCAAAACTACCTTTTTCCATTATGACTTTTCCCAAACGAAGTAACCTTAAATATACTTGAAAGAAAATACATGAATTATTTGAATACTATGGCTTTGATCTGTGGACCTTGTGCCTGAGTAGTCCTCTGGGAGCTTAAACACACTAACTCATTGACAGCATTCAGTAAATAATCCAGATGGAAAGCTTCCAATTATACTCAGTGAAATATCAGCCTTGAATTGCAATCAATTTGGTTTTGGTTAGGAAAAAATAGGCCACATATTAGTAATTTTCTGATGTCAGAGGATATGATTTTACTTCATTCTCTAAATGCCACACTTCAACTAAGGCCTTGTCTTTATTTAAGCATATGTTCAAAGCCCTGTATGCTTATGGAAGGATTGTGATAGGGAATTCTTACTGTGCAAAGGAACCTTTGAGTTTTAGGTTGAATTCTGATTAGAAAAATTATTTACGTAGCTTGTGAAGTTACTCCAACTCATTTACTGCATAAAAGCTATCTTGAGAGTGTGTAAACAGCACACAAAACAGTGTACAAAGCAGTTTCTTTTTGTTTATAAGAGTACATGTAAAATCACCCTTAGATTTCAGGCAGATATTTTGGTTATTAACTTGTTTTCTATAAACACATCTAGTTATAATGATAAAATTACAGAGTTTTTTCACTCATGAAAATGAATAAATAATCTTCATAAAACATGATTCAAATGTAAACTTCCTAGTACCATGTAATCTGCTGACACACTATCTTGTACTACAGAATCCTGATTATCTAACTTTGATTTAATTGTGCTCTGTGCATAAGCAGTGACCTCACTTGAGTTGTGAATTGCTGAATCAATGGAGCAAAAAGTACCATGTTTGACCTTTAATGACAAAGCCTTAAAGAGCTTTATATTTTATTCCTTTACATTATATATTTTTTGAGATTATTACTCAGTTTTCATTTTTGAAATATAATTTAAAAAAAAAAACAAGTGATATTCTAGGTCCTGACCTCTCTCTTCCCTTTAACCAATAGGTAGTCCCTGAAAAAATTCAATTTCATTAATTAAAGTCTAGGATTTACTGTATTATCAAATATTGTTTTGATTGCAAAACTGTATATAATAGGAGCTGTAATAAAATCAGAAGAAAATGGCCTTGAAACATATGTGAAATTGTTGTTGAAATGTTTAGATTGCTCAGTACTAGAATAGGCTTATACAGACATATAATGCGACAATGAAATCCAGCCAGCTGACAACGAGACAACTGGGGAATATTGCTGCTGCTGAGTTTGTCCCTTCAGAAACAAAATTGTACTTAAATGTATAATGTATCTTACTTACACACAGAATGCTGCTTGGCCTTCATCTCTGGCTTTCCCGTGACATACCCTGGGGTCTAAGACATGATTTTTATTTTTGAGATCCAGCCCCAGACACAGCATGGGAATTATATTATTGTTACCTACCTGCTCCTAATATCCATCCTGCATCAAGCTGTGGTATATGTTACTTCATTTACCAGAGTCAGATGGAGAGCTGAAAGTTATAAAACAGTGTTATTGGTTTACATTTACTGGACTACTTATGTTTGTTATTTTGGTTTGGGATGACCCGTAATCTCTTTGGGAACTGTGAGGATATTCAGGCTGATGTGACAATGACACAGCTTAAAGAGACCGTTTAAGCACTGCCATTTCCTATCGAATATGCAGTTGATCAAAATGAATTCCCCTCCTGAGTGTGAGTGAAGATGTTTTTCTTTGATGGGATGAAGAGCATGAAACTGTATGGTTTTGGCATTTCCATTTTGCAGGAGGGCAAGGTCAGTGTCAAGCAACACTCAAATGGATACCCAACCAAGCACTTTTAGAGACCTTCTCTGACTCTTATCCTGAAGGCCAGGTTTAGAGGCTTTCAGTCAGTGAGGGAATTCAAAGAATATCTCTCCTTCCTCTTGCAAGAGTAGTCTCTAGGCAGGGTCTTCCACAGGTATCCCAAACAACAAAAGTCTCAGCTTTGTTGAGGACTTCTTGTGTGTTATGATGGGAACACGATATTCCAGTACAATTCTCCCAAGCCAAACTGTGATGACTTCTCCTAATCCTTGCTTCCTTGTCACATGGTTGTTTCTAGTTCTGTTCTACCCTACTGATTTTACCAGCCGAGGTAGTTGTGTTAAAATATTCGAACCAAGACCCATAGTAAGATATCTGATTATTTTTCAGGATTTTTAGCCGAGTTAGATGCCATGTTCTTTTATCATGGTCACCTTGCAGGACTTAGATTACACTGTGGTAAGCCAGAATAACATTTTTGTGCCACATCAAGAGAATGCAGAGATAGTTCTGATCAAATTAAAACCTACCTACCTGAAAATGTACTCCTGAGAGGCAAGAAACAAGAAAGGTTTTCTTTCCCCTTATTATTTCAGAATATTAGCTGTTACAAATGGTTCTTTGTAAGCATAATACACCCAGCCCATCTCTATTCCATCTTATCACTTTAGAAGAGTGGAAATGAGTAGAATTTTTCTCCAGGAGTTATGAAGAACAGTTCTATTTTGAGCATTTTTACTGCCTTGTAGAGGTCATGCTGGCATTTCTGAGAGCTACCTCAGACTTCTCAAAATGTTTTTCATTATGTTGTTTTCTATTGGGGACTATAATTTTTTAATCTAAAACCAGGCTGACATTAGTGCTCAAGAAATAAAACCATGGGCACAGAACTCGTTTTTGTAGAGCTTTCCAGCTGAAACATCATTTATGAGACTTTTACTGCTATTCTGTTCAAATTCTGCCAATGTGGCAGTCTTTACTGTAAGCTTGTTGTGAAATTCTTGTTCTTAGAAGCAACTAATTGCATCATGAAACCAGAAATCATTGATTATGGCATTTTTAAATTGAGCTGGACCTAGAAATTGGACAGTCGAGCTCTGTAGATGGAACATTAAAGTCACTGGAAAGAATTTCTTTTAGAGATGGGTTCAGAAATGAAATTTCTGAAATTACTAAAAGCATCATTAAAGATTTACAGACAGTCTGGACCCTAGCATTATTTTCTTCAAATAGGCTAAGTCATTTTCTCTCACCATCAGCTTCCCTTTCTATCAAGGATAGTCAGCTAATTCATCTGTGCTGCCAGGTAAGCGTAAAGTTAAAGCTTCAGGACTGAACAGGACTGAGCAACACTGTGTAGGTTACAATTGCCGGTATATATTTCACTACTAGCAGAACACTGGAGCAGAGAGACTTTTTCATGTCATGCTATGATCACTTGAGGATCACAAGCTACCAGGTCATAAAATTCAGTGCTATGTACAACAAACTGCCTCTTTGCTTCAGTTATGCTTGTGTTAAAAACTTTTCCAACATCACACTTAGAGCTCTCCCATGTTTATCTGTTTGACAATCCCAAGCACACGAACAGGCTGGGCAGGGAATGGATCAAGGGTATCCTTGAGGAGAAGGACTTGGGAGATGTTGGTTGATGAGAAGCTCAACGTGAACTGTCAATGTGCACTCACAGCCCACAAAGCCAATGGTGTCCTGGGCTGCATCCAAAGCAGGGAGGGCAGCAGGGACAGGGAGGGGATTCTGCCCCTCTGCTCTGCTCTGCTGAGACCCCACCTGCAGTGCTGCATCCAGATTTGAATCTGCAAGCATAACAAGGACATGGACTTGTTGGAGTGAGTCCAGAGGAGGGTGACAAAGACGATCAGAGGGTTGGAGCAGCTCTGCTATAAAGACAGGCTGAAAAAGTCAGGACTATTCAGTGTAGAGAACAGAAGGCTTCAGGGGGACCTTGTAGGATCCTTAAGTACACAAAAAGGGCCTACAAGAAAGCCGAAGAGGGAATTTTTGCAATGACATGTAGTTATAAGACAAGGTGGAATGACTTTAAACTGAGAGAAGATTTGGATTAGATATTAGAAGGAAATCCTACACTGTGAGTGTGGTGAGACACTGGCACAGGTTGCGAACTACCACTGTGCATGTTGAATGGTAATCCTTCAAGGTTTCATGTTCCATTATTCTTATACTGCAAGAAGAAAATAACAAGTGAATCTCTTCCCCTTTCAATCACACTTATAGTTTAATGGGCATCCATCAAACACCTCTGTTCCCAGGCCATATTTTTTCCAATTTTATTAATTCCATTAATGGAGCTGTAGGATCCCTTCACAAAAACAGCTGTGATAATGGTTAATGTTGCATTTTCTGTAGTGCTCAATTTTTTCACTTGTTAGCCTGATAAAAACTTTGAATGCTAAATTCCTGCATTCCAGTTTCCTTTTTGCGTCTTACCAGCTCCTGAAAATTTCACTATTTATATATTCTGTTGTATTGTTTATAAAAGTAAACAGTCAACATTATGTATGCTTTGATATTTTTATCATGAATTAAACATGGAATAAATAATAAATCAAAATAAAACCAAACAATAAAACTCAGAATGTAAAAATTCCCATATGCCTATCTCCATTCCAAAATATCAGTCCATTCCAGTCTAATTTTCCGACAAACATCAGAAGATACAAGGAACCGTAGATACTCAAAAGAACAAGATCAGAAGTTGTCAAATTCAAGAGAATATCAACTACATAACTATTGCCATGACACTCTCCATTTCCAAAACTGCCATTTAGGTAAATCAGTAAAATGAGAAAGAGGAGGATCCATTCTGAGAGGTTTTCTGACCCAAACCCTGTCCTTAGTGACAAATGTAATTTCAGTGTCAGTAAACAGGCTCTCCCTTCTGTAAATTAGAACTCAGCATTAAGAGTAATCATAAGAGAGCGCTTGAAACTTGAATATAGCAGAGGGAAACACATATTTCTTATTTGTTCTTTAATATTTCAGAACTGGATTCAAGTTCTTGAATAGAAGAATAGCCAACATCTGGTGAGCCTGGATTTGAATTGGGATAATTTCCCGTGATGTTTGCAGAAGCTGCATTCCAGTGGTACATTAGATGTACAACTTTGTGTAGACTGAACTCTAGCCTTCTCTGCAGAGGCTAAATAAAGAACTTGGTAAACACTGGATGATTCAGCATCAATTTCCACAGGCTCATTTATGTCTCAGATTCACTGGCTGGATCTGGGTTTAATGTGTGATTCTAGAAGTCACATCCTGGCCCAGGGCTGTCCTTAGACATTTTTACCACAGCAGAGCTCCTACAACACTGTATCACTGAAAATGTCCTTGACCTTTGGGATTTACAGCACACTGAAATGTGGTTTTTAATCTCATTTGATTAACCTTTTTATATAATATCTCTATTCTCCCTTCCTTTTCTGAATTTAGTGTGATCATTTTACTACTACCTCTGTGAACTCTGTCTTACAGGAAAAGGTAGGCATTGACAAGAGGCTACATATGAGTCAGAAAGGAAATGATGTGGCAAAGAAAAACAATAACACAGAGTTATGCATTTTTGCTTTTTGTTTGTTCATCTTCCAAAAATTTCCTTAGTTCTGTCTCATAAAACTTGCTCTCATGGCTTTAAGGAAGCAGTGAGTATTTCACTAATGAGCCACTGCACTTTTCACTGATGACAATGATATGGACCCGTAATATTGTTGATGCTGATAGATTAACAGTGATAGTGATATTACTACACATACGGATTTTACCCTATGAAACCGCGAAGTGCCTAAAGATGAGATTTTTTTGTTACTTTTGCCTGAACTTGAAGGGATGTTCCATTGTCTGAACACCAAACAGTGTGGTGTCTGGCTCTGAAGAAGAATGTCATGTCCAGGAGAAACCTAACTCTGTGTTTAATGTCAGAAGAAGAGAGAGATACCTGGGAGAGGCTATCCAAGGTGTCCACTGCCGTTGACTTTGCTGGATGTAACTCTACCTGACAAAAAAATTTGGCCACTTCTTCATATTAGAATAGACTGACAAACCAAGCATTTGCATGCATTTGGGACAAAGAGGCACTCAGGACAGAATAAACAAGACTAAATAGGTAGAAGAAGAAGAAAAATCGAGTGACATTACAGTTTTCTTATGTCTGTTTTCAATTTCTTTTTTCTTTTTCATAAATGTTTTTCCTAAACATAAAAAATTTATCACAAATCAGTTGGGCTCTGTTAATTTAATCTTCTTACCATGGTGATTGTGAAAGAACCATTTTGTCCAAAAGAGCATCTACTCAAATCAATAATGATTGGGCAGAAAGAATTAGTATCAGACTACTTCCTTCTAAATTAATCATTAAATCAGAGTCGATTAAATCATCACCTCCTTTTTAGAATGAATTTGCTTTTTAAATGGCCCTTATCTGTTCTGGGTTTGTATGGTAACCAGTAAGGAAAGACTTGTTCTATTTGAGCTATCTAGGTATTACTGTAATAAAATGACAAAATATGGTCAATGTTGCATTATTTTGACATATCCACATTGGAGTAAGAAAATACAAAGGCAGTAGGCACTGATACTGTACTACTTGGGGAAAGATACATCAGTGTAAATGTGTACCCACCTGCCTTGGTGGCAGTCAGAACCAATGGACATAACACAGTTTTTATTTTCCTGCACTATAACCCTATATTTTAAAAGCAGGATATATTAAAAGAGAATGCAGGAGATTTTATTCAATATACCATCTTGTTCTTTTTTACCACTCCATCACCTGTTCACTGATAAGAAAAGTAAAAACAAAAGCTGTTCTACCCTTAGAGGCTGAGGACTTTCCAACACTACAGTCAGTTTTTCTGTGCACAAGTAGTTCAACTACAACATGCAGCAACTTTCAAAATCACACCAGTTTTGGTTTTAACTGCTAGTTACAGAGCCTAGCAAGGCTGTTTGTCAGTACTGCAGTGTGGTTACAGCTTTATGCAGCAGGATGATGGTGATCCTTCACTGAATCCTTAATTAGGTGGTCCAGCTATATAGAGTATTGATTGCTGGTTACATGACTTCCAGCATTTTATGTGTGTGTTGTAGGCTGATGAGATCTTAGCCAAATTAAATTACTTTCTGCCCAGCTGCTCTTATCCTAGTCAGAAATCTGGGGCTTTGCCATTCTCTTTTTGCAACAAAAAACTATAAGCTAGATCCGAATCTCTTCTGAAACATTCAACTGAATAAAATAAAACATCACAGACATGTTCCAGCAGTCTGCAGTGGCTGTATTTGCTACATTATCAACTGGGAATCATAATCCAAAACTAAACATTTATCTAAAACATATATCAATAGTGCAGCTGATCTAGATATGAAACCCCACACACTGCTGATTATTTTTCTTCTGCTTGGCAGCCTGCAGCAAAAACAATGAGATGTATAAATGGCTGCTCTTAACTAGTCACTAACACTTCTTTTTCCTCTGATTTTTCATTGCAGATCATTTGTGCAGAAAATTGAATACTTTTCTGTGATTTCTTGGTACAGATGCAAACACAGGGACGGGTTTCTTTGTTTCATGTTACTCCTAGCTAAAAAAGGGTGAGTAAAACAGATATAATGAAAAAACTGAATTATGGGCAAAGTATATTTTCTTTTTCATTGAAAATTTAAATAATATATACACTTTCTGTTTCAGGTTTATAGGAGATGTTTGATAACTGTGGACAAAAATGGTAGACTGCATGCTTGGTAGAAAAGATAGGAATAAGGCATGACCTTCTGAACTCATGGTCTTTCTAGAAATGCCTTCCTTGCAGTCCAAAACTGATCTCCATGTTGTGCTGCAAGTTTTCTACCAACCCTAGAACACTGAAGAGGGTTTGACTTTAAATATTTTGTAGGGGAGTCTGCAATTAAAAACAAAAAGAAAATTGATGGCTCTAATCTTTCCTGGGCTGAGTCAAAGTAAAGGGAATATTGATTACTTGTATTATTTTGAAATTTGATTATTTTCTATCAGTGTATATAAGATTGAAATCTATCCTTAAAGACATTTTAATTTCAAAATCCAATTACTGAGATCCTAAGCCTATCACCCAATCCTTTGAGTAAGGATTGGAAATTCATATCAAGGCCTTTTTTTTACTCTTTTAATTAGTTCAGAGGAAATTAATTTTAATACAGATTATATGTATTTCCTAAATGAAATACATCCTGAATTCCCAAACAATACTACAAAATAAAAATACTTTGATGATGATATTTAAATCTATGTGTCAGTAATTTTCACTTTCCTGAGGCATATTGTGACTACAAATCCAGCTGACTGCTATCACCAGCAATCTTACAATGCTCAGCTGCAGTACCAGACAGCCCATTTTTTTTGTAAGCAAATAATCCAATCTGCAGAGGCAGACACACGCCAAAGGGAAGAAGGATATATGTATGTCTGTCTGTCTGTCTGTGCCAATGTAGAACTGTAGCTTCAGTAGGAAAAATTCTTCAGGCCATCAGTCTTACAATTTTTCTCCTTACCTATTTCTCAGGCATTTAATTGTATTCTGGGATTAGATCACAAGTACAGGTTCCCTTTTCCTCCCATCTCAGGTTACTCAAGGTTATTCCCTTTTAACAAAATTTTCATCCTTAAAAGGGATTTAAAGTAGTTTGACTTCTGTTTTGTCAAGTGCAGCAGGTTTGTGAGATGAGCTCACTTTCCCTCACAGTGATGATGAGTGAAAAGAGGTAAACAGTTCTGAGGACCATTTATTTTTTCCTGTCCATCAGAAGACTCTAAGATTCAGTCAGTATAATTGCTGCTGGCAGACGTCTCTAGAAACTGTAGACCTATAGCCTCTCTTTTCTTTGATAGCATTTTCCAAGAACTGAAAGTGTAAGTTAAGGATGATTCATCAAAACTTTAAAAGCATTTTTGGAGGTAATTTCATAGAACTCATCATGAGATGCTAAAGACTCTACAAGGCAAAGAATAAAGACAAATTCTGCTTAAAAGAGCTCAGTGTACAAGTCAGAGTGAAAAATCTCAAAAAAGCCTGGAAACCTCCTCATTTTAATTTTATATATTAACTGTCCAACCACAATGCCTTAGAAACCTGAAGTGAGGCTGGAGTTACCCTGCAAGCATATGCAAAGATGGAGTTAATCTGCACAAATTTGAATTGCAGGCAGCTTTATCTGATTTGCAGAAACATAAGGAGAGTAATAAGTACTTTTACAGCACAACTCTCCTAATACACCTAATGATAAGAGGACTTGTCCTAATCTGATACAGGGCAACCAAATCACCCCCCAGAATGTCAGCTTCTCTCCTTTAAGTATGGAGGCAGGTTGGGAGGGGGTGTTGCTCAGGTGTCAGCTTTTCCACTGGTGCCATTAACACAGATGAGTCCCACCCCAAACTAAAAGCTGACCCTTTCACAGGAAGTGTGGGAAGGCACACAAAGGCATGGAACAGTGAGGTGATTTGCCCAAGTCATGTCCAAAGCTTGATGGAAAACTAAGCTTTGCTGACCTTCTGTTTAATCCTCTGGTAAACAACCTATCTATTTATTTATCCTTTCTTGCAAGTGCTTTTTATGACATAGTTGGTGAAGGATAGTGAATAAAACCATTGAAACAGATCATGATTCATTTCTTATTCTTCATATTGCAACGATTTTGACCTATAGATCTACAGACATATTCCTCTTGTAATTTTTGATTTTCACGTTTTCACCTTGGATTCTAGAACACATTTTACACGAGACTATATAGAGACATATATCATCTTAACAGTATTTGGTTATCATTTTCTGTACTACTCCATTTGCATTTTTTCCCCTTTGACTAATCTTCTCCCATATTTGCTTTGGAATAAGCAACTATCCAGTATAATCTCACCAATAAAGCCCTCTGCTTTATGTCTTGCACTATCTCCCAGTGAAGATATCACAAATATTAATAACGCCTTTGAGAAGAACTTCCACATATTTTGTCTTCATATAATTTGAGTCTTTATTTTAAGTGGTTTGCCTTCAGATATAGAATTAAGTTTATATACCTGAAGGTTTGAAATAATGATTGCATCCAAATGCAATTGGATATATTTAATTTCTTGTACCTGTAAACATTATTTAACTGAGTGCTCTTATTAACTTGATTTCCCTCATGTGTTTATAACCTCAATATTCTTTTAAAAAATCCTGATTTGATCTGTAACCACCTCCTAATTCCACATACTAAATAACAATATGATATTTGTCTTCAGGTGGAATGTTGAAAATGTACAGCTGGGCACAAGAACAAACCAGAAAAAGTGTACTTTAGAATTTACTACTTCATAGTTTCAGTACCACTGTGATTTGAATTGGGTCAGTAGGACAATTTTTTAAAAAATTATTATTTTTATTACAATTTATGTTGTTTTAAGAAAGGAATTGTTTTGTAAAAACACTCCATAAGGGTATTAAATTACTTACCATAAACCAACTTATTTTTTTGCTCATACAATACCCAGCAATGGCTTTAACACTCATTTTTCATTTTCATCCTCCACAGATACTGTTAAAAGCACTTTGTTCTGCCTTTTTTATTGGTTTGTCACTATCCAAAGGTAGCATAACACCTTAAGACTTACAGTCATACTCAGTTCTTTGAGAGAGGGAGAACACGTGACATGATTTGGAGGAAGAGTACTAAGGTAAGGGAAGAAAGGTAGGAATCATAACATCATAATATTATAGAATTATAGAGCAATTTGGTTTGAGAGCAGCCTTTAAAGGAGAACAGTCCTTGCCTGGTTTTGCAACACTCTAAGGTACAGGTCCCAGTGCAGACTCCTCAGCTGGGACAAAGAGAGATGGCCCAGGCATCAGACACTGCAAACAGGCAATGGAAAATATTTTTCCTTTTCTGCAGTCATTTCTCAGCTTGCCCCAATGTGAGGAACACTGAGGACTGCTCAGGCACTTGAGCCCATGGTGGGTCAGGAGTGGGTTTATGAGAGGTTTTCCCTGTATTCCACTTCCATTTATTTCTACAGGTAGCATGGTGAGATGGGTTTTGTCCTGTACCACTCACCCAAAGAGATGTGACTTCCTCAGGATGGCAACATGCATTGCCTCTTAGAGATGGAGCTCATAGGAAAGGAAGAAATCCTCCGGGCAGAATACTCTTGCATTAACTTACTGTCACAGGTGTCACCTATAAAATGCCATGGAGGCTGGGAGGAAACATAATGATGTTGTGAAGCTTTTCATAGGGGAATGAAACAGCTGGCAATGCCCAGTTCCACTGCTTGCCAGCTGCTTGCTTTTACAGGCAGCTGCTTACATTACAGGCACCCTGAGCTGTAATTACATGCAAATACTTACTCATTTTCCAACCCTCTCACCACTTGCTGAAGGATATTAATATGATCCATTTCACTCTTGTCTACATTAATAATGGTCTGGAAATACAAATGGGAAAATTCAATTTTGAAAGGGCAACAGGTTTTTTCACACAACCCATCTCTATAAGATTATTGTTCGTCTCGAGTGGTCGATTTCACACTGCCATCAGCTTCAGAGCTCAAAAACCTGCCAGAGTTATTGAATAATTATCTAAAAACACACCATCCAGGCTTTCTTCTTGTGTTCTGACACCTCCACACAGGCACAATCCCTGCAGCTGCCTGAGCATCCCGGACAGGTGGTCCAGGAGGGCACCTGAGATCGGAGGGGGCCCCGGGCTGTCCTGCTGCCTGGCGACGGTCACGCTGACTTCCCCAGTTGTCATGGTGACAGCTGCAACACAAGTGCCACCTAATGAGGAATCTGAAACCATTTGCTCTTGAGAAACAGAGTTGTGGAAATGCTGCCCTCAAGAAATGGATCATATTGTTGCTGCCATCAAGGAACTGTGCTTTTTAGAGACAAACGAGCTGGCTGCGTTTCTTGGTTAGAAGTTGCAAGTTTTTTTTAATAAATTCCAATTCAGGAGTATTTGTGCTCTGCCACAGTCCCTCAGGAATGTCCTTGGGTGGCATGGGTTACCTGTGACCTCTCTCATAGACCCAGCAGGGGTCAACACAGCCAGAGCCCCTTGCCCCTTGGCCTGTTTTGTCCTCAGAAGTGCGTCTGCAGCCCTTCACGGCTGACCATTTCTTACAAAGTCAGTGTGAGCTGGGGCACTGTGTACATTTCTGGCAGGCTGAAGTTCAGGACATGATACATTTTGTTTCTGTGGGGTGCAGACCTGGCTGAAGCAACTGGCAGTGTGGTGAACCATGGCTTCTTAACCCACATCAGAGCTGCTGCTCCTGTGTGCATTTTTCCACCTTTGCACATTACAATATCAAGGCTCTGTGTCCCTCCTCCTTCTAACCCTATCACTAGGCCTTTGCCTTGACCTTGGCTGAGCCTTCTCTATGTTCCCAGCCATGACAAGAAGTTCTCAGGGGAGATGTCTTCTTGTGGTTCAACCCTTGGTCATCCCCTTTGCAATCTCGTGTCAACTGGAGCCCTAGGATTTGTCAGTCTCCTGACTGTGACCTTAACACTTGTCCAAATCTGACTCTGACCCTAACATAAATGCACAAAACTGCACAAGAAGAAGGTGAGCTGTGAAAAGCCTCCTCCCATGAGAGCTAAATAATGAGGGCTGTGGCTGAAGGATTGGTGCTAAGATTCTGCTGTTGTCAAAAGTTAGGTTTACAAACAAGATTCAGCAACAAAAGCTTCAAGGGGGATGAAAAGGAAGGAGGGGTCTACAGCAAAGTCTCAGAAATATCTCCCTTGAGACCTCAGTCAAGAGGGCTATGACTAAGGATCAGCAAAGCCCAAGATCCAGGGTGATATTTATTGTCAGGTTTGTGAGAGAGAACGTGTCAGGCTCAAGAGGGAGGGTCAGTGCAAAGGGGATGCTGGGCTGCAGAAGGGGTGAGCAATGAAAAAAAAAGAATTCCCCTTAGAACTTTGTTAAACCAACAAAGTCAAGGGGTTTTGTGCTAAAGCTCAGCCAAGTCTGGTTTAGGGTTACATTTAGAGTTGGAGTTAGGAGAAACTCAAAGCCAAGGCTCATGTGTAGGGGCTTGTAGATGGAGTAGGACCATAAAAGGCTGCCAGAGTAGGGGGTGGGCTTCAAAAAGAAATGATCCTTTGGAAATTTGACTGAGGGTCAGTCACTGGCATATCATAGGTTTATGTTTAGTACTCAGGTTTAGGTTAGACGTAGGATTTAAGTTGAGGTTATGTTTAGCACAGCCACAGAGCCCATAGCGCTAGCTGGAGCTGGGCTGCAGCAGGCTTGCCAGAGAGTGGGGGTGGGCTACAGGCAGCCTAAACACTGGCCTCTTCAACTCTTGAGCACCTTGAGTTAAAGGTACAGCTGGCACCAAGAGGCCTCTGGTCTCAGCTGTGCCCTTCTCCACAACCCATTCAATACTGGTCTTGAAAAAGTTCCCAGAAATTATTTAATTTCAGACTTCCTCCCCTGCCTTTGGCAGCCTTACCCCCACTGAAGCCTCAGGCTCTGTCTCTCACTCTGTAACCTTACCACAGGTCTCATCCTTGACTGAGCCTAGCCCAAAGCTGCCCAGCCTCGGCACTGCTTAAGAAAGTTTTGGAGGACGCTGCAATGCTGTGCAGCAGTATTTCCATTTTCTGAAGACTGTATTCAGGGTTTTCATGGTATTTGCAGGGTGTATATCTCACCATGGCAAACACAACTGAAGTGTGTCTGAGCATGTCTGTGAACCCTGCATCCCAGTGGTGTTAGGATGCAATTTTTAGTGAAATTTTGTCTAACACAGTAATAAAATACATAACATTTCCATAACAGCTGGCTGCTTCACAGAGCCCCACAAAGGTAAATCACCCAATATCTCTTGTGCTAATTTTCCTTAATGAGATATATTTAAATGGTTAATCTGACCAACACTTTCGCAACCTGTGTGCTTATTTTGAAGGATGTGAGCATAATTTAGCCATCCCTCCTGTATGCCAGTACTCTCTTCAAGGTGCTGCTGCTGCTCCAAACACTCAATCTGCATGAATCTGTGGTGGCAGACAGAGCAGACAGTGGTTGCATCAGCTGGGCCAAGATGAAGAAGCAACTGGAAAGGGAGGGAGAAAAATTCTTGGATGAAAGAAGCTTGAGAGTTTGCAAGGGAGAGAGAGAATCTCTGTGTGTCATGGACTGAACTATTTCACCGAGCAGTCACATTACACCCTTATTTCCTCCTACAGAAAATATCGAGTCCAAACACAGTTATTTTTCATCTAAATTAGGTATTTCTTGACTAGGAGATAACATTTTTAATAATTCAGTTGCGTTCCTTTTTTTTTTGTTCTGTTTCGTTCGCTTTGCAATTGCTCCAAGTGAACAGTGAAATATTTCTCTATGTCTGCATGGGTCAGTTGTTTGCTTTGCCTTGAAAACAAATGATCACTTATGAGGCAGTGTGCTCCTGTTCACACTTCTCAGGGTGATGCCTTGTTTCTGCCATGTGCTTCAGAAAAAGTGCCAGTGAAATATCTTGAATTATAGTCAATGTGTAAACAAGACTGCTGACTTTAAAAAGTATATAAGTCAAGGCAGGAAAAAGAAAAAACAATAGTGAGGCAGAAAAGCAAAGTGGTAAATGAACTGAAAGAAATGGGATCATTCTCTTGAAAAAGAAAAAAAACCAGAAGATGGGGAAAGGACAATGTGAAAAGACAGAGACGCAGTACAAAGGAGAGTGACTAGGTAGTAATGAAGTGAGTAGCAAAGGCAGTAGGCAGGTGACAGAATAATCTAACTACATAAGACCAAGTAATGATTGAGAAATAAGAGACAGAGATAGGAGTGGTGATTACATTGCCAGGAAGGAATTATTGAAGTGGGAAAAGAGATCAGAGACTGAGGATGAGTTGATTATTATACTACCAAATACAATTTCCCTTGACTTGGACATTTGCATCATCATCTTTGATATATTTGCATAAGAACTGGTCTTAGTTTATGCACGTCTGAAAACCACAGCTCTTATGCATAAGTCCTTATGTTAGATTTTTTTAATATTTGTAGCGAAGTTATAAGAGAAATACATGGACTCTCAGGAATCAATGCTTACAGCAGTCTATTGTTTATGTAAGGGATTTTAGTACCCAGGATTACATACTGCCATATACTACATACTACATAAGAAAGCTACATTTGACTTCTGGAAAGTCATTAATGAAACAAGGATATTCTTCTCAGCCATTGATTTCCTCTTCCATTTAGAATGATAGGTAGAATAAAAAAAACCACTTTCCATTTCAAAGGCTTTTCCTGAGAATTTAGTGTAGTTCCTATTTAAATCAAGGGCTGCCATTTTTAAGTACCTGTGCCCAGGCCCTGTAGATTTAAGTCACTGAAATCCAAAAGGCATTAAATATTCTGACAATCTTATCATTTATTGAAGCTGCTGAAGGTAATCAGTAAATTTAGAAACATCAATTTCATTATTTTTCTGTTTGGGATGATACTGTGTGTAATGCTGTGGCATTTCCCTGTGTAAAACTAATTTAAATTGATGCAAATCTTTGTACACTGATCTGTGTTTTATCAAGGCATGACAAAATAATTGACATACGTATGTGTACATACTGTATTTTATAGACCAACTACCAACACATATTAATACCCATTATGCCTCAAACCAAATTATTTTTTTATTGAATTTATTAATTCCTCCTTTTATAGAATTATTATTTTAATGAAACTGAATTCCTGTAGTTAGATTACTTTTTACTTTAAAAATCAATATTCTCTCTTACATCTTTCCATTAATCCAAGCCCAAGCAGCAACTAAACTCAATACACATTCAAGTCCAATGGAAAACCTTAAATTCCTGCGTGACTGTAGAAATTTTGTCATGAGCTGTACCCACAACTCTACCTCTGCTCATCAAGTTCTGCAAACCAGAGTCTTCAAAGTGTGTGTATGTTTGTTTCAAATACTTGTACATGGTTTGACATTTTCCTGATGCACTGAAGTGTTTTCCGTTGGTTGCCAAGGACCATTCTGTCAGGATTTGCACAGAAAACTAGAAAGCTCAATCAAACTGTGCACAGTTCAGTGCTGCTGCAGCAAGAATGTTTCCAGTACGTCACCTGGTTTATTCAGAACTACCTCACACACCTCTGCCCTGCCCTGTGACCTGCAGGATTAGCACTCTCCTGATTTCACGTGGTAGAGGAAAAGAAAAGGAAACAGGGAATATATGTGACTTCCTGAGTATGTGACACTGTGGGTATTGAAAGCCTGGGAACAGTCCTAGCAGGGAGGGGATTTGAACTAATCTCTTCTGTTTTCTGTATATGCTTTATAAACAAGTACCAATGAAAGTTAAAGAACAAATGTCAGGAAGTGAATTAGTTTGACTTCAACTTAACATGTGGTCTGTGATTTCAGTTTTGGATAAGTGCTTGAGTTATAGTTTCAGGACATTTCCAAATTTGGCTTTTAATATGTGAAGTTGAGGAGAACCTGACATGGGTAATGAAACTGCAACAGCAAGTTTAGCGAAAATTATAAAGCAGCTGCAAATGTTGGCTTCAGTCCTATAGAAACAGCAGAAACTGTTCCAGCAACAGATGATTGAGGGGCTTTCATTTATTTGGGGACTGTTGGTATGTACCTGCTCAGTTCTGTCTGCAGTCAAAGGATGTCATGAGGACACAAAAACAATTGTACTGGGTCAAAGACACACCCAGCCCTGTATCCTGTCTCTGACAATGGTCTATGCTATCTCAGAAGTAAAGTAGAAAAAGCAGTTCCAGGGGAAGAATCTTTGCTCAGTAACCTTGAAATTTGTTCTGCCTGATACAGAAATTTGCTTTTCATATTTGCTGTCAGTTTGCTCTACCATCTACATTACTCCAATTCTTAAAGCAGCTTTTGCATGGACAAGCATATAAGTTTCAGAGGAAAGCAAAACTGGTCTGTACACTAACAGTTCTGCAGAAATAGAGACAGCAGTGCTAAATCCACCTGTGACCCCTGGGCTTTGCAAATGTCCACCTGGTAAAAGCCTGTGCATCTTTAGTTGTCATGAAATGCTGTAAGTGTTCTGAGAAGTCCAATACTCTCTCCATCTTAGCTATCACCTCAGACAGGTTCCTGGGAGATGTGAAGCTCACAAACAAGGATTCAGATCTTACCAAGCCCATACATCTGTTCTTGAATTGTACTTAGTGAAGGGTGAGCTGACATAATTTCAGTTGGTCTGACCCTCTAAGTACTACTCTGAAAGAATGAGAATTGGAGAATCAGATGTGTACGCTCCTATTCAGCTAAGCATCTAGGTTCTTTTGACTTGTATGAGAAATAAATGTGGGTTTAAGAGTGTTTCTGAACAACAGCTGTTGTTATCATTAAATGCACTTTCAGACTTTTCAGAGGTGACACACATAGACCTGAATGGAAATAAGAGTATGAATTGAGCCTACACAGAATATTTTGATCACCAGCCTGAAAAAACATGTAGAATAATCTACTGCTCTTCAAAGTGACTTGTATACCTCCACCATATACAGTATCTCTCTACAGAGTCCTGTTTCATAATCATAGCACTGGAAGATTTTCAGCAGCTTTTACTGACTTTTTTTTCTTTCAAATCACAAAAATACTTGGTGTTACACTATCTTGGTTTAGTTTTAAGATTTTGCTTTAGAAAATAATTATTTACAGCCTTGATAAATTGTAACCCAAAAGAGCACTAGCACTAAAGCCACAGAGATTCCTGAGTCTGGTGCTGATGGCTGAATACAGACCTATTACCAAAAGAACAATGTGTAGGGAACAGTGAATGATGCCCAGAATAAGATGTGTACATGGCTTTGAAACCTGCTCTTTATTTTAGACACAATGATAAAGAAAATCTGTATAGCACCTAAGAAGTTGCTAAGAACTGGGGGAAATAATTATAAATAAGGGCTCATTAAAACTACATTAAAGTCATCTCACTCTATGCACTCACATTGTTGTAGCTCTGTAAAAAACCCTACTCTTTTGACTGGGAAAAAAACAAGTTTGTGAGACTGAGTGATTACAGCCTTGATAAAACAAAAATTGTTGATTGCATCATTTATATTCAATCTTACTAGCTTTATTAATTCATTAGACCAGTTGGATAAGCTATTCTTTCCAATTCTTCCTAAAATCAATAGTTATAAAAATGACAAGGCAGGCAGATTAACTAATGTTAAATTAGTTCAAATGAACTAAGATTGCAGTTTAATTGCAGCCACGTGAAACACCAACATTACATAACAGAGGATTTAATTGTTTTGGCTTGACATATAGTCATTATTTGTTGAATTTTCAGCACAAAAGCATCCTGTGAAGTGTTTTTAACAGAAGTCCTCCAAATACTTGAAAAATGTTGCATTAAATTTTAGTAGAATACCAGGAAACCTTTTGTCATATTTCAGTTCAAAGTGGGTGAACCCCACCAGGCAGCTGCTGGGATTGCCTGCAACCTCTGCACAGTGAGGGCACACCACACCAGCTGGCGAGATGCTGCCTGGAATATAGGGACATACTTTTAGCAGCTCACAAGCCAAAGAAGCTGTCTTGCTGGTCTCATGTTCAGGCCATTAATTCTGTATCTTTCTATCTGCTCTGTCTGAGGAGCAGGGCAAAGATCCCTCAGTGGACTGTGGCTCAGCTGCAAAATATTTTAAATGCTGGGCAAAGTGCCATGTGTTTGTAGTTAGTATTAAACCATCACCAGGAAAACATATAGTGAATTATCACTAACAGCTTTTCTCAGTGTGGGAGCTAAACAGCAGAGGGGAGGATTGGCAAGCAATCGAACATGTGAGCAAAGCTGGTAATTTATCATGCTGTATCAAGAGTCAAACAGAGGGTGGAACCAATGGTCAAAAGACAAATTCCTATAAACACAGAGCCATGTTATCCAGCTAAGCTGTACTGGACACTGTACTGAATAATCTGAGCTAGTAGAGCAGAGAGAAAAACTGAAGGGAACAGTTGTTGGCCCTGTGCTAATGAAAAGATTTCTAAATGACTGTAATGAGGATAACCCAAATGGTGGTGTAATCCTCACCCTGGTGTCAAGGTGGTAAAAGAAAACAGAAATTATGGAATTTTGAAAGGCTGAGACTGTGGAAAGCTAAGCGGTGTCTTAATTAAAATGTCCCTACATCATTATTACCATGGTATTAAAATCAGTAGGAGGTTTATTTGTCAGATTTCTTATTAGAGGAGCTAAGCAGCTCACAAACCAGCCTGTCACTGTCAGCTCTGCAAAGGGCCCAACCCAAACTGCTGTTACTGCTGAAAGTAAAATTTTGTTTCTCTTCCTCGAGATGAATAGACTATCCTCATTTCAATCAATTCCAAACAGCTGCTGGATAGTGGTAACTGCTTCTTTTTCCTTTGAATTGTTGGAGTCTGACAGTTTAATACATTAACCAGCCTATTAATTCTTCCCTGCCCTTGCCTGAATCACACCCTGTGCATCCTCTTTTACCCTTCAGAAATCTAGTGGGTTTAGACAACTTCTATATTGTCTATTTATCCAAACCTGTTTTAGCGTCTTTTGATGTTATAAGAAGACTCTGGTTCTGCTTTAACTGAACCACTTTTCTGGGGTTCATTCCACTCTCGAAATACCATGGGGTGGGTGTATGCAGATAAGTGGCTATAGATGAATTAGGTGGTTAAACTCCCCTAAAAGGTGGAGATAGAGTCAAACAGACAGTGTAACATAGAGGTAAATCAGTTTACCCAAAAACTTGCCCACTGGGTGTTTCTACAGTAGACACATTATGGCTGGGCAGATAATTTGTTCACTCAGGAGAAAAAATGAGCAGAAAGTTAATCCATTAGTTAGGTATCATCCCTAGGTAATGTTGAGTCTGAATAGGATCATGGCAGAGTCTTAAACTTTCCTGCCATTGACTTTATTTTCAATAGGGATTATGTCAAACATGTAATCACCCCAAGGGGGTTCTGTCAGCCTTGTTTTGGACAGTGGATTCAGTCACAGCAGCATCCCCAGTTCCTGCTGGTGTTTCATTGCCTCTCACATCTTCAGTGTTTGCTACATAATGCGCTATTTCTGACAGATGGGCTCAGCAGGTTCAATGCTTAGATGATTCTAGACAAGGATTTTTCCTGTGTTAATACAAAACTCTACAAGTTGAATGTTTCAATGCTTTTTTCAGCCATACACAAATGCTTTAAAAGTAAGTGCTTTAGAAAAATCTCATCCTTTAGAACAAAAAATGATTCAAAAAACTTCCTCATCTGCCCTATTATTTCTAGTTCATTCCTTTGTACTGAGAGCAAGAACTCTTGACTAATGACTAGACAGGATAGGATAGTTGTTTGGGGAAATAATAATGTGTTTGGAGAAGATGATGCCTAAACATACTTTGCTAGAGCTAGGGCACAATGACAAATACCGTACTTTGAGGATAAGAAGTGGTCATTGATTATTTATACCTACTCATTTTAAAATGTATGTGGTGTATGAGAATTGCTGGTTTCATAAATCTTCCCACTCTTTTTCAAGGCTGCTCATTCAATGAAAACAGCAACATGTGGTGGGGTCAGTATACCCTCATCTATTTTTGTATTTTCTCTTTACTTACATCAAATTAAAAAATATTTGTTCTGGCTTTCATTAACTGCAAATGTCATGTTGCCCCTTAAAAATATGCCATAAGCCATTTCTTAAACTTTTTACTCAAATCCACGTGCTACTTGTTCAGTAGAACACACAGAGATGCTTCACTACACACAGTTTACATCCATGAGGGAGTACTGCCTCTTCTACTCTTACCTGTACCATTGTAAGTCATTATGTTTTGCACAAATATTCTTTTGCAAAGGCTTCCACAGGGTAAAATTGCAGTCACTAGGAAGAACTGTGTGCTACTGGCATAGGGTGTCACTGGTCTGGGGACACTAGATAAACTCTCCCTTGCTCTTGACAGATGAAGAAGAGAGGAAAATGAAAGTACCTCAATATCTCAGGTCTGAGGAAGGAATTTTCCCAACCCCCAAACCTAAGGACTAAATTAAGTGCCATATTGATGACCAAAGCTTAAAAACGTGCTTTTAACAGAGTTTAATAGGCATCATGAAACCTCAGGTAGCCTGGGCAGACACTTGTGTGGATACATATTAGACACAGAATTTCTTCCAGAGGAAGAGTCTTCTAGGAAAATCTAATCTCATTTTAAAGGTTAAGTGGTGGTTAATTCATCAGCCTGGATTTATTCTGTATTTCTAGACTTAATTTTCTATCTTTGACATCTAAACCCAGCATTTCATTATGCTGTATTAATTATGTTGAAAAATCCTGCATAATCCACGGGAAAATACTAATAGGCTAGGATCCAAACCATTTCTCAACCTTCTTTTCAAGAAGTCAAATAGTATTACATTCTTCAGTCCTTGCCCTGGTTTCATGGCCCTCCTCTGAAGTCCCTGAAGCATGTGGATCCTCCTCAGTTTGAAAAGCTTTTCTGCACCTACTGGAAAGTAAAAAAAACCAAAAAAAGAGGAAAACTTTATTTTCAAACCTAATTTAGTGAAAGCAAATAATGGGTTACAGATAATCTATACACCTTATCTGTACAACTAGAGAATGGAGGTTCTACATGTCCTCAGTTTGGTCTGGCACTTTAAGGGGTATTTTCAAGCACACTCCTGTTTTTATTTGTGTTATTTATTTTTTGCATTCCACAATAAAACAATACTGGGAAAATACTCTGAGTTTCTTAAGTAATTAGCTGTAAATAGTTTTCTTCTTTTTTCTAATGTGAATGTATTGCTTTGATTGGGGAGATATAACAAGGTGGTTTATCTTATTTCTCTTGCTAATTCAACAAGTTTAGAAAATAAAATGTGCACTTTAGAAACCTTCTGCCTCTTGCAGACTACTGACTAAATTAGAGAATTATAGCAACACACATAAATTACATTATGTGTGGCAGCTATCAACTGTGTGTTTTGAGAAGAGTCAGACTTTACCATGAAGCTCTGCTATGTGACCTTCTAGTCTGACTGCAGCATCATCTACTGATGGTTCCACTAACACTGCATACAGCTTTCCCCCAAATTTCTGACTTCCAAAACTAATTCTTTTAGAACTTGGAGATATAACATTTGTGGGGTTTTTTTGCAGTCATTTTATCTGACCTCTCACACTGAAATACAAATTTTTTGCACTGTGACTGTTCAGACAGTGGCATAATAGTGTTATCTGTTCTCTTGTCTAGTCATTCCCAGGCTATCAACCATTCTGACAGCTGCTGAGCAGATATCTGACAATAACATGATTATCTGTTTCCTGTGTGGTTTCTCCTTTCAATATTTGGATGTATCAATATGTTGCTCTTCTTGTGTATGCCTTGGTACATTCGCACAATGAATTTTTTTGGGGGTAAATCTTATCCATTTTCATATAAAGGATTCCCTCCTGAATCTCTAAAGCTGACCTCTCTTGGGATGCGCCCAGAGTTCTGGATTCTGATGAGTTCACAAGCCAGCAAGTGCTGAAGGAGGAACATGGGGAAAGAGAATAGCCCAAGTGATTGTAACATTCAAAAGCCTGGATGTTGAGAGTGGTGGAAATCAAGAAAAAGGTATATTCACTACTTCTTCTTAGGTACAACAGCCTACAAATCTAAAGTACATTAAAGCACTGTCATCTTAAATTATGTGTAGGTGTAATATCACTCAACTTCCCAATTTCCCCAGTCAGAGATAAGAGGTCTGTATTGTCTCAGATTATGGTGGTGTATACAAAGTTGCTTTATTTGTGGAGTATTGGCTCACTGATTTTTCAGTTGCTGAGACATCAAAATAAATACTTGCAGCAACTAAGGACAAAGTGATTTCTTATATCATCAGTGTGCAGAGTGAACAGAAACAGGATGTTTGTGCTTAAACTCAGTATTGGGTGATCTCAAAGATTTTTCAAGCATCTGCAAGAGACAATGAAAAGTATTTAAAAGGTAAATGATGAATGAATATTTTTTCCTTTGTTGGAGGCTGTTTTCTTTTTAATAAAAATGAAGTTCTGCTATTTATCTACTCTGAAACCAACCTAGAAAGAGAAAAAATATAAAGAAAACAATGTGTCTCCTTCCAAATATTTATAAAGATTTTTTTCATTTTTAGAAAATGTTTCAAAATGCTTAAAATCTTAAAAAACTTAACATAAAATCAGAGGTTAGGTATTCCTCCCAGACCTGAATTCCCCACAAATGCTGTGTTGCTGATACAGTTAACTACCTGTGCAGTAGCATCTAATGAGAAGTCATTTAGAAATTAGATTTAGATCCCTGAAAGGTCATTAGCCTAGCAAATCTGATAGCGACATGAAAGGTAGTGAAAAGACACAAATACATGTCAGTAGCCAGCAGCTGACTCAAGGCTGACATTAAGGTTTTACTGGGGAAAAAATAGCAGCTGTAATAGCAGTGTGTAAGTAATATCCATTTAAAGTATATCAGCACTCAGATGAAAAGATAGTTTTCAAAATGATGTGCTTTTTATAGATCATGTGGTTGGAAAGGCAGTAGGAAAGGAGACCAGGAATGGGTCTTAGCTCTCTGTGCAAACTGACAGACTTCTGTCAAAATGCAGGCATTGCACTCTGCTTGTAATACATCAAGGTACCTGACACCTTGGGTGCCTTGACTTTGCATTTACAACCATCTCTGCTTTCATAGTATAGGTGGTTATAGCTGTATAATTAAAAATAACACATTAAACCAATGAATTACAGTGGCAGCTCTGTTTTCAGAGACCATATAAATTAATTGCTTCCTCAGCCTTCTCTGACCTTGCTTTGGTAAGTAGGTAAGATAAATTCATTTGACATTTGCTCTTTGCCAACTTTACCTCCTGAACATCCTCTGCAAAGCAGGAGATTAATCCTTCAGGGTTAAAGCATGATGTACACAACACAGCTGTACCAGAGGCCAAGAGGATGAGAAACCCTCTTACCACACACTCTGCTGTCTACCAAAAAATTTGCAACTAGATCCAGATTAGTGACTATATTCTTCCTGCTGGACTTGATCATAAGGGAAAGAGGGTGGCAGCTGATTTCCATTCAGTCCCTGAAGTATCATGAAACTCTGAAAAACATATGGCTGCTTTCCACTCCAGAGCACACTTGGGGCTGAGAATGGGGTGCAAGGGAGGGCACTGCCCTCGAGGGATTGCTCAGTTACGCACAGAGAGTAGTGCAGTGCTGGCCCCAACCCCAGGACAAACACATGCATGTGACCTCAACACAACCTTTAACAAGAAATAAAATGAAAAAGGATTAATAAAATCTCTTGCAACAGAAACAGCAATTGGGTGCCACTTCAAAATTGCTGAGACTCATCATTTTTGTCTTTCTGTTATTGCTTGGAAAAGGAACTGCAAGCAGTAATAAAATATTGTCAATACAGAGATAATAAACAACACCCACTCTGTCTGATGTTTTGATATGAGGATCTACTGGCTACCAACTCAAAGCTTTACAGGTCATTGTGTTCCGTATTTTCGTTGTGAAATGTACTGCACTTCAGTCAGTTGGGATTATGGCATGTAATCCTGGATGTACAATTTAAAACTTCAAATAGATCATTGGCTTTAAGGTATAGCTACAGCATGTGCCAGAAAATACAGATGAACAAATGGCAAGTTTCATTCAATTGAAGGGGTTACATTTTTGCAGGGTGCCTCACATTTGAGCATATTGATGTCACATGGCTCACTAGGCAGAGACAATAATGAAGTCTTACTGGAAAATAATTCATGTAAGCAACACTGGATTGTTTGTTTTTCTGAGTAATTTTACAGCACCTGGACACAGCATCTTGTTCTGCTTGATTCCTTGAACAGGAATTCTTAAGGCCCCTTCTATTTCTTGTTTACCATTTCAAATTACCTGGGTTGGAAGAAAAGTTTTGTAGGCTGACTCTAAACTAATGATGTCAGGCTGAACAACTTGAGTCTTTTGAAAGTGATAGCCCCCAGGAGATGTCGGAGTTGGCACTTCATGTGTGAGACTGGGCAAACTTGTTTTGCAAAGGCTCCTACAGGCATGAAGCATAGCACAGGTGAGTGAGAAGGCACAGGTGAACCCAGCATTGGTGAGGTCTTATATTAAATGCGTGAGAGTGGTGCTATTCTGGTTCTTCAAAAAAGGCATTTATCAGCACCCAGCATGAGGTTATGGGTTTCACCTATGCACCATGTTTGGGGCCCACATTTTTGTAGCTTGGGTTGCTCTCATTTTAAGGGAGGAAGGTGGGCACATTGCTCTAAAAGACAAGGAATAATAGCAGGGACCTTGGGAAGAGAGAGCAGGAGGGACAACCAGCCAACTGTTTTAGCCAGTTATAATTTAAGTACTAATTCTTGTCCATTCTTTTTCATAGTCACAAAAAAGGGCATTTCTGCTCCCATTAGGTATCTTCTCATTCCTAAGGCTTCCATGGACAGTTTTAAGAAAGAGCAGGCTTGTAGAGAGAGGCAATGCTTGTACCTGAGCCATTCTCACAGTCAGTAAATACAGACAAGCAGTCACTCAAGGACTCCATCTGGCCTGAAACAGAAGAGGTGACTTTGACACCAACACAGTTTGGAAAAGTTATTCTGACTTGAGATGAGTTATGGTACTTTCCTGAGTGCTCAGGCAGGCATCACAATTTGCTGTGAAGTGGCAGGCAAAAGGGAGACGATTTGTTGTCTTTATTCATCTCCATGGTACAGAAAGAGAGAAAAATCATGGTGAAAACAACCAATATCCACAAATAATTTTACAACATACCACATGTAAAATGATGTTAGTAACACGAGCTCCAGTCTCTGGATGCTTGTTCCTCCTCCTGACCCCACTTTCACAGTTTCCCTGGTCTATTTTATTGGTAAATAAACTGATTTTTGCCAGTCTGTTTTATTAGGAAGTAAACTGATTCACCAAAACAGTTTTGGGGATCCTTCTTTCAGCCAAGTGCAAAGGAAAAGGAGAACTCAGTCCATAAAATATAATGACACAATTAAAATGTCATTATTGTTTTAAATTAGAAATTATGAAGGGGAACAAGACATCAGGTAGAAAAATGTGCTGGCAGGGCTGAGTACAACTTAAGAGCATTTTTTAAAATGTGTGAGGCATAGAAAAAATGATAAAGCTAATGTTTGCCAGAAAAAAGGCAGTAATGAATAATGCCAAAAACAAGAGGAAACAGTAATTAATCTTTCTGTGGTCCTGAGAAGAAGCAGCTGAATGCCAGTCTGGATAAAAAGGTACTTTAACTTAGTGCAGGTGATAGCAGACAATATCTATTAAAATAGCATTCAAATGATTAGGTGTGTATATTTTGTTGTCTCCACTGCTCCAAATGGCAGGTTATTCCAGATTCCCACTGGTCTTATGATCAGAAACCTTTTAATTTGAAACCTTTTTTTTTTTTTTTTTTGTGAGTTCATACCTATGATTTCTTGTGTCAATATTGCCATTTAGCTTTGTTTCCAAACTATATTTGTAAAACAATAATGTGTTCCCTCAGTCCTTATATAATTGTATTAATAAATTAATCCCTTCTAGTTCCTGATTTGTAAAAGGCTTTCCATAGTCTAAATCAGCTTTGTGTTTCTTTCCAGTCAATAAAGATTCAGTTTTCCTCAGCTATGACTTTTAGACTGGCACACACACTTCAACATACATTAAAAATTTCTATTTTTCATATGTTCTAGAATACTCTTTGATTCCTAGGCTATCAAAGCACACCAATGAATCAGTAAAATGAGTCTGTGTAACAGAAGTCCCTTCTGTTCTACCCAACATGCTCCCAATTTTCAGCAAATTTTTGTGCTTGACCATTTCATGCCCAAGTCTGTATTTTTCTTCTAGTATTTTTTCCCTCTTCTCAGAGTATTTCTTCCTGTTCTGCATATATTTTTCTTCCTGTGTATTGAAAAATCATTCAGGCCATTGATAAAGAAGATCCTAAAATAGCTCCTTCAAGGATTCTACCTTTATCCCCTCCTAATCTTGCAATCAAACTGTTTGATGCCCAGTCCACAAAGTTCTTGGTCAATTTCTAACCAGTGATCTGATCTATATATTTTCCAGAACAGAGGCTGTTTTTGTGACACAATATCATCTTGATTTTGGATAAAATCAGCAGGCTAGCAGATTTTGAGGAAAAGGAGATTGCAACTTCTCCCTTTCAAAATTTCCTTTTAACTGATAGAAATAATAAAGAACTCAAAGTGAGTTCTAGCTGTAAATTTATTTTATTCAAGTCACCATGAAAGACTAACTTGTGATCTTTTAGGCTGTGAGGGCAAATCAGGCAGGATTCCTTCAGAACAGAATCAGATAAGGAAATTTTGGAGAAATACAAACTAACAGAGCATGATTTGATAAGAAATGTATTGCACATGCATGATCATAGTCATAAATCTGCCTTCTCTGTGATGATCATGTGTCAATATTAGTTTAATTAAACACAGGATGGCACAGTGTGGTGTTATTTTTTAAAAAATTATAAATGTAGCCATTTTTTGGAATGGGAACAACACTAGCTCACCTCCTTAGAGTAGTCACAGAGGTGCAGTATACTTTAATTATATATTCAGTGATAGAAGATTACTTGAGGTACAGTTTATCAATCTACTAAACTTTGTAGTCTCAAACCAGCCTCAACTGGATTGCAGAACTTTTAAATGTGAAAGCCTACAAATTAAGAGAACAAGGATGGGCTGACTTTGATGCATTTTTAAAAAATAATATATCACATGAACCCTGCAGTCCACATACTCTCAGCCCATGATGGAATATATCCTTCTTAAGCAATTATCTTGGGCAGGCCAAGGTCTGAACAAGGTCCCTGCCCAGCAGCAGGATGTGTGGGGAATCCCACCCCTCTCTCACCACTGGAGCCCAGGAGTGGAGGTGCATTTGTGAATGGTGAGAAAGGGCTAAGATTTAAGCTACTGCTAAGCTCAGTTTGCCAGAGCCGGGGCCGGAAAGAGCCATTCATGGCTGTTTTTGTGAGTGCCTGCGCTGCCCCAGCACAGCTGAGTTCAGGCTGCAGGACAGGGGTCAGTGAGTCAGGCTGACCCTGGAGAGTGGGGCTGGAGGGAAGCTGGCCTCACACAGAACAAAAAAGAAAAGGCTCCTTTCACTTGCTTTAGTTGCTACTTCTTCAGCAATGATCCAGGGCTAGCTGGGGTCTGTCTCCAGCCATTCCTCTGTATCAGTTTGTTCCACATCTACTGTGTAGAAATTATAATGTAGGTAGACCCTGCTCTCATAACAAACACCATGTCCCTTGTGCTCCTATAAAATTGTTCTCTCTTTAAGCCTAGAATCTTCAATTACAGACCCACATGGTCTTTAAAGTCCCTTTTATTAGGCAATAAAATAAAAAATTTATTAGGATTATGCCACTGAGGCAGGATTCCCAGAAGATATGCTGTGAGAAGCAGTTAATAACCAAAGCAATTCCAGCAGTTTCTGGAGGGCAGCAGGCTATACTTTATCAAGTATTGCTCAAACTGGTACTGGCCTGCACACACTTGCAGCTGTGCTCACAAGGGTGGCTCCTATCATTTCAACATGCCCAGCTGCACACAGGGGCAAAGCCAGGATGCTGGGATAACAATCTTCCAGTGAATTTCAGTTTGTCAGAGACATTCTCCTTTTTTCCCTTCCTGAGGAAGCATTATTTGAAGGTTAAGAAAAATGCTTGAAATCTTTATGAGATGTAAGAAGGAGAATGCAGAAATCAAACTAGATTTGTGGCTCATTAAATGTCACTGACTTTAAAATGCACATGTTCCTCTCATTCTGAATTTTCTGCCTGTCTGTGCCCCTGTGCGTCACTGTCAGCCAAAGGATGAGCTTTCTGAAGTATCCACAGAACACTGTCCTTGATCACTTGGCAATAAGTTCAGAGATGATTGCCCAGCAATGATTTATAGTACTAAAATAAAATAAGCTAAGCAATGAATGACTTTCTTACCAGTTAGTTTTTAATTTTCCATTTGTTTTCTGCGGTCATGCATTTGGACAGAAAATTTACCCTCAGAAATGTTTGTCTTCTCAAGCCACTGAAGATTTATGAGCTCCTAAAAATGCTGCAATGAAAGCTGTGAGGTACCTAAATTATCCTTATTTACACCCAGCCTCATCCTTCTGCAGTGATGGAGACGGATATTGTTCAATGAAAGCCAACAGGACATGATTTATCACAGTTTGTCACATTGAGGTACATGTGATTTACTCATCTGTGCTCTTTTTTGCTTTTTCCTGCATGGAAATTTGATTGTTTCATAAAACAAAAGATCTTAAAGGACTTTAACAATTAGGTTTAACTTCAGGTTTAGATTAAACGCTGTCTTAGGTGACTGAAGATATGTTTCATTCTTTGACTTCTCAGTGATCAAGACACCCACTGGGACCCACGAGTCCCAGCTGCTACTTTGTGTGGTCTTCCTTGATAGTGGTAAGTAAATAAAAATTCTCATGTGGAAGAAGGGCTGACTTAACTTGCTGGAGCCTTAACTCCTACCACAGATTTAAGGCTTACAATTTTGAGCCTTCATCCATGTGCATGGAGATGTGAAAACAGAAGGCATCTTTTCTAGTAGGTAAGTTTCCTGATCACACTCGTCTGTGAGGAAATATTTATGGTTGGGAAGGATTATAGTGTCATGCGTGGGCACAAACCCGTCAGTCTGTGGAACAGATCACTTTTCTGCATTTTATCAATACCCTGTAAGGACATGAGGAATGAAAACAGAGCCATTCCAACCTCTGGGGATTTTAAAAGAATGTTTCCAAGTCTCAACCACTGATATCAAAAGAAGTAATATTAAGTTAATTTTTATTGCTTTGCTGTCTATTGCTCTAATTTCAAGAAGGAAGTCACTCTCTTGGATCATTGTTTTGTAGATTCAGCTCTGGAAGGCACAAGTTATGTCACATTTACCTTTATCTAAATATATTCATAGCCTTCAGCTTAAATTTTTGAATCCTGTACCTCTCGTCAGAGACTCAGAAACAGTTATATTTTTTCTGAAGCTGATCCACACAAAAACTCTGCTTTTGACACTTTTGTATTCATTAAAATCAGGAAAACCTCCAAATTTTTTTTAGCATCATTTTAAGCATTGCAAATTGCTGACTGAAGTTTGCAGTCATGACAGGTGTAATGCCTCACAGTCCACTTCTGAGATTTCAAGCACCCTGCTGCTGTTTTTGTCAGTCTAACTTTCCTCTAAGAGCTCCTTAAGTAACTTTTATTGTAGCTGATCAGTATATATTTTTCTCTGGTTTCCAGAAGGCATGTCAAGCTAACCCAATCAGATATGAAACGGGATGCTCTAGAATAGCTCTCTGTGTTAGGGAGGTGTGCTAGAATTTTCAGTAGGTATGGTTTCAGCCCCTTTTGCCCTCAGACAAACTGAAGTTCTTTTTAACATGTCCGCAGTGCCCTGTGCCTTTGGGGTAAGTGGTTACACCATGTCTGCTGGTCTGTGCGCTGTTATCTCTGTTATTACAGTAACTGAGCTCTTCACAAGCGTAGAGGAATACATTGTTCCTCAGAACACCCCAGGGCTTTGAAGCAGGAACTCCATCATGTCTGTGGGGAATGAATGGAGAAGACAAATTAAAGGCTAAAACATAAAGGTCCTCTGGGCTTGCAACACTGAGATGAACAACATTTAGAATGAGTCTGAGCCTGGGATATTCTCATTTCCAGGTCAGTCAGCTCTGAGGAGAGTTAGACACTCATGCAACTGATCTTGAAAAACCTCTGAAGCTATCAAAGTCTTGATTTCAGATGGAGGAGGAGACATTTAAATGCTCCTGCAGGTTCCTGCTCTGGTGAGTACTGATCCCTTGACATGATGAAAATAGGAGAAGTTATTGGTCTGCAGTAATCTCAAATACCTGAAAAGTTATTCTATACTTATGGCATAGGAGTGGGAAACCTGGGTTGAAAGTACTCAATTAGACAGAGCAGGGATTGAAACCAGGTTTCCTACATACCGCACACAGATCTACCCTAGCTACAGCAAGACTCTTGCTCTCCCCAGTGATTGCCTAATGGTTCTACTTAGTGCAATTTCTGGTTAAGCATTTCTGAAGTCTCATAGCAGCTCATGGGCTGTAGGATTGCATCACTACTGCTTGTAGCACAGTAACTTTGTAGAGTCTTTCATGTGTGGGATGCTTAGATACCTCAGGTGTTTGAGGGCTAACCAGGTCTTCCTTAGATCATCTGTGGCTCCTAATGGAACTGTGGCCTTTGTTGCATAAAAAGAGATAATAGATGCCCATTGTCTACAGGGGCAGGGTCTTCTTAATGTCACATTATTCTTTAACATGACCTTATTCCTGAGCATTTACTGTCAGTAGAGATCATGAAAAGGAGAATGTTTTGACTGAACTTTTGAATATCTTTCTCAGTATTTATTGGTGTGAACTGGTGGAGCCATGATCTCCAAATGGGTGTTTCTTCTTGTCCTGTCAGTTTTTACCTGGAAGAAGAGACTAACCCCACCTGGCTCCACCCTCCTTTCAGGCAGTTGTAGAGAGTGATGAGGTCTCCCTGAGCCTCCTTTTCTCCAGGCTGAACACCCCCAGCTCCCTCAGCTGCTCCTCACAGCACTTGTGCCCCAGACCCTTCCCCAGCTCCCTTGCCCTTCTCTGGACACGCTCCAGCCCCTCAATGTCTTTCTTGCAGTGAGGGCCCAGAACTGAACACAGGATTGGAGGTGTGGCCTCAGCAGTGCCGAGTACAGGGGGACGGTCACTGCCCTGCTCCTGCTGGCCACACCATTGCTGATCCAGGCCAGGTGCCATTGGCCTTCTTGGCCACCTGGGCACACTCTGGGTCATGTTCAGCCACAGTTGACCAGCACCCCAGGGACTTTTCCACCTGGCAATTTCCAGTTAGTAGGTACATGATTTCTAGGAGGTGCTTGATTCCACAATTAATATTCCTAGAGCAGAATTATGCTTTCTTTCACTGCATGTGTCCAACTAGCTTTTTTCTAGTTTCTGTGAAGTCAGACAAGGTATAAAAGTGTAGAAACATAGACAGTTGTGTCAGATTTCCTCTTCTGTAAATAATACAGCTCTTACATGAGAACAGACATTTACAACTGTGTTCATGAATCTCACTTGATAGCTCACAGGTATGAGCTTTTCAGGTGGCTGAAGAGTAAAGCATGACAGTATCACCCCTCACATTTCAAGACAACTCCAAAATTGTACTTCTCTCCTCATAGATTTACCTGGCATCAGCCACAAACATTTTTGCTCTCTGGTTTGTTTATAAGAAAATTAAATTAACCCTAGAATTCAAAGATCAATATTCTTATTTGTTGAAGGAATCACTAATCAAGCCCCTTAAGCAAATAATTTATTAACAGTTAGGACATGTTATACCTTGTTAATAGTTATGGAAAATAACATAAACTTACAAGCTGAACATTTACCAAAGGGTTTATCCTTTGAAAACAGGGAGTCAGTTGGAGTTCAATTAGTTCTCATTCATAAAATTAAGCGGAGAAAAACTGTGGAATATGGAGAGCTCACATCTAACTAGCAGACAACACCACACAAAAGCCACACAAAAACAACATACAGAGCTTGTGAGGGACCCAGCCAAGTCAACCAACTAAAGCAGAGGGCCACAGAGGCCACATGGTAACCACACCAATAACATGGCCAGCTACCAACACAATAAAAAAAATGGAAGTCCTAAAATATTTCTGAGACACTGTTCTATGTTTCACCTGGATGAAGATAACTAATAAAAAAGCATGAATCTATCACAGAACGTCTGTGCGACCAGGTAAGGGAAACTGTGAGCTATGGAACTATTTCGCTTCTTTTCTTTTTCTCACAAAATATGAGGGAATATGAGAAAAAAACCACTTCCTCAAATCCTCAGAAGGGTTATAAAAGATTCACCAAGAAATCAGTGCATGATGCTCAGAGAAAGACAAAAAGACAACAGACCACAGTCTGCTGCCAAATTAAGAATCATCAGTGCTGGGTTGTAGGGGAAAACCACCAGATTTGCCACAAAGATTTTTTTTCTCAAGACTATGTTATATTTAGCTCTTCTTGAGTGATCTCATGCCTTAAATTACATGTTATTTTCTGTGTCCCGACTTCTATAGTCTGTTCTGCCAGGAAATCATCTGGATTTGTAAAAAGCTGACCAGGTTAGAGCTGTAACAACTTAATAGGGCTACTGGCCTCAATTCAGCGTGCACAGAAGGTCAAAGCTATCGAGAAGTACTGGTAGAGACAAGTGCCTAATGCTGATTCCCTTCAAGCTAAGCTGAATGGAGGGCACAGAGAAAATGTGTAGAACACAATGGAATAATGGCTCTAAATATAGCTTCAAGGAGAGGCTAGGCCATACTGCAGGAGATTACAAAATGTATTTGAAGGAAATCGTGTGTACCAGTAGCTTCAGGAATACTGAGAAAGACCACAAATGAAGTTAACTGGTGACATCAGTGCTAGGGAAATCTCCAGCAGTCCTTCTCATGGTCACCAACAATGCCTGGAAGGAGGCTCAGTGGCAACTGGTTTGGCTTCCACACTGTTTCTGCATCCTCACCTTTTCTCATCCACCAAAGCAGAAGGCAAACACAGAAGATTGTCTGGACTGAACCACTAAAGCGGTGGAGTGGAGATAGTTGCCTCTTTACTTAGGCAGAAAATACACCAATCTAAAGAGGAAACTGCATTGGAAATACCATGAAATGCTTCACTGCTGTTACTGTCAAGTGTGAATTCCATAGGTTTGCTCAGCTGCTGACAGAAGAGCAAATAGTCAATCTGGTGATTTTAGGCACCTGGAAATCTCAGACATTAGCTGAGGAAAGGTTTATGGTAAGAGTTTGAGTTGTGTAAGAAAGAGACTTGTAGTTCAGCAAATTCTTTCAGGAAGAGGGATGGAGCTAGATCAGTTTTACAAATGTGAAAAGATCACTTGGACAGCTTTTCAAATATAGTATGGTATTTACTAATTTACACACAAAAAATTGTATATAATCATAAATGTAAGTTTACCCCTCCATTTCTACTGTGCTGCTGGAAATGTGAATCCAAGCTGCTGTTTAAAAAGAGGCCTTGAATGATTCAGAAATTAATGATGCATTCCTGCAACAATGCAGCTAAAAAACTCCACTTTGATTTTAGTGAAGTTACTCTGTGTGTAAATAACTACACCTCAAAGAGATAAGGTGTTCACAGTCCTGCTCAAGACTTCATTTGGTCTCCCCAGGAACTGTTGAGCATTTCCAACACACAATCAAAGGCAGGAATACATTGTCTTTAAAGCCAGGCAGAAGTTGTGAGAACCTCAAGCAGCAGCAGCCAGTGTTCAATATCATCTAAAACCGCTATGTAAGTGTGTGCAAACAGCTGCTGTCCCTTCAACTTTGCACAAAACCTTGCACATCTCAGATGTTGGAACAGGAGCATGGCCAGCAGCAGATCCTCCTTCAGGCAGCCAGAGCAGTGTTACCTCACTCCAGCCTTTTAGGGGAATAGAGGAGTTCCTTGGCTGGACAGTAGGATCATCAGACCTGTCACAAAACCTGATTTACATGCAGCAAGCTCTGAGCCTGACAATGTGAGGAACAGCAGGCCCCAGCTGAAGTTAATGGTGTTATACCAGGGAATAGCTTTCCCTGGATTCAGGAAGGTCCTCAGGCATCAATTCTGAACAAGACAACAGTATTCATTTCAGGATGGTCCTTTCCCAGGTTTGGCAGAGACAGCAGAGCCCCTGGAAGGCAGACTAAATACAGAATCATATGTACAAATTAGAGAAATTGTCTGGGGAGAATTCCAAAGAGAATATAATTCAATTACATTGTGAACAGAAATCTACATTTGTCTGCAGAATCCTTCTGGAAGCAACTGAATAGATAGGAATTCTGCCCAAAAGGCTTTGTATATTAGAAGCACATCTCAATTTCAGGTCTAGAAGGCAGACATATTTTGCCAAACCCTTTCCTCACAGAAGACTGAATTCATAGTTCACTTAGTTCACACTTAAAATGGCAAATGCCTCCTTTTCCTGGTCTGGATTAACCACAAAGTGAAAATTCTGCTATTTTGACATTGACAACCATTAAAGTAAGTTGAGTGATTTTTAATCAGAATATCATTCCCTAATATTTTGAGAGCAGCAGATATTTGGTTACACTCAAAGAGTGTAACACATATGCATGTGTGCAAGTATGTATATTTATATAGAATTGAATGTTAAATTATTCTTATACAAATATAGATGCAGATACACATAAACTAATTATATTGTACAGGTACATGCATACAGAGAATGTGTAAGATATGTTACAAATTTACAATATATTGTATATTTCCTGCAAATGCAAATTCCTAAATATACAATGATATAAGAAGATGAGGAGGTTTAAAAGGATGTTTGGAAAAAAGTAAACTTTTCCCAATAAGGAATTTGATCTAATATAAAGTTTCTGACCCTTACTATACAGAAGCAATAGGAAAAAGTGCTAGTCAAGGGGAGAAAAAAGGCTGACATAAAGAGAGATAATAAACCTTCACTCTCCCGTTTCTGCCTATTCTATCCATTTTCAGAGGAAAAACATGCTCAGTGCTTCTAGAGCTCTGGCAGGGTGTCACTCCAGACCATCCTTTGCCATTTTGGTGCTTTCTGAGGCCAGATTGTAGGAACTTTATGCAAAAGTGTAGTGAGTAATAATATGAATGAAAGCAACACTATTTTTCTCATGAAGATATACTCTTGTTTTGGTCGTTATACCCAGTAAATAGATCCAGAACATGGAAGTTTGGTGTAGACCTTCAGACTGCTTGGGAGCAGCCCATAGAGGGGCAACTGGAGATCTGGGCAGTCCTGGGTGAATTCCTGCAGGCAAAGACTGCTCTGCTGGGGGTCCTGTTGGGCAGTAAGGACACACAGATCCCTTCCCAGTGCACTCCTAATCCCATAGAGGCTCTTCAGTGCTAGAAATCCAACAGCCATGAAAACAGTCATGACAATAGAAGCTGGTAAGAGCACCATGCCTTGGGCTGCACTCCCAGTAAATAGAGCTTCCCATTTCCTTTAAAAGTAGGAAAATACCTTTTCTTCCCCAGAGATGAAAGCCTTCCAATGCCCTTTATTCTGCTCGTCACAAAGCATTAGCACCAAATACACACAAGTCAGTTCTACCTCTTGGAGAAGAGTCTTGCTGTTTATAGCTGTGGTGAGTGATTTAATGTTTCCTTACTGAGCCCTGGTGTCATGCAGAAAATACAGCAATGAGACATTCATGCCTTGATTTCCCTGAAAGGATTTTTTTTTTTTTTTTTCCAAAATTCCACCAGGCAAACTGATTTGGTCATTGTTTTCCAATGGGAAGACATGTCCTTTATCATATACTTATTCCATACAACTCCCATCACTTAGGACTTGGAAAGCAGCTGAGCAGACCTTTTTGTCTGTGTCCTCCGCAAAAACCTATTAAAAACAAGAACATTTCCCAATCATAAATAGTGAAATTAATTTGCTCTGTTCTTCTGAGTTCTCCTTATATCCCATATATTTCACAAACCTTCTTATCTGCAGTTAGATACAGAACTCCTGGGGAAAGATAAGTCACAAAGTTTGCTCAAAGGTCACCTGCTTGCTTGTTGCTTTCTGAGTCACAGCGTGCAGATTGCAGCACTGGCTTTAGAAAAAATTACTTACAAAAACAAAAGTGTTAAAACATTATACAGCAATAAATGACTGTGTTTTTTCCAGGTAACGAGCAGTTTCATCTTATCTTCTAGCAGGCATAGAAAGCCTACAGTCAATTTACTCTCATCACTCCTCTGCCTGCTGAGGCTTAAGAGCAAGGGAAGAAAATTAATAGACACAAGGCCATGTCACGTAATCTTCACTTTTGTGCAGAATAAAACCCAGACACTAAAGTAATTCAGTCTTCATGACCTTGCCAGGACTGGAGATGTGCCGGCCACAAGAGAAGAAACTAGATACAAGACAAATAAACCTAAGTCACAAGGACAGTGACCATTAAAATGAGATTTCATATGTATAAATGAGGAAACAGTCAGTCAATTAGCAGGTGTGGGATGGCAAGGATGAGAAATACAAAAACACAGCCTGACAGAACTGCAGTTTTCAGAGTCCACTACTGCAGCATGACCCCAGGAAATATATGCAGTCCAAAACCATGCCACATGGTCAAGCTGTGCCAGTACTGTGGATTTTTGTGATGCCTCAAGATAATGGAATGGGTTGTTGGAGTGTTTTATTTTATGTGAGTAAAATGAAGCCAGCCTCTAGGCTATTCTACAATGAGAGCCATCTGTGAGCCAGCAAACAAGTCTAGCATGGAGAGCCAAAAACGTGGAGCTGAGGGTTATATTCTCAATGACTCCTCTGTAAAGGCAGAGCAGATGAGAACTGGGGTGAGGAGCACCAGCCATGGGGCACGTGCAGAGCTGGAAGGTGCATTGGTCCTGGTCCTCATGCCTTCTGCCATCGGGCCAGCACAGATTTACTGCCTGCAGGGAGTTCAAACACAGGTCCCGGAGCTGTGTTTGAACTCCAGAGCTGCTGGGTCAAACTCTGTGTTCTATTTCCAAATATTATACATGCCCAAAGAAGCCATTTATTCAGGGGCTTCTCTCAGAAACTTCTGGCTCCATCCTGTGTGAGTGAGGAAAGTACAGCACAAACCCTGCACAAAGGTACCACAGTGGCTGGCTGCTGGATTTGGGAAATACTCGCAAAAATGAAGAAATAATGAATGAAAACACACATCATAGTAAAGCATCTCCTTAAAAAAAAAAAAAAAACAATAAATCTGATACAACTCCTGGAACAAAGGAAAGAAGGAATCAAAATATATTTCATATTTACACATGACCTAATAAAGTTGATCCATGGCATTTAAGATACAAAAAATCCAACTCGTTTGACCTTCTGCTGTAAATCCAGAACAGGTTCTCTGCTTCTCTCTGTCTTGGCTCTCCCATGCCAAAAAAGCTCTGTCAAACTCTCATCTCTTCACAGCTATTCCAAAATTAATACTGAGCATTCATGATCAAGAGTTTATTGGAAAAAAATGGTGCAAGATAGGAAATGAGAGATAAATAATTTGAAGTTGTTTTTCTAGAAAGAGGATAATATGAATATAGGTGAAGCAGTTTTCATGCTTGGAATCTTAGCCTAAGAAGTGACATCAGATATATTTTAAGACTTAAAAGTTCCTAACTTCAGGGATTTAAAACATTCATAGTAAGCTATACTTGAGGCGTGACTTTTAACAGAGCTTCATTTTGATGTTATCTTTCTAAAAAATTCTTAAGACAATTTTCAAGACAGCTTTCTAACATTGCTGCATCAGATTAGAATAATAATATTTTTCTGCTACATACAAATGTTATATTCTGCAAATCTCCAGACTCTCTAATAGGGATAGGCCCTGGTTTTTTGCCTATATTGATTTGTCTTTTTGAGGCTTTTGCTTGGCTGATTGTTACTTGGTTTTTTTTCCTGGCTGGGAAAATAAAATAAACAAATACTGTAAGTCTGCTGTGTTTAGATGAGAGGGAAATGATTAATCATAGATAAAGAAAGCAAGCATAAAAAATAATAAATTTCACAAATTCACCAAAAGAAAAAAGGGAAAAGTGAAATGGTGAAATCTTAGAAGATTTCTTGCATCCATTCTGGAACACAAACCGGAGGTTTTACAAACATGGTCAGCCCAGGATCCCAAATAGTTGCTTTGGTTAAATATAGGTAACACATTCAGTTACTGTAAATGTAAATGCATTCAATGCATTTAATGTTCTCCATAATAATCAAAGGTTATAGAATAATGGAATACTTTAGTTTTGAAGGAAGTGCAAGAAATCATCTGGACCAGCCTCCTGGGCAAAGTAGATCCAAATCCTGTTAACGTGCCTCAAAACTTTGTCCACTCAGGTTTTTAAAATCTGAAAAGATTTAGACTGTACAGTGTCTGTGAGCAGCCTTTGCCAGTATTTGAATATGTCCAGTGGGAAAATACTTTTCCTAATATCTGACCCAGCTTTACTGTCTTTCACCTCGTGTCAATGGCCCCTTATTCTTGTCGTGTGATCGAGATGCCTAACTGTAAACCTGAAATTATTTCCACAACCTTTGGGTATTTTTACTGCCCTTATAATTTCACCTGACCATCTGTTTTGCAGGAAAGATTGTATGGGAATGCCCAATGCATTGTAAAAATCAGGTAAGTTTGGTGTCTGTATATCTAATAATACAAGCATATGTGTTATACATATGTAATATTTGTGAATCTATGATACATTTGGATGTGTAGCATATGCAAGCATACACATAAACATGTATGTGATGGGTGCACATTTACATGAGCACACGTGTATAAGGATGGAACAAAGCAGGAGTGTTTGTGCCAGTGTGAGCCTTTTGCCAGCACTGCTCAGTGAGATGAGGGCAGGTTTGGCAGGACTGTGCACAGCCACTCCAGCATCTGCATTTTAAGCAAACCCAGGGCAGTACTGCCCCAGTGTGGTGGACCGTGCTCTTGCAAGTGCCTTGAAAATTACAGGCCTAGAATTCACTGAATTTTTTCTCACTTTGGTCCTTAAAGCTTTACCACATTGATACCAATTCAAACAGTTTTATTTTTCACTTCTGTTTCCCTGAACCTCAGATAATAGGTGAGCTTTTAGACTAGGCAGCTCCCAGAGATATACTGTGCTTTTTGTTCAAGAAACCATACACAAAAAAATATACTGCAAATGAATATAGCCGCTTCAACACGGACTGTTTAGAATATTTGTCAGAAGTGGTGCCTGTCCTTGTGATTTCCTTTGGTTTGGTCAACCAGCTCATGCCCAGAGGTATTAGCCCCACTCACACTGCATTTTCCCACAGGCCCATATAACCCAAAGCATGTGCACGAAGAGGATCTGGGCATCATTGCTGCCCCTGGATGGCTGCAATTCTTTCACCTGTGTAGCTGGCAAGGCTTTACTGTATCTGATTTATAGGCTTTTTATATGGCCCTGAGTGAGCCATATGAAATCAAATGGCAGTACTGTGGGCATTACAACGCTGACCTCAGGCCAGGAGAACATCATATTCCTATGTCAGGTCCAGATGCACTTTAGCTTCAACTGCTATTACAGCCTGAGGGCGCAGGTAAAATACGAACTGGGATATAGGGCTTGAATTTTATAGGGCTGGGCTGCAAACTGCTGATGGGGATTTATCTATATTAGTTGTTTACAGCCATTTGTCGTGCTAAAGATAACTTCTCCCAGCAGAAACTGGGCTTTTAAGGTCCATTTGTAATACTAAAATGCTTTTATAATATAAACAAGAAATAAGAATGAGGATGTGGTTCTGACTTCCAGAATTTGCTTTGCTCAGACAAGTGCATTTCTTTTGTGTTTCCTCCTGATTTTGTAGGAAGATTTCTGAAAACTGGATGCTGTAAATTCAATTAGTCATACCTTGATAAATATACCACACAAAGGTAGTTTATATTGCAATCATTACTGAATTAATTAATCTATTTCCTAACTATGAATTCAAGCCTCTGGCCACAGTATAGAATTTATGTTTGCCAAGGCACTGCTGTGGGACAGTATTGTTTTCAAGCTCACTTGGAAGAGTTATTAAGAAAAAGGGTAGAAGGAACTTGGAAATACAGTTGGAAAATAAAATGTTGTTAAAATATTTGCTTTATTGGAAAGAGAATGATACTGCATGTATTTACATAACCAGTTAAGACATTTACAGGGGTGGACATAGCAGAAGGTAGAGTTAATGGGACTACTGCAGACAATGTGTGCAGCAAGAGGAAATGTAGTTCTTATAAACTGGAGAAAATGTGATTGATATACTTCTGGGCCACAACATATCTTCTCTTTGATCCAGACAGTAATTGTATTTATTTCATATAGCACCACAAAAACTAAATGTTGTTGCAACTCAACTAAGTTCTGATGAGTTGCCAAAGTTTTCTTTTCCTGTTGTTCAGAAGGACACCCCCTACCGCGCATTTTTGCCAAAGAAGGAATTATGTTTTTAACTCTCCTGACATGTCTCATGGACCATAAACCACAGGAGCTGCTAGAAGCTGTCTTTCAGACAGTAACCACTACTTCAGTTATATTGGAACTATTCTTAGGTTTTGTTTTACAATTTTTGGGACTAGAAACTTACAATAGTTACTGAACTTTGTCATTAGAGATTCCAGGCTGGTTCTTTCTGGGCTCTGGCAGCTTCCCCATAGTCCTGCAGGGACTTCACTGTTAACTCAATCCCCATTGTAACTACTCTTTCTGGGTCCTCCTTACCTACCAAGTCACCTGAACTAATAAACACCTGAGGTTTCATTTGAAGACTAATTTCTCCAGGTTGTTTTCACCTTTGCTATTAGACATCATTTACTTTAGACAAGTAACTACAGGTCAGTATCACACAGAACAGAGTGCATACAGATATTTTTCAGTCCCATTATAAAATTAATTTTAATTGTCTAGGTGTACAGGAAGGAAAATTCACTCTGAGTCACTGGAATGGATTAATTTGAGAGTCTGCAAAGTCTGGAGGAACAGCTCTTCTCCAATGTATCTTGTGAATGCAAACACAATTTACCTGCCAGAAATTTCAGGTTCTCTTTGCTATAGTCTGCTAAAAAAGACAGATACCTTACACCATCTGTCATCTCCTCATATGCATCCTGTGGTCTGCAGGTACCCAGAGAGCTTTACCTTTTGATGCATCTACTGATGGTATTCATCATGCATGGAAGAATCCCAGGTGTTATGATCTAATTATTAAAGTTCTTTAGAGATACCTCTGCCCGAATTAAGGTACAAGCGAGACCATATGCCAACCAATAGTATGGGTTTTATTTGATAGTAAATATGAGAGAGAGAGAGAGAAGAAGAGAGAGAAAAGGAGGAGTAGGGAGAAAGATGGGGGGACAGAGAGGGACAGGGACAAAGAAGTATCACCACTCTGTGGGTCTTACTGGTGTCCTGATGTCCTCTTCAGCTGGTCTCAGTGGTGGAAGTCCCCCCAAAGCACAGAGTGCCATGGGTTAATATACACTCAGGCCAGGTGGAAATGTCCAGTCTTGTCCCCCTGGGGGAGGGGGCAGCCTCCAGCAGCAGACTCTGCTTGCATCACGTGCAGTCCTGTGGTGAAAGGCGTCTGGGGAGCATTTTGGGGGGTGTGTGATAGATTGTGACTCCCCCTCAGCTGCCTCTCACGTGAGAGTCCCGTGGATGTGGCTTGTGGGGCTGGGGGTTCCACAGCTGGGCCAGTTTGTGTACTGGAGGATGCGTGTGTATTGCCTCTGATCAGAGGTTACGCCATCCTCCTCCCCCCTTCAGCTGGGGGGTAGGACTGTGCAAACTTGGCTTCTGTGAGCTTTTTGCCCCCCACCCCAAACTCAGCCAGAAATGATTCTCAGTACAGCTGGTGACTTCAGCTTCTGTAGACGCATTCCTTTCCCTCAGACTGAGATGATTGAACAATAGGCTTTTCCCTTTATCTAATCTCAGCAGTTTGGCTCAGTTCAAGGTCCCAGTCAGGTATCTTCAGGGAAGCATCTCTGATCAAAACTTTATATCAATGTTTGAGGCATGAACTATTTTCAGTCTCTGACACCAGGATGACAAACTCTTGGCTACGAGCTGTTGGCTATGCTAGAACACTGCCATAAAATTTATAGACATTGAAAATGATGACTTGAAATGTATTTATTTTAGTTAAAGTTGAATTCCTGCCTAAATCAAGTATGTAAACCAATAAACCTAAAAATAAATGGGTAACCTTAATAATTTACTTTTCAGAAGAAGTGTTAGATGAAAGGAAGGGATAAATAAACAGAAACAGTTTATTGGGAGGCATGTATATGTCAACTTTGAAGTTCCTAAGACTGCTTCCAAATTTTTCAAGTTTTTTTTCCAGAAGAACTGGAATTATTTGTACCAGAGCTACTGCAGTACACTCACTGCAGTCCTGCAGCTCGGGTACTCCTCTCTGTAAAATATCAACCAAAAGAAACACATGCTTTTGAAGTAATTTCAAGCAAGCCTGACAACAGGAGCATGTGTTAAAAAGAATTTTCATTCTTTTCAATTATGTGTAACTTTATTGTCCTATCAAGCCCCTAAGATAACCCCTAAGGTTAATGGCATGACACAACCCTATGAGATGATGTTGGAGCAGGGAGGTGAGGACACCTCACTGGGATCATCAACATGGATCCTGCCCCCAAAACAATCTCCTTCATATTAAATTTTGGCTGGTGATTAGAAAATTCACCTGCATGAAATAAAAATACTTCAGTGTTTGCCTAATGCAACAACTGAATTTGAGGTGTAGTGACCAGCTATTAAATCTAGTGGAACTGCTGGATTTATAGTCTAAAGACAATTGTTATGGGGATTAATTTGTAATATTCACAAGTTATTTAAAATCTGAGTCTTACAAAAGTACTCTGTTTGAAGTTGTGAAAACATCTGCAGAGAAGAGCACTTGGCATATTTTTCTGTGCAACTGCCAGCAACTCTTGTTAGCTCAATACTTCATGCAGACCTCATTGCTGACCCAATAAGGGATTTACACTTCCTCAAGATCTTAAACTACAGTATCTTGGGTCAAGGTTGTGCCTCCACTCAAAGCAAGTATGTTCTTCTGAAACAACATTCTGAGTTTTCAGAAACTAGGAGGGGAGCCTAGACAGCTTACTGTAATGTGTGCTGTGGATATTTAACCAGAAGGGACAAAATTTGCAGGCACTTGGAACAGTCATGAGTGAATACAGGCTAACTTGCAACATTAGAACAACCATAGGCACTTCAGGAATTATTTTATCTTTATTTCTTTCCAGTCTGATACTGAGAAATGTTCCATGGTACAGCCAGGGCTTGTTTTCAATACTCTTGATGGGTCTATGGTCAGTGGCCTCCTGTAGGGCCTGCTGAAGGGTTGCAGCCACTGATACTGCTGTATCACAGGCAGTTTAGTTTCCTCAAATAAAGTGTGATGTCCACTTCAGAGAGAAGAAATTCACAGAATTCTTAAATGATGCTGACAGATTCAAGAACAAGGTCATTTCTAGAAGGAACATTTTCTTTTGAGGAACAGAATCACCACGTCAGGAGAGATCATACATGCTCTAGCACAGCCACATAGTCTTGAATCTTTTACTGCCAACATGATTTGATAGCAACCTGATAGCAACCTGATACCTTATCTTCTGTTCACCAGAAAGATTTGCCCATGTTGTATGTTTTCTGAAAAAATTTACTGTGCCAGTGATACTTCTCCATTCAAAAATGAGGATGTTGTGTCCCAGCTGCAGGGTCTCAGCTTACCATTAGGAGATGGGGGGACTGAATAAATTGGGCTGCAGACAGGACATACACAGTGAGTGTCTCAGCTGGAACTTTTAGAACTGCAGCTCTAATGAATAAACCCATAGCAGTGTCTTTTGCAGTGAAGACATTTACTCATGAAACCCCATGGGTTTTCTCTATTGAGGTTGACTACATCATTGGTGTTCTGTTAAAGTTACACAAAATCTTCTGTGGCAAGAATACTCCCTTTGGGAAAGAACTGAAGTTTTCTCTTCATAAATTCTTCAAACTGCTTATTTGACCATGTTGACATAAATTAGTATAATTTTCTCCTGGCATAAATGAAGAAGCTGAAGAACAGAGACTTGAACAGGTTTCCCAGGGGTCATAGGAAAATACATTTATTTGCATGTGAGAGTGAGTAGGTTTTGCCTACAATCAAAAAGTCTTTGGACCTGCTGTCACTGTATTTATGCCCTTTGCCCTGTGCTCACCTACTAGATTGTACTTGCGGTTTATAAAGTACAATTAAATATCAAAATGGTATAAAAGTGTTCATATATAAAAGGGCATACAAATATTGCTATTAACATTGGTAATGATTTATCGCTGCATTTTACTTCGCATACAGTATGAACTGATCTTCAATTACTTTGACTGGAGTTCCTCTGATAAAGGAGCAAAGTGTAAAAGTCAAGGAGCTGAATAACAGACTACTCAAAAGGGTAAAACAAAACCAAATGCTGCTAAAATACAATTTCTTGGACAGAGAAAGCACTTAATATTTGTACCTTTTGATCCCTAATGCACTGTCATATGGTAACAAGATGGTGACAAGAACAGAAAGAGGAACAGGAAACTTGGCTTTTTGCAAAAATGAAAACTAGAGATCAAATGAAATATTTTGAGGTACTCATGGTAATTACACCAGGGAAGAACTGTGTATGAGATTCCCTTGCCTTCTAAGAGCATGGAGTTGAAGGTACATAACTCAGCCTTGATTAACTTCTCTTTTGATATAAGCTTCTGAAGCACAAGTAGTTTTCCAAGCACAAACTTTGTGAATTCTATTTTCCATAAGCCAAATTAAAATTTAAGCAGGAACGTAAGTGCTTAGATTATTCACACCAGGCAGTTTCTAACAAATTTTAAATAGTGTTAAATATTTACATGAAAAATTAGCAATTTATGCTGTAAGGACAATTTCTTCTGTTCTGCAAACGAGTATAGTTTCAGATATGTGGTTTGTAATGTATTAATTATAATGTTCAGATACAAATTTCAAGCCTGAGGGAAATCTCTAAGAAGCAAATGCAAGATTTTGTTGTACTAAATGGCATTTTGGGACACACCAGTCATGAGAACATGATCTTAGTAATTACATGACACAGCTGCTATAGCTGAAGTACTGCCAAGATCAAGCTGTATATTTTAAGCTCTGAAGACATATTACTGAAAATATATGCTCACCCCAATGTACTAAGACATGGGATATAAACTTCTCTTTATCATAAAGGTCCTGGTTTGTCAACAAGAATTTAATTGCCATGTGCCCTGTAACAATTTTTCTCAGGTTTGTGACAGATTTGGTTAACGTGTAGTTTTGTTTATGCCTACTCACAGTAACACTAATGAAGAAGGAAAAAATGAAACATTGGTGCAGAGTAAAGAAGAACCTTACTCCTCCATCATCCCTGGGGGATGGGCTGGATTTTTCTGAAGGCAAGTTAGATCCTGCCCCTCTCAATGACTGCCCTCATCAGTTTGACCACTGCCAAGGAGACGATCACTTGTGATGGTTCATGGCCTTGCAGTGTTCATCAGCTGCAGTGCTCCTTTCTGTCAAGCTGGGACTTCTCATATTTTAACAGAAATGCTGCTAACTGCTACAGCAGCTTCTTCAGAGTCACAGGAGATAAATGGTCACTTCCACTGTATGACTCATCTGGGATACTTGTCTGCCTTAAGAGGACAAAATCATGCCTTTGACCATTTCTATCCACTGAATACAAAGACCAGACAAGCTCAGTCACATAAGTCTCCATGGCTGTCATCTAAAATCAGATGAATCTGTAGATGCCACTTCTAAAACCAGTAACATTCACTGGCCTGTCAGTGCTGTAAAATATGATGTAATGCAGCAGATTTTTACCCAGAATGTTGTAATTTTCATTTGAAATCCTGTAGCTTTTTCTCAGGATCTGTGACTGTAAATCTCGGGTACCTTACGCTTGCATTGCATGATTGGTCTCTAATAAAATTTCCACTCCTCCATGATGTGTAAAGCTTTTTCTCAATATTTAGACATGCTTCTGTTTCATCCAGAATAGTGTGAGAAAACCTTGGACAAACTTTGTTGATTTGGGGATTTTCTTCATTGCCTTCTCTTCAAAAGTTCTCAGGTTCTTCTATATATTTTAGTGAAATGTACTTGGATGAACAGAAAGGAGAATGTCTAAGAGATCACAGGATCTACTCAACATATTTCATAATTCAGGTTTAAGAAATACTCAGGGGAAAAAGAATATATGAAGGCAATACATCATAGCAGGTCTGGTTTAGATGTGGAAGCTGCTGCTCCAGAAACTGTGAATTGCTGAGCTCAAGTAACTAACAAGATTTAAAGAAACAATTAAGTAGGTAGCAAGACTATCTTTTTATCTTAATAAATCACAAAAACATCTGGAAATACTTCGTCATCAAACTATGTTATTCTTGTTTTATTAAAAAACGAGATCTATTTAAAGTGAAAATTATCTATGACTTACTGCAGATGTTCTGAAACATCTAGACACAGTCACGGGAGACAAAATGACATGACCATGAGTCTAATTAAGTACAAAAAGACCCCTGTTGCTTTGAAATGTTTTTTTTTTAATATTAGTGTTGTTAGCAAAAGAAAGTTTTTTACCGTATCAGTCTTCCACGCAAGAGGAGCCAAAGGTTCCCAGTGAAATACCAAAACGTTCGTACAATGCATCACAAAGGCATTTTTAGTCTGGTACATTTAATTTTTTTAAATCAGAATAATGTATTTGGTATTGTGCTCATTTTAAATACTACATTGCTTGTCACACTACATTTGGCAATAGACCTTTGAAAATATATTTAACAAATTGTTCCATGAGTAATAACTACATATAAAATATCTTCAATGATTAAAAAAATCTGTATGTATTTTCTTCATGAAATACAATATATACATTACGATCTTATAGTTTTAAGGTACATCAAATTTTGGGTTTGAACAAATTCACAGTGTACATTTTACCTCTGTAATAAAAATCACTGTAAAAGTGCCTGGATCTCAAACTGTGTAAATGTATTTCCTTTCACTGGGTTTATGGAGAGTGAAGGTTTACCATCAACAAGCACTAGAGCAGATCCAAATTGTGTATTACAATGACCAAAAATTAAGACTTCTTATTACTGAAAGTGAACATTGACTGTCCCTGTTACCTCAGATTCTGACCAACAGATTTTCTGAAGAGCTTCTCACAGATGGAAGATGTGCTTTTAGCAGCATGGCCTCTACCACAGCCATTCAGTGGAGATGAATGAAATACCCATGGTTTCAAAAAACCAGACCCAAAATACTCAGGTGGAACTCCAATTCAGAGGCCAGTCCTGGCCAAGGGCGATGGCCAGGAACCATGTAGGAGCTAAAAGGCAGTGAAATTACTGTCACACTGCCTTCCAGCCTGAGGTCACACCAATTGCCTGTGCTCCACTACCCTTGAATCCTCACTTTCCTTCATCTCCCTCAGAGGAAGAAGCCTTAGAAGTTTCTAAACCCTGAGTTCATTACACCTGAGGCCCACACGAAACACATTGTCCCCCATGCTCCATTTGTGGCTAAACTTTTGTGCCAAGCACTTCTCCCACAGCATGACACTGACAGGGCAGGCTGACCTCAATCCCTCACCTCCACTTGCCGCCAAGTAATTTCAAATCCCATTCTAATATATGGGTATTTTTTCCCTGAAAACACACAGTGATTCCATCAACAATTTTTACAAAAGAACTATCAATAAATCCAGCTTGAATCTAATCTAAACCCATTAAAAAATAAACTCCAGCCTAAAAGGGAGAGGCAGAAACATTCTAATACATTCCACAGTAAATTCACAAAGCTAATTTCAAAGCAATTACTGACAAGCCTTTTAAAGCCTTAATACAAGTCTTTTACAGGTGTGTTATACACCTTGATGCCATGTTATAATTTTTCACAGCCCTTTCACTAATCTCAAAAAAGCTTGAAGTGAAGCAGAGATGCCCAATGTAATGTATGTTTATAAAACTTCCAGAATCAGTGACTGTCCAAAGAGAGAAATACAAATTACTATATTAACCAAGGGGAAGATTACATGGAATTTATGCTGTTTCCATCTGGAAAGACAGAAAGCAGCTGACTGTCCTGCATGGACACTGTCACACAACAAACAGCCAGACACAGCATGGGACACCTCATCTGCAGTTTAACAGAAAGAGGCTTTTAACTACTGCAGTGGGCAGGGTGAAAGTGTTGGAGCTTTCCTTACCACATGGAGTGAAGATTCTTCATTAAAAGAGTTCTAAAGAATACAGCACAAGAGCTGAGCTTTCACCAGTGGAAAAAAGGACAAGGGAAGTAAATCCATAGAAGATGAGATTTCCTGATTTTTTGCAACAAGATTCTTTTGTTCATTTTTTTATCGATATGTCTGAAGAAAATCTAATCATTTAAACAAGTTTAACTGTAGGGAAACATGGTCCCCCATGCATGACATTCCCAGAATTTAGAGAGAGGCATTTTAGTATCTTCCACCTCAAGTAAAAATGTTACATTCAAACCCCTACTCTACAGTTTGGGAGGTTCAGTTCAAGACATAAAAGCTGAAGAACTTGGGAATTTTGAAACAGATTAGAACATCAAGGGTTAATTATTTTGTATTAAAGAATTTGGTTTTCTTCAAAAAAAGAAAGCCTTAGCAATAGCTTTTCAATAAACTTGGTGAAAAATAGTTCTTTCTTAATGCACTAACTCCCATTGGAACCTAGGTATCTCACAGGATAGTGCAGTGTGACAGAGATCAGTAGGGAAAAGTACAACACAGTGCTCTGAGTGTCCTGATATCTACCTCTACATGGAAATGTTCAGAAGTTATTTTAATATCCTACACATTTTTAAGAAAGGCAGTTAGCCTTTTATTTCATTTTTATTTTATTTTTTTTTTATTTTTTTGCTGGTTGGGAATGCTGGAAAAATTAAATAGATATATATATCAAAAGCCTGGAATTTTTCTCATTTCACTAAAATATATGCAAGAATGCTTACAAAAAGAAATTTGCAAAAAATAAACAGTTAACATAGGAAACGTTTAGATCTATGCTTTTAATCTTTCATGACTGGGCTTATCAATATTCCACTGAAATTCTGAAAGACGTAAATTGAGAATTGAAATTATCTCAGATCAACTATTGACAACGCAGGTAAAGAATAAATACCTTTACTGAAGTGGCATTGCCTCCCTACTGTAGGCCTAGAGGATTTGCCACTGTGTTTTTTCAATAAAGAATTGGAATGATTTAGTTTCTGAATCTTCCGTAGAAATGTGATCTAGACTTGAGGAAAACAGAAATATGGCTTTAAGTGAATAGTTAACATTCTTTTGCATCTCCTAAACATTTCGGTTATCTCTTGCTTTCTTCTTCCTTAGAGTCAAGTGACAGTTTTTCCCCAAGTTTCCGTATAAGTTCTGCCAGATCTTCAGAATTCTGAGATTTTTCCTCAAGGAGCTCATACCGGAGACTTGAGATGTCCTGTTTAATTTCCTTCAGTTCACCTGTAACAGATTTTAAAAGATCACAATATTAAGAAACAAAAGAAAAAAACACTATAACCAAATATCTCACAATTACCACGGATTTTTTCTGTATTTCTTTGTTGAAACAGAAGAAGTAGATATTCTGCTGCCTGTTGGTGAATCATAGGATAGTCTGAGTTGGAAGGGACCCACAATGATCACTGAGTCCAACTCTTAAGTGAATGGCCCACACAGGGATTAAACACAAAATTTTGATGTTATTAGCACAATGCTCTGACTAGCTGAGCTAACCTCAGTGGAATGGTATCTTGGGGATAGGAATATGAAGATGCAGTTCAGGAATCAAAAAATTCTGAAGGCTGAAGTGTGGGAGACCACATCAGTTCACAAAACTCATGTTCTGCTGCAAAAGAGATCACAGAATCAGAGAGATCACAGAAGCAGAGGGTCACAGAATCATTTAGGTTGGAAAAGATCTCTCAGATCCCTGAATCCAATCATTCGTCCATCACTGCCCAGCCCACCAGATCCTTAAGGAACAAGGTGGTCTTTAAGGGCTTTTTCAACCCAGACTATTCCACGATTCTGTTATTACTTGACATAGCAACACATTTTAAAGCTTTTCAGATCAGTGATAGTTTCTGATGGGAGAAAAGAGACAGAAATCCCATCTCCTCTCCAACAACATGTTAATTTTACATCTTGCACTTGTAAACACGTCAAGTGGATTAAGTATTTTGGATGATGTAACCACTTTAGTTTGTTTTGATTCTCTGATGAAGCATACAATCCATCAACATACTCACCTTCATTGACTTCATCACTTTCCTTATCTATCTGAGCTTTCAACACGTATCTTTTAATAAGACGCTTCATTATTTTCTGTGGAAAAGAAAGAAATAAAGAAAAAAGAGTTTTCTTAGTTGGACTAGTATTGTTATCATATTTCAAAATAAGAGCTCTTGTCCTGGTTTCAGCTGGGACAGAGTTCACTTTCCTCTCAGTAGCTGGTGCAGTGTGAGTTTTGGGTTTAGTATGAGGATAGTGTTGATAACACACTAGTGTTTCAGTTGTTGCTGAACAGTGATTACCCAAAGTCAAGGACTTTCCAATGCCTTGTGCTCTGCCACTGAGCAGGTGCACGGGAAGCTGGGAGGGAGAATGGTTGGGACAGCTGAACCAAGCTGGCCAGAGGCATATTTCATACCATAGAGCATCATGCTCAGTATCCAAACTGGGGGAGGCTTGGCCTTGAGGGCTGATCACTGCTCCTCTATTTCTTCTTTTCATTACTACTACTACTACTACTACTACTACTACTAGTATTATTTTTTGTTGTTGTTTTTGCTTTGTTTAAAATAGTGAAGTATTATTATCTCAACTCACAAGTTTTACCTTTTACGGTTCTCCTCCTCATCCCATGCAGTTGGAAGGGGCAGTGTGGGGACAGTGAGTAAGCAACTGTGTGGTACTTGACAGCTGGGGTTAAATTATGACACCTCTGTTACCTTCTGTTGCATTCAGACATTTCAGGGTAGGACTTGACAGGTTAAAGGAATAGAATGTAAAAATCTCTGCTTTCATCTACAAGACACTTAACCTCTATGATTCTGCATGTATTTATATACATACATACTTGAAAGTTAGAAAACTAAATACAGTCTTACGAATGTTATAAATAACAAGGCTTAACCTACTACTGGAGTCTCTAAGAATGGTTAATAGACTTGCAGCTTTGATCCCCAAGTAGATGAAGCCATCTGGCCTTTATTGTGACCTGAAGATGATAATGACCCTGCTTAGCAGTGCTAATTGCTAAACCCTTTTATTGTCAGTTCATTTGAACCCATTTTGATATATTTGCTAAGTTATGTTTTCCCAGTGTAGGGCTTAGAGAAAATGGGATCCAAAATTCTAAGTCATATAAGTACCTCAGCTGGGACTCATCTAACCAAAGACAGATACTTTCTAATGTAAATATACATCTCTGTCACCTTTATTTCCTTCTATGGATAAAAAGAGCAAACCTGAGAGCACAGTTCATCCGAGACAACTAAAATTGATCAAACAGATCATACCATTAGAATGACCAACCTCCCTGCTAGTAATAAGGCCAGCAAATTTATTATAAATTTTACCTTTCCAAGAAAAAATGAATTCTGGCCCTGATTCTACCATTAGTTCAAATTACTTGGAAAAGAATAAGGTATCCAAGTACATTTTAGGATATACATTTCTGCCTTTGGGTTTAATATTTTCATAGGGTATAGTCCATGACAAAATGGTACTTTTTCTTTTCCTTTTTAAGATATAAAACATACAGAGATTTATGTGTCTGCTTTAGTCTCCACAATAATAGAGCTGACCACAGCTGGTTTTGAGGTGAGTCATCCCAGATTAGTGGTCCCAGGCCATCACTATGGTCATGTTTGCAAGGTCAGCAGCAGTACTGTTTATTATAATAATCCAAGAATGTTTCAAATACAAAGCCATACTACATGTTTATGGGGTAGATTTTTAATCTTAGTATCTATCCCTGCATCCTAATGAAACTGGCTGTGAAAAAGTCAGGGAGTTTTTTAACAGACTCGTGTAGACACTGCATAATGTAAAAATGGAGCGGAGCTAGCCTGCCCAAGGGAAAATTTCTTTTTCTGTCTTGTGGTCAATAAAATACATTTGTTTCCTGTGCCCTCCTTCATTCAGATTGTCTCTTTATATTGCCCACGCAGCTCTTGCTTCTTCCTTTCCACCAACTTTATAGCATTACAAGACAGAAAGAAGCAGTCTCTGGATCAGAATAGCTAAGATATACGTGGACTGTGCTGGGTCCCTTTATACTTAACTGCACAAAGGCTCATTGCAGTTGTTTAGGAGGAGAAGGAAAAACAGACTTCATTGACAGGATAAAGGCTGACAGACACTTGCAGTGGTTGAGGCATTTGTATATAGAGGTGTGCCACAATAAGCTGATCTGCTTCAGCAAATGGAATGGGAAGATTTTGTGTTTGTTTTTGGTTTTCTCAATTCACATTGTGCAGTTGAGGACTCAACCTGTCTCTAAAATTAAAAATATTTTTCTAAAGCACATTAAAATATTGCACTATAAGGGTACCATTTAAGAAAAAAAGAGGAGAGAAAAACACCCTCAAATTGTACTGCAAATACCAAGGTCTGTGGATTTATTCTTGACTTATGTTGTTTAGCATAAATTCAAAACTGTCCTCATGCCATCAGTCTGCCAGTTCTACTACTTCTTGATTTTATTTAAAAATAAACTGGTTTTTACCTGGTATTGTCTTGGAGGATTGTTTAAACTATTTAAGTGGATTTCATCTGAGCTTCTTATACTTGATTGCTTCCTTTGACCAAGCTGAAATGGAAACATTATTTATAGTACAAAATAAATAGAAGATCAATATGTGTATCTCATATATATATCCTATGACAGAACATTAACTGTTAAGGTAATTTTGGGAAATATTAAATCACTGTGGTAAATCCTTGTACCTGTACATAATTTCATCACATGAGTCAAAAAAACCCTTTCAGGTTGTGATGTAGGAAGGTGAGAACTAGGAGGTTTCCTCCCTTTAATTCCATCCTAGCATTCCCAAGGGACCAGAGCAGAGCAGCCACATCCTTGTGGGCTCCTCTGGTACACAGGAGGGGAGAAACATGTCAGGAGAAAGGCAGCATTGGTGCAGCTTTGAAGGAAGTCAGGGCAGGGTGTGACAGAAGCCAGGGAAAGAAGAGTGGCAGCATTACCCCTTTACTTTCCTTCATGGCACTTGTCTATAACTAACATGACCTCCTCTACCACAAAACACACAAAGAGTTTCCTTCTCCCCTCACTTGCACGAATAGTTGAATGCAATAGGTTTTGCAGTTCATGCCAGGGACCACAAGATAATCAGGTGGCATTTTTTATTTGCATCTTCTTTAACTACACATGCTGAAAGGGCATCACTGATGAAACACTGAGGATGCAATTTGGAGGCTTCATTACTGATTTACATCTTTGAGAAAGCCTAAGGCACCACAAAATGGTGAACTGGCACTCAAGCTGAATAACTGGGCTGCAGTAAGGGTGAACAGCAACTGCAAAAACAAATGGTATTACTTCAGATAAAGAGCAGGGCGAGTTCAACAAGTAGTAGTATAAAGAAATATAAATCATGATGGATCTGGATGAGGAATAAGTGGGACTGTCACTAAAAAGTCAGTTCCCTGAAATTATACATGGTCTAACAAAATTTTTACTGTTTCAAAGGATGGGACTGTCAGAGCAGTGTCTCAAATTCTGTGGGATTGTGTTGTACTTCTGGTGAACTTCTCTGTGCTGAGTCCTAATACACCAAGCATCTACTGATCAGCAGACTGGGGTACTTTGAAGCCTGTTAAGTACTCTAGGATATGCTGGGATACAATTTGTTGGAGACAAAAAGAGGGCAGGATTTGATGCTTACGCAGCTGTACACTGGGAATAATTTAAATACTTTTAGATTTTGTTTAGCATTCCATAGAATCACAGAATGGTTTGCGTTGGAAGGGACATCTAAAAACACGTAGTCCAACACCCCTGTCATTGGCAGAAACACCTTCTATTAGATCAGGCTTATATTGTGATACAAAAATTGATTACATCTATTGGTAAAATATATTCATTAGCAATTAATATAAAGTGCACACTGAATTTGGGAATTATTTTTGTTTTTTAGAAAGATTCACAAATCTATTTGCCCATACTTTTAAAAAAACATTATTTATCCATTCAGACTATGTTTATCTGACTAAACAAAAGTAATGATAAAAGATAAAAAGTGTAAAAAATATAAAACAGTATTTCTCTTACATATTAATCTACATGTGGATGGAAATTAATGATGTATAAAAAGGGCAAGTTACTATTTTTTCATGCTTAAATAAAGCTACTTCAAATATTTTGAATATATATTAGAAAACATAATCTTGTAAAAATGTTTTAACTTAAAAGTAGGTATCTGATTTATAATAAAAAATAATGGCTAGTGAGTTTACACAATCACTATGTAATCACTATGTTTTTCAGGATTTTAGAACTAATTATACTCTCTCTTGGCTTTCACCTACAATACTGGGTTAAAGAAGAAAACAATCTTCCTGCTATTTCAGCTCCTGGATTTCTCAGGCACCATTTTTGGAAAAGAAATAGTAGAATAAGAGGAAGACCATGCTTCCTCTGCAGCAGCAGAGGGAAGTTGCCTTGGGTAAAGATGCTCTAGGCGGTGACCTTGGGCTGCAGCTGTGTGGCTGGCATCCCAGCACTTCTGGATCTCTGACTCTGCAGCTGTGATGCCATTAATGATCCTGTTACTTACCAGTTTATACACAACCTACAAATTCACTTATTTTCCCTAGATATTTTTTAATATTAACTATGTATTTTATTACATATTTTAAAAGAAGTATATCGTGCTGGTTACCAGTTTCAAACTTATGCTACATTGGTTCACCTCAAAAATTACTCCATTGCCTAATTACAATTTGATTTTCATTTGAAATAGCAAAACTGGTAATATGTGGTGAGAAAAGACACTGCAAATTTGTAAAACCAGGCTCACTGTAATGCCCTTCTTAATCTTCACTCTTCAGCACATTTTTAAGAGAACAATGTATTTCATATTAGCTACAGAGTGCACCTTGAACGTCCGCAGGTAAATCTGAAGTGTGTAGCTTCATTAAACCTTCTTATGTGTACCAGTAACAAGACACAAGATCCATCGTAAATTGCTGAATGACCACTTGGTGGCAGAGATTGCCAAGATTTCTTTGTAACACCTAATAACATTTTTGAACTCTCTTTAAGCTCTCTTTAAACTCTCTTTAAGCTTCCTGCTTATGGCTTTTTTCTTTCTCCAAAATTAGTACTAGAGTACACTCAGCCTGTGACATTGATGACTGACCTAGAATTCTTGTTTTTAAGTTAACATTTATTGAACACGAGTAATCAGAGGGGAAATGATGCAGATTAAATAAAACAACTATATAAATCCCAACAAAAATAACTCTTCTCCTAGAGTGTTGTGTGAAATATGAAATGCAGGATATATGGATCATTGCTCTTTGAAAGCACCCTCATCTCTAAACTTGCCTCTCATTTCGTCACTCTCTACCATTACTTAACATTCGATGCAATCAGAATAGTAATGTAATTATTGTAGTTGTTTTGTTTAGCACTTTATTAATAACCTTAAATCAGAAGCTGCTGTCAACTTGCAATTCCAGAAAACTGTATGTTCTTGGATCAGAAAAGGTTTCCAGAAAGTGACTCAGTTTGTGTTCCTATAACCAGACGTCACTTGTGAAAATTTCAGAAACATTGTTTTACACTAGGAAAGTTAAAGTTAACATAGTTTTCTTGTTTGAGTGAAGGCTTAAAGCTACTTCAATAAATGGTTGTCCCTTACTTCTTTTCTGAAGGGCCATGTCTAAAGAACAAAATTTAAATATATCATCTGTCACTGCTAATTTTTAGCTCAGGAAGATGAGCAAGTTCTGTGACACTTAAACAATAAACTTTCTCAATCCCAAAGCAATTTTTAAATTTAGAATAAAAGTCAAGGTAGGTCTTTTTTAAAAATCTCCTTTTTCTTCATTTATTTCTCCCTTTTATTGGTTTAAGTTTCTCACTTACTTGATGTTTAAAATGCCAATACTAGCCTGAAACAAGAAATCTATGGATTTTAATCAAGAGCCTGAAAGAAAACATCTTCACAATCTTTAGTATTATATTTAGATATGTCTCAGGAAATTAATTTCTGGTGTTCTGTATTTTGAACACAGCTATGTAAATTATTTGCTGTTTAGCACTGACAGCATCTGGCTTTGTTTTCTGCCAACAGTAATCAGGGCAGAGCTGGCTCCAGGAGCAGAATCTCCCTCATTTCCATCCTAATTCTTGTCTTTACAAGTGTCTGTACTCACTCTGAAGCTGCTGCTGCTTTTGCACTGAGAAGATGCAGGCTGTGCAGCAGAACAACCCACAGGCTGGGTCTAAATCAGTAAACTCAAGTGTGTGTTAACATTATTGGCACTGCAATGCAATGTCTTCCATCAGTAAACTTTTACTGTCCTACCAGGCAGGACTTGCACCAGAACAACTCTCTGTCTTCCTAAACACAGTCTGGCAACTGGAATGGTGTGGGGAAAAGAGCTTTCCTACTTTGTGAGGAGAACTACTTGAATAGGGGGAAGCCATTCCTGAATTGGCCTCAATACCCAGATAAACTACCCACATTTTACTAGCACCAACACAGCCATCAAGCCTTGGGTCTGGTCTTGCCAAATCTTTCCTTACCTTTGCACAGCTCATTTTAGTTACAGTACCTCCCTGCACAGGTAGGTCCTTGCTCAACAGTCACAGCAGCACCAACCTGCCTAGCACTGAATGAATCAAAAGTCAAAATCCCAAAAGTCTGAGAGTGCCTTTGAGAAGATGCCATGACAGCCTCAATAATAATGAATTGTCAACAGTGGATCAAAAAGTATCACAAAAGTATCACTGTAGCTACTTCTTAGAAGTGCACAGGATGGCACCGTCTCATGGATTCAGATAAAGTCAGCTCCACAGCTCACAGGGTAAGCAAAAATGTAATCATCTGCCAGTATCTGCTGCAAAACTTGAGGAATGAATAAATACGACTCAGACACTTTATATCTTTCAACATAAAAGCTTTTTTTTTTTAATTTGATTTGCAGTTTTGTATCTGCTTTGGCTGGGGAGTAAGTACATTTCATTTAGGATTAGTTATACCACAATCTGCACCGTGTGGAAAGCATTAATATTTGAAGACTTAGAATTAATTCAGGGTTAGGAATAATCTGATAAACAATGTTTGCATCCTTTTAGCTCTCTTTCAGAGGGACTTCTGTAAAAGCTGACAAACCTGTTACTGTTTTATGTAGAACTGGTAATTAGTATACTTTGCACCTTTCTAGAGACATGAATTGCTCGATTTGAATGGAATCATAAAAATACATCTTCTTTCCTTAGGCTATATAAATGGGACTTTTAAGAGTACCTGATTTATGGGAACATAAATTTCATGCTAAAAAGTCATTATACAAGCTTGTAACCTACTTATGTGCTTTTTGAATTCACAGATTAAGTGAATTAGGAAAAGAACCATTTGTTGTTTTCTACCATCACTCAATTTTAAGTTTATATGCATCTCCTCAAATGTGCAGTATTTCAGTGATGACTTTATCACTCACAGAGGTTTTAAAATCAGGTTGCATCAGGCAGCTTGATGAAAAGTTTTGCAAATGTCAGATTCATTGAAAACCTGAACAAATGCAGTATCATTTCTGTTAGGTCTTAAATATATTAGGATTAGATTTCCCAGATAAAATGAAGTGAGATCTGTGAAACACTAGAAAAATTACTGGTAATAGAGATGAGACATTTGAACTTAATAAAAATTTTGACTTTGGTGACAGTGTTTGTAATACCTATGTTTACTTTCATAAACTGAAAGTTACCATAGGCATAGAATTTTTCCCTTAAACTCCACTTTTTCTTTCTAGGATTGCAAGCATTTTTTTCCTCTTTTACTCTTCAGGTGATAAGTGTGAAAAATGTGCTGGTCACATTGGTGACAGAGACCTGACAGATGCATGTAAATACTGGTCCCCAGTCCAGTGACTAATGGCTCTTGATTACAGACTCAGGAACTCCTAACCTTGAACAGGTCCCTGCTCAGACCACAGCCCATTTTAACAAAGATCCTTACATGTTTAAATTTCCATAGAAGAAAGTTTTGTTGCTGCCACCATGACAAATCCTAACTTTCTTTTTTGTGTATGTTAGCATATGCTCACCTTTCTACTCACTGCATCTGACCAGCTGCCCTGCACAACTCTTCTTCCCTAATATGTCACAATAGTGCTAGAATAGTGTCAGTCTTTGTATTTCCAATGCCACCTAACATTCCATGTTCTTCTAAAGTAATTTATTTGATCCATACAAAGACAGGAAAAATACACTAACTACAAACTCTTTAAGCACGTCCAATGAATCAACTCAAATGCTTTTTACTGCAGCTGTGTAAGGAAAATAGGTAACAAAATATTTTACAATAAAAGCAAAGTGCATTTTCAGTGGAAGCAGAGACAGGCTACCAAGCCGGAACTTAGAAACTGCCCAGGCATGTGAGGGTGGTGTTAGGAAAGACAAAGCTTGCCTTCAGCTGACATTTGCAAGGGCAGTAAGAAGAACTTTGACTGCTCAATAGGAATGTAAGGCAAAACAAGGAAAATGTGGGCCTTTTGCTCAGTGGGGAAAGGGAGTTAAGTGACAGTTGATGAAGGTAAGAATGAGGGTTTTGATGTCTTTTTTGCCTCAGGCTTTATCAAAAGCCTCCCAGGTTTCTGTGCTTAGTGAAGGAATTAGAGGAGACGGGGAGAACTCAGCCCAGGCAAGTCCAGAGTGCTACATCCACAGGTAGCTACATCTGGGAGAATAGATGAACTCCTTGCAAATATGCTATCATCTCTGAAAGACCATGGATACTGGGAGATGTCCCCAAAGGCTGGAGAGAGGCAAATGTCAGAGACATCTTCAACAAAGGTCAAAATCAAGATCTGAGCAGCTCTGGGCCACTCAGCCTCCCTTCAGTAACTGGAAATAGCAGGTGTATATTTATGAAAAGTAAAATCTGCCTGACCACCTAGACAGCACTCTGAGATAAAATGACTTGCAGATAAGGGGAGAGCTGGAGACGTCACTGGACCTGAACTTTAGCAAGGATTTTAACACTAATCTAGTCTAGTCTAGTCAAGTCTAGTCAAGTCTATTCACCCACATTAGTGACTGACTTCAGTATGAATAAAGTATGTTGGAAATTCATGAGTAAAGCAGGGCAACAATAAAAATGAAGTTAAAATTGGCTTTATCTTCTAAAATTAACAGTCAGTACACACAAGATAAAATTACCTTGTTCATCTCTGCATCTTCCTGAAAGCTCTTCTTTTGGCACAAAAATGGTTTAGAAATAAATTTTTTGATTCTGATTAGGAGATATAGCAAGGATTTTGGGCTTGGCACTAAGTTGAAGGGTACTGGAAGAGTTCTCCCTTCTTCAAAGTAAGAAAACCAAAGTTTAGCCCTTGCAAATTTCCATTCTACATCAGCATCATCCTGTAAAACAAAAACACAGCTGTTAATACACTGTTAATACCACCTTTGACTGTTGAAGATGCTCTAGCTAAACTTTATGTGTGTTTTGAGTGTAATTGGCTGAAATTAATCTCAAACAGATTAAGATCTATGAAAACCAAAATTTCAATGAATGGAACTGTTCTTATGAATCCATTTAAAATAATACAATTGCAGAACAGAATGGATTTAATTTAAACATTGCTTACTTCAGATTAAGTACTAACAGTCTGCAATATAGGATCACAATGACAGACTTTATTACTAGTCTATAGACTCTTGTAACATGAAGTTTAAAATTCTGACCTAATTCCTTCAATTTTCTGGATTATAAGATTAAACCAGATATTCTATCATCACCATGGTTTACATTTACCATTTATGATCACCAAAACATTCACTTTATTCCTCTCTGTAAAGTTTAAGGGCTTTCTCTGTAGGAAGGACTGACATCAGTTCAAGGTCATGACTCAATATTGCTGTACCTTTTTTTAGAAGCTGTTTTCTCCAGTCACTGTATTCTTAATGCTCCAAACCTGATAGGTTTGCCCTGTGGCCTCCTGATCTGGAAGAATGTGAACCTCCCTAGACAATGTGTTTCTCTTGCTCTAGCTGGACAACGCCATGGCCCCCAGTCAGAGCCCAGAGTGGAATCAAACATGAGTCTGCTGCTTTGGCAAGGGCATGCCCTTGGAAAGTCTGGGATGGCCCGGCTCTTGGAGATTTACTTACTTTTTTCTAAACAGTGATAATGATTTAGCCCTCTGTTTTCCACAAAATGAAAAAGTTCATGCTGATTTTCAGCAGCCCTGCTGATTACTTGGTAAAGTTTAGTTCTCTGTACAGATCCAGAGCAACACTTGTTTCAATGAAAGAAAACACAGCATGCTGGAAACTTGCCTGCAAGGTTGATGCATAGAAAAGAGAACATCCTTGCAGCAAGAAGGACACTTCTCAAGTAATTACAAATGAGGCAAATGAAAGATTCACAGTCACACCATGCAGCTCATCCTCTTCAGAAAAATAACACAATTCACCAGTAGTTTCTTAATCCAGTTCTTACTATTGCAAGCACATGCAGCCAAGTAATTGCCAGGTACTTTACAATAAAAATGAACAGTGGAACTAGTATTTTTATAATAAAAATAAACAGTGGAATTAATATTTTCTTCTAAAATATTCTGAAAGCTTACTTGGTACTTGTCTTAAATCAGATGTCAACAAGAAAATTTTCCAGGAGCCTTAGACAATTAGTTGTAACAGTAAATAAGGTGATATTTCATCATAAATGGACTTTTTACCTCAATTTCCTGGAATGAACTGTTGATCATTGCGATAAGCATGTTCAGTAAGACGATGACCATGGTAACATTATAGACTCCATAAAGAACATAACCAATATTTTCAATAAATTTGTGTTTATAATTGATAACAACTGATTTAACTTCTGAGAGTCCAAATATAGCCCAGAACAATGTTTTGAAACTTTCTTCAACACTAAAAGGAGAAATTGGACACATGCATATGTTACTGAAGAAAAGCTGTATATTCTTATTGTAGAAATTGCCAGTTATCATTCTTATACAGTGTATAAATTTTTCCACTATCATAATGGTGAACTCCACCTCAGTGCATAAAAGCAGACTGTCTAATTTCATGGGTACAGGCTGTTTCATACCACAAGATTCCTAATACTTAGGACTGACAATAAAACCATCTGATTCAGATGGTTTTAGGAATCAGATATGCATCCTCAAAAGAATATTAAAATGATTCACTTGTTAACTACTTTAATCTACATTCTACAAGCTTGCAGTTAATATGAAAGTAAATTTAAAAAATAATTAACCTCTAAATACTTTTTTTAACTTGCACCATTAGTTCACTTACTGGGAATTATTTCACCAGAAATAATATGACAGATATTTTGAAACTATGATGAAGACAGGATATCTGAAAGCAAATCATCAATTTTCAAAAAAATTGGTGTTATGGACCATAATCTTCCAGTTGAGTTTTTACTATTCCACAATTTCAGGGTAAAGCCATGGTGCAAGAATAGTGATTTTTTCCAGGTTAGTTAATTTAAATACATTTATTTCCTCCTAATCAGTTTATAAATACACATAAAAGTAATTCCACAAGTCCCCTGAGGTACATTTTCCTACCTATCTCCATCTGTTTGAAGACATATTTTCTCTTGCTTTGATAAAGAGCTCTCAGTTCCTCACATCCAAAAATATAGTAGCATTGCAAAGAACATTTAGGATTTTACTGAGTTATTGTTAAGAAATAAAGGTTACAATTGAATCAGTTGCACTTACGTTGTGAACGCTTCATTTTGTTTTGCCCCCAGATAGTAGGAATAGAGGTTAAACATGCCTATCATGAAAGCCACAAACACCATGATAAATATCACCATGAACTTGAAGATGTCTTTCACGGTTCTCCCGAGTGAAATCTGCAGTGGTCCAAAGCTTTCATTAGCTGGTAAGATGTAGGCTATCCTCGAGAAGCTTAACACCACTGCAATTGCATACAGCCCTTCAGAAATGATCTGAGGATCAGATGGATCCCAGTTTATTCTGGCTGGAAACAAAAGATGAAAATTCCTGTCAGTATTTCACTAGAGCATGCGCTTGTCTATGGGAGGTCTTTTTGAACCACCTGCTGCAAGTGCCCTGCCTAGTTTAGCCCTGGATACCACTGGTCTGCCTTGCTGCACAGGCCCATTGCTGGCTCATGTTCAACCTGGTGTGCACCAAGTTATGTTTGCTACCCTTTGAAAAAACCTGGCAATAAACATTCACTATTAATATCATCCATGCACAGCTACTCTCCAAGCAGATTTCAGTGTACATGCATACACGAACAAATGCCTTCTAGTTGCTTTTAGGACTTACATGAAATTGGTAACTTTCCAGTAAAATTTATAAGACCACAATTTAATGTGTTTCATAATACATAAATTTTAATTGCTCTGCTTTTCTGCAGTCTGGAAAATGCAGAAATGCAACCTTATCTGAAATAGTATCTGAAGCACAGAATAGAGCTAGGAACTGATGTAATTCAGTATTGTGTAATCTAGAGAAACGTATCTAATAATGGTAAGAGAGATATGGTGGTGTTGAGAGTAAACACAAGTCAACAGTGCTTCTTTTTTTCTCATTTGGGCAAAATAGCTTCTAGGACTTCTCAAATATGCCAAACAAGTTTATTAACATTTTTATCTCTTTCTGGTTAAAGACAGTGGATTGAGAAATATTAAAGAAATATAATGGAATCTCTGAGCAAATAATATATTAAAGATATATTGGCTTTGCTGGCAAAGCAGATTTAAGAACTTCCTGCATCTCATTGCATAGTTCTTTCCCTGCATTACAGTACATTCCATTCACAGTTGCACCACCACAAATTGGTTTGCAGGACACTATTGTGGAATTGAACAGATTAAAATGATCTAGAAAAGTGGTGGGTGACAGTGAGGTTATTTTGATATTAGATAATTTCAGTGCTGTCTAAAACAGTCTACAAAAAGATGTAAAATCACAGCCAGGGGAACTTTGATCAAATAGCAGAATCACAGAATTGTACATTATGCTGCGTTGGAAGGGACCCATTAGGATCATCAAGTCCAACTCCTGGCCCTGCACAGCATCATCCCCAGGAGTCACACCATGTGCCTGAGAGCATTGTCCAAGTGTTTCTTGATCTCAGAAAGGCTGATGCTGTGACCACTTCCCTGGGGAGCCTGTTCCAGTGCTCAGCCACCCTCTGGGTGAAGAACCTTTTCCTCATAACCAACCTGCACCTACCCCGACTTCAGGCCATTCTCTCGGGTCCTGTCACTGGTCACCACAGAGAAGAGATCAGTGCCTGTCCCTCCTCCTCACAAGGAAGTCATAACTGCAATGAGGTCTTCTCTTAGTCTCCTCTCCAGGCTGAATACATGAACTGACCTCAGCTGCTTCTCATATTGCTTCTCCTCAAGGCCCTTCACCATCATCATTGCTCTCCTTTGGCTGCCCTCCACAGTTTAATGTCTTTCTTAAGTTGTGGCACCCAAAGCTGCCCCCAGCACTCGAGGTGAGGCTGCCCCAGTGCAGAGCAGAGCAGAGCAGGACAATCCCCTCCCTTGCCCGGCTGGCGATGCTGTGCCTGATGCCCCCCAGGACAGGCTTGGCCCTGCTGGCTGCCAGGGCACTATTGACTTTTGTTCAGCTTGTCATAGGGGAGGAGTGGGAAAGAGGAGGAGTGGGAATTTCTTCAGTATTACATTGTGAAACTATAGCATTGGACACTTATAAAAAAAAAATCAGTTTGTTTTGTCCCAAGAAGTAAATCCTAACCATGTGCAATCAACTCACCCAAGGTGTAGTATTTTATGTTGGGCTCCAGTGTTGGACTTGTCAGATCTTTCATATTTGCATCAACGATGTTCTGGGCTCTGGATGCATGCCAAAATGCCATAAACCTTGCTATGAATGATGCTGCAAAAATTGCTAACATACCAAAATCAAGCATATTCCATAACTCAAACAGGTATTCCTTTGGACCCTGAGACCAGATTTCTTTACACTCAGACCATATCATGCCTGTATAAGACAGAACAGAGAAAAAAGCATGTTCTTTATTCTTCATGCTTGTTCTATATTTTTATTATATACAGGACATGCTCCTCATTGCAATCAAACTCAAAACAATTTTGATCAATGGGAATTTAAGCACAAAATGAAATCTTTGGACTTGCAAACTCATATACATTCCGAGACTTCTTTCTCATCTCAGTAATAATAACAATCTTTCAGACTGCTTTTTCCTGTAAAACTACAAAAGCTTTCCAAGAGAGGAATGGGATGTGAGTATCACTGTCTGTTACAGCACAGGAAGAGACAAGAAGAGCAGAAATGCTCTGGCATGGACATATAGCAGAACTCACAATGACTTATTTGTCACTAGCCTGGGTACAGTCTTTCTTACAGAAATTGAAAATATTTTTAACAAGTGAGCATGAACGTAAGACTCAGACCTAATGCTTCTTCAGTAGGACTAAGGTATCTGTTTGATTCCTAACTACTGTCCCTTAACAATAAAATAAAAGTACAGTACCAGCTTATGACAGCTTCTTTTTGTTGTGAAAATACTTTTTTTCTTTTCAAGATAAAAATTATATAATTATGAAGTACATTTCTAGGATTCTAAATAGAGTTAATAACCAAATGGAATAATGTCCTAATTTTTACCCTTATTAAATGGAAGGCACTTTTCATCATTTTCAGATAAAGACAATAATTATGTCAATTACAGCAGCTAAATTCAATGTCACATCTGTAGGCATTAATCAATTTTTCATAAACTGTCTTATGCATGACACTGATATAAAAATAGATTAAATTAGCTAACTAGAACTTCAAACTAAGAAATTATTATTTACTTCTTTATTACCAGATGAAAATATTGATATTTATAGACTTTGGAAATCTAAGTGCTATATTATTCCTATAATACACAATTATAATAATTTATAAACAGCTTTACAATTAATTAAATACTGCTGAGATCTTCTAAAGCTGTAAGAATCAGTTGGTATACAAATTTCAATCACAGTGAGATCATAAAAGTGAAATACTTTAAATGCAAAAGCTCTTGAAGTGATAGGTTGAATTTAACTCTCACATATTACTGACTTAACTAACAACCAGAACTCAGATCCTTAACATATTTGGGCATCTAACTCTACTGGAATAAAAGGTAGTAGACTTGTAAGTAAGAATCTGACAGCTAAAATATTTTGGACGGTCTGTGCTCAAATTCTGATGCTGAATAGTTCTACATCACCAAGTTGAATGGATCAGCTCAGAGTACTACTCGCAGCACTCATTGAATTCCTGTGTTGGGATGGAAAAATCTACCACTGAATCTTCAGAGATCTATATTCTTCTTTTTTGTCAGTAATATATTCAGCTAAACACTATTAGTTCTGCAGGCATGCTTGCAAAATAAAAGAATTTTAGCAGAAAGAGACTGGACACAAAAAAATCTTGACTCTTGTAAAAATCTTTCCCCTTGGAAGCTCACACTGTGACTCAACCACCCCAAAAACTGGTAGACACTTTGCTTTGGTATTCATAAAACTGAATTAATTCATATTCAGATAATATAGACTTCATCTAAATACTTAATCTGAATATTTGTGATCAACTAGACATATGAATCCTGCTGACATCCAATTAAAAACACAAGGCCTATGATAAAATGCAGACAGCTGAATAAACTCCCTTTGTTGTAATTTTTAAACAAAACATTAATAAGAAAGGACTGAATTGGGTTCAGCTTCACTTGAAATCATAGAAAGACAAATTTAAGCAAAAATTTTTACCTATTACCCAAGAAATAATGAGCATCTCCATCCATGAGAAACAGGATGTTTTCAACCTAAAAAGCTGTTTTACATTGTCTGTTGTTTCATTAGGTCGGAGTTTGGTGCCATCAAACCTGTCAGCTGCATTCATGACAAGCAGACCAAGAAAAATGGTGAAAGAGGCTGCATGGGCTACAAACTTCATAAAAGGTCCACGCATTATCCTCCCCAGCTGCAACAGAGATCAAGAAACACAAGGATATGGCAGCAGACTGATTCCAAATAAAACGTATATAAAAAGAGCAGCAACACAGATAATCATATATTTCAACAATACAAAGGAACAAATATTTGAAAACGTTTTATGATGCCCTATTCACAGTCATCCTTAGAAGTTTCTACTGATTTGCTATTTTCAGAGGAATAATCTATCAGTTTCACTGTTAGGATATCTGTGATAGAATAACAGTGAAACTGAAATGAGAAAGTATAAAATACATATTTTAACTCAGTGATTTGAAACAAGATTGTAATTATTTTGTGGCATCTATGTCTATTATAGATAATCAAGAGAAAAATCTATTCTAGTTATTGAATTTCTTAATACTAGCCAGCTTCATTGTGAGGCAAGACAGAAAATAAGATTTGCACACACTTAGTAAAAGCATTATCATTATGAGTGAATTATGAAGAAAAATCCCTTTCCTGACTGGTGTGATACTCAATTTAGCACAGTTATTGTGCAGTTTTCCCAACTTATTTTCTTTTTCTAAAAAAGTCGTGACACCTCAAAAGGTTACATTTGTAGTTCTGTAGAGTCTTAATTTCCTGCTGACTTGTGCAATGCAAAAATTCTCAGCTTTATAAAATTATGAACAACTTGAAACATGGTTTAGTGTAACTCTTTGAAATTATAAACTCACACAGGGTTGAACTTTTACCAATTCTTTATTTTTGAGAGTGCTTGTATTAATATTAAAAGTCTTAGCCTGTCCACCTAGCTGGCAGCTGTAGAAAAATAATTTTTAATTTTAGACTGACTGTATTTGTACATTGCAAATAAATCACTGAAAAAGGAAAATAACAAGTAGGTAAGTCACTGCTATAGCAGAAAATCAATTACTGAAATGTGTTGTATCTCAAGGTGTGTTTTAAGTATTCATAAAATCCCTAGTCTAATACCAAAAAGTGAAAATTATGTAACTGATTTTTATCATCTAGACTGAAAGAAATGAAAGAATATGGCAACACTAAAAAAGGCCCACCTCTCTCATCTCAGAGAACAATAAAAAAAACACACAAAGACTCCCAGCCACTCTTTCAACTTTTCTCTTCCCCTGAAATCATTGCACATACACAGGGTTCAACGAGTTAGGATTGTGGATCTTATACTGCAACAGGTTGAACAATTCTTATGGGAGGCCATTTGCTCCCTCTAACATACTTTCAAGGGAAATTTCTATTAATGTCCACTCAAAATGGATACTGGCCAACTGAAACAGAGATGCAACACAAAACTCAGCAAGGTCAGAAAATGCAAACCATCTTTATTGGAAAGGTTTTCCATACTATGTATAAACCAAATCAGATTTATTGGTAGCATCCAATCCCAGACAGCACATTGCAAGTGAATGCAGGGCAGGTGGTGTAACTGCTTTGAAGACCTCACAAAATATGATGAATATTAGCACCATCTTAATGTTTATCTATTTTTAATCATGAAAAAGAAAATTGCCTTTGAGGTAATTGGAATCAACCCACAGCTTGAACTTAGTTTAGATCTGAATCAATGGAAAATGAGTATCCTCTGCATCCACCTGCAAAGGCAAGAACCAAATGAAAAACTGTTTGACTCACTATTTATAAAGCAGGATTTCTGTAAGGCAACTCTTGGTCAACCATTGTAACTTAATTTACTACTATTGCAATTAACACAACACATTTACCTGTCTTAATTACAATTGTCTGAACATGCAACCTTGAAGCCATTCCGTTCTAACTGGCTTTTAAAATAACATGTTTCTGAAGTATTATTGAAGTGTGTCTTTGTCATACAGGAATCTACGTGCAGAGGAGTTAACAGAAGGCCCTGACAAGGTTTCCCAGGCTGACCTTACTGCAAGGAGCAATCCAATAGGCCATGGAGAGGAAGGGCAGTCCGACCGCAACCGCGAGGACAACCAGAAACTTCACTGCCATCGTCTGCTGCCGCAAACCCGACAAATTCTCGTACCAGATCGAGAGGAGTTGCTGCTGGCAGTTTGGATGTGCTACAAACTAATAAAAAAGAAAGAGCACAAAAATAAGACTGCTATCATAATATCTGCTGTTAAAATATAGCTTTAGGGAGTGCATTAAGAATGTTGGAATACTGAAAATGCAGCTTATATTCAAAGCAGCATTAAAAGGGGCATAAGAAAAACAATTTTGATAAGCCAAATCTCCCAGCAAACAGGCATGTTGCCATCAGCAATAAATACTGTAACTTAAAAAATTTATTTATTAACACCATGTTCCATCACAGATTATTAATTTCATCTAAGGCTAATTTATCTTGGCAAAATCTGTATGTTTCTGACATTTATAATTTTAATTTTACTACTCCAGAAATTCCAACACTTTAAGGCTTTTGCTCTGCAAAAAACGGTACATAATCTTCATTTAGGAAAGAAAGAATATGTCATATTTTCACATGTTAACACAGAAAATACCATTTTTCTCAGCTGGCATGAGAAAACAGCTGTTATGTTTGCAGGAAATCAGGTTATGATTATCTATAACTTGGTTCTGGAACCATCTGGACAAACTGCAAAACTGAGAAGTCTGTCCTATAAGGTCTTTTTATCTTCCAGACAGTATAAGAAGCATCTTAAAAAGGCAGATGTCAAAAAACTGTAGATTTTTGTGCACGGTACATTTTTAAATCCAGATCTATAAATAAAATAAAAAATTCAACTGAATGTAAGGGTTTTTTTCTAGAATAGTTCTCTGTACTTAATGGATGACTGGCTGAAGGTGCAAGAAATATGTTTTTTGAGATAAGAGGAAGTGTTTCAAGAACACATTTGCAGAAGCATTAAGACTCGAACAGTAGGAAGGATGCAATCTCAATGTGATCTGTTCTCAACAGTTGTTTCAGCTCTCTAGTGACTATAGCTTGGCAAGTGCTTTGCAGGTTTGTGTTCATATACTGGTTCAGTCAAAATGGTTTACTTCTTTTCTTCCCTTCATGAACACTTAAATACACCTTGCATATAAGTTTTCTGTGTGTCCCCCAGGGATGTGAACTCCATTTTTGTAAAAATTTAGGGTAACATGCTTTTGAAGAATACTTTTTATCTGTGTCTTCTTCATCTTTGGTTGTACAAACTTCACCACACAAATAATTTCTCCCTGGTTGACACAAGTCACCTAGAATTTTACAACCTATACTATCCAAGACAAGTTTCCCAGGAAATTCCAACTGACAGTAGATATGAAAGCAAGCCATAGAAGGGCCAATAATTGCTGTAGTTGGCACTGCCTAAAGCCTGCTTTCTCCTGAACTAAGAACCACAGTACTGATATTCCTAGGTTGTGTCTCTGGTCCTTCTGTACCGACAAACACAGTTACTGTGAGACATGCAATTTCACTGAGTTTTCTCAACTTTCCGAGCAAGATGCAACAGCTTGATAAAAACATGCATCAACATTTGCCATGTAGTGCACTGGACTGAAGTGCTATTCTCTAGCTTTTATTAAATTTTACACTTTTCCAGGCTTCAGAAGGAGTGCAAAGTTTTTCCATCTTTTTTCTTTAAAAAACAGATTTAAAATAGAAACATACATTAAAAAATTTTGCACATAGCTACACATTGTTTTAGAGTCATTTGCTCTCATGCTCACTGTGACCAGTACCCACCCTAAATATCTGCTTCTTGTTTATACTGCAAGCGAGGACTTTTTTGATTCTAAAATACACAATGTCCAAAGAGCCTAAATATTCATTTCAGTGTTGCAGGCTACCAAAACACAAAATTTAATAATAGCACAATTTTATGCCACCATGACTTGCCTGTTTGATCAACATAATTGCTTACTTTTTTAACTTCATACTTGATGGCGAGTTTTAAGCGGCTGAGGCTGGGGCGACCACGCTCTCCATTACTATGGCTCATCTCTACGTCACCATTCAAAATAGCTTCCACTTCTTCTGTATTTCTGCACAAATCAAGCAGTCCGACTACAAAATCTTTGCATTGCATAGACAGTTTCTTGTAATCATTCTAGAAAACCGAGAAGAAAGAAAAAAACCTGCTGTTCAGATCCAACATGAGAGAAGCTACATCCCATCTACACCTCTGTGAACATGAATAGCTTCTTTGCATCTTGTTATGCTTTTTTCCCCCTAAATGTTCAAGGAGCGGGATTTGCCTCAGCTTCATTGTCTTACACATCTACATTGTCAATTTTCACACCTCAGTCACTCCTCTAGATGTGGTTTAGAGGAAATTAAAATTAAAAAAATAACCAAAATACTTTCAGAAATGTTGTATGACACATTTTAATGACCAGTTCAAGTTGAGATGAATAGCACAGGGGAAATTTTTCTATCCACTGTCACAGAAGCCAAGACAACTAGCTCAGACGTAGAAAACTGCACTATAGAGATTTCAATTGGACAAGATGAGCATCCTACACAGAACACATCTGAAGAAATTCCCAACCTTCTTCAGAATTGCGTAAATATACTGAATTTTCTTAGACCTAGAACTATTCTTGTAAACTTTGGCTTTCTCCTTTTCCAACATCTGTTCTAGCTTGCAAACACAAGGTTTGATTGCTATTCTCCAGCAACACAGCCAGCAGTGGTACAGCTTGTGTGGTGATACCATATCTCTGACTGCAGCTCTGCTCTAGCTCAAGGATCCCACAAGAGACTTCTTTGTGTCAGCCAAAATGTTGCTCTGCAACTGCAAGTGCAGTTGCTTATTGCTAATTAGCAAGTGTTCTCCTTGGGCACTGTTTTCCAAAAGACATAAGTCAAAACAGAAAAAGCTATTTTGATCATTGCAATCCACAGTTCATTAACCACTCCTTACATGCAAATGTGTTTGAGCCACAGAAGTTGGATATAGCTGGGCAGACAGGGAGTTAGGTACAGATGTACATCTAAAGCTAAAAAAACCTCACAAGAGATTTACTCACACGTGTCAACAACTTCTGCTATTTTTGTGATTTCTGCTCATTTTAATGTCTTAAAAAGATGAAATTACCGTAGAATTTTTCCTAAGCAAAAGAATGGAAAAAACCTTCAACCACTCTACACCACACAGAACTGCTCACATAGTCTCTATGGCATATTCAAAGTAATTTTCTACAAATGCTTTTATGACACTGACACATTTCCCCCTCTTCCAGTCTGTTCTTCAGGGTATTTGCCCTTCTTCCACTCTTAGTCTCTAGTTAGCTCCTTCTCTTTAAATACTTCCTTCATACTAACTGCCATCTAATACATCCAATACTTCATCCTCGAAGAGAATGAGCATACAGGATACCCTAATTTATTTGCTGAGGGTGTACTTCATGCATCTTTGTGCTTTATTACCCACAACACTACAATAACAGTTTATTACTTGGATATATTAAAGGATTGCATCCAAGTTTTACACTTCACTTTGCTTAGATGGATGCAAACATTCACAGACAAATATTTACAGACACTATTTTACATCTACATGAAACTGCTAGTGATTTATTTTTTTAATAATATAACATAAACAAGGTAACTCAGATCTGTCATAAAAGCAAAAGGCACTTCAATGCCATTTATCTACAAAGACAACAAAAGCTAAATACTAAAACTAATAATTTCCTGTCATTCTGAATAATTTATCAACATATTATTTGTTTTCCCTCCATTCAGATGAAAAACAGGAGAGGTTAACCAAAATCCTGACTTCTGGCACTACAGAAAGACATTTTTTGAGAGTAGCATTTCACCTTCTGTTTGGCCTTCATTTTTGTGCAGAAGCAAAGATTGAGTATTCAATATTTTTAATACATGAATTTTTTCTACCAAATGAAAGGAAAATCAGCCATTTAAAATTCACAAAGGAGAAACATAAAGGCAACTACACACCATTGTATGATGGTCAAACTCATCTGACCCTTAAATATCAATCTAAAAAACAACTTTCAATAAACATAGGAACAATATCATTTGGCCTTCATAGTAACTATTACAAAGTATTATAATATATTTGTATGGGGTTTTTTTCTGGTAGAAGATAGGTACATACATCCACACTCACACACACTCTTCATCAGTATTTTCCAGCTCAAGTGACTGACACCTGACAAGGAGTTTTGAAACTGTATGTGAGGAGGCCATTATTCTATAGGGGAATTATCCCTTCTGAATTGAGGTTTGTACACAGTACCACAGTATATATTAGCACTCAGTAATTCATCTATAAATTCCATCAGTTTATTTTCACATTTGCAAATGCAATAGTTCCCCCTCCTGTGAAATACTGTCACAGCTGTGATCAGTGGTGGTAGCCGAGCTAAAAAGTTCTTGGCAGTCAGGTTATGGCAAACAATCTTGGGGAAATTGAGCATTGCCCATCACTGCCTCCACCTCAGCTGTGGCACAGGCAGAGTCAGCTGAAGGCAGAACAAAAATGAAATGACAGCAAAAATGATTGATATGCTCTTCAATGTCTGTCACACACACACATAAAGTTCCCCCTCCCTGAGTCTCCCATGTCTCCTACAATTCATGTAGCCAAGGAAACATGGAAATTTGTTTGGCTTAACTTATTTTCCAAAATGAACAAAGACATGGATAATGAGTTCTCCTTCACTGCATGTTGTAAACTTAGTGATTTAAAAAAACCCAATTCCTGGGAAACTTTAGATGGTAGCTAGAAATTAAATTACAACTGGAGACTCTAAAAAGAATCAGCATTGAATTCTGCAGCAAAGTGTGTGTGCTTTATTCTCTGCATGTGACAACATTGGTTCAGGGCTCCTCTGTAGTTCAGGAAAAAATTGTGCCAAATATTACAACCCTAAGGATGAGGGAGGAGTACTAGCTGCTCCCACCCTTCAGAAGGAAGGTGAATTTTGCTTCTCATCAGAAAAGCAGACTCAGACGACCTTATTAACGGGATTATTTTGCAGCAAACAGTAACATATCTACATTTAACTTTAAACTACGTTTTCCATTTCATCCCTTTAAACAATAAACCAGACATTTGCCATTATAGTTTCAATGGACTTTAAAATAAATGCTAATCTTATCCATTTTGAACAGCACTGGGCAGCTGTTCACACAGCTCTCCCTCTCAAAACTTCGGGCCATATGTCTGGCAAACAACATTTGTCATATACTATCTACACCTTTATGGACATAGTAAAGGTATTAGTTGTTAGATGGGCAAATCTTTGAGATGACAGAAAACATGAACACCATCTCCAAAAATAAAAATATTCTATATAATATCAAAAAGCTGCACACTAAGCCATGTCCTGCACATGCACTGAGGCAACCCCAAGTGCAAGTACAGGCTGGGCAGAGAACGGATCAAGAATAACCATGGGAAGTAGGACTGGGAGTGTTTGTGGATGAAAAACTCACCATGAGCCAGCAATGTGAGACTGCAGTCCCAAGAGTCAGCCATGTCCTGGGCCGCATCCAAAGCAGTGTGGGCAGCAGGGTGAGGGAGGGGATTCTGCCCTGCTGAGAGCCCACCTGCAGTGCTGCATCCAGATCTGGAGCTCCCAACATAAAGAGGTTGACCTGTTGGAGCGAGTCCAGAGGATGCCACAAAGACAATCAGAGGGCTGGAGCACCTCTCCCACACAAGTTGAGAGAGCTGGGACTGTTCAGCCTGGAGAAGAGAAGGTTCCAGCAAGTTCTCATAGAACCTTCCAGCACCTAACGGGGCTCCAAGAGACCTGGAGAGGCACTTTGGATAAAGGCCTGGACGGACAAGACCAGAGCCAAAGTCCTTAAGCTGAAGGAGCATAGGTTCAGACTACATATTAGGAAAAAATTTTTTACTGTAGCAGCGGTAAGGCAGTGGAACAGGTTGTCCTTAGAGGACTCTCCATCCCTGGAGATGTTCAAGGCCAGGTTGGAGGGGGCTCTGAGTAAACTGGTCGAGTGGAAGGTTCCCTGCCCTGGCTGTGGGGTTGGAACTAGATGATCTTTAAGGTCACTTACAACCCAAACTACTTTTTGATTCTATGACACAAAACTAAATTAAATGGTCTTCAGAAAATCCTGAAGATCTCAGAATTACTCAGCAAGCCTGAATTAGCTGTTTGTTTGGTAGAGAAATATTTCTACACTGTGCTTTACACGTCTGTCCAGTTATTCTTCCTTCAGAAGTAATCTACTTTTTTCTCATTTCACTACTAATAAAGAATGTTTCTCCAAAACACTCTTAAATACTGCAACACGTTTAATAGCTACAACAAAATGCAGAAGGCATATAATACTAGATGCCACTACTGCATAGGTTTGTAGAAAGAAAGGGGTTTATTCCGAAGAATAATGGTTTTCCCTGATTGTGGCATTTCCTATTTTGTATGAATCACAGTTTCATGGCCAGTGTTCTCTCTAGTATTAGGAGAGAGAAGCCATTTATAGGACAGTCATAAAACAACTAGCATCACAGTTTAGCACTGATCGTTCCTGTTGTCTCTGAGGAAGACCTGGAAATCATCTGTGTCACTGGCTGCTGTAGGCAACCACTTGAAAGTTCGCCTGCAACAATACCCCACCAGCACTAAAAAGTAGGTGGTTATTAAAATGGTACATTACCAGAAACCTTTTAATTTAGGTAAGGTTTGAAATACTTTCAATGGCTCAGGATAACCTTAGGTGGAGCTAAAGATTTGCCATGTCTAGCTAACCTATGCACTAAAAATACACTTGTTTTGATTACACTAACACAGGTAATGAGTTTTTACCAAACCCACACTTTTATGCAGTGACTACACTATCCAAAGAATTGTAGCAAACTCCTGAAATAAAACAAGGGTAACAATTTTTTAGATTAATTGCTACAAGCAGGTATAGGAGCTTGGAGGAACGGAAACAAGCCCAGACTCAGTAAAGCTGACAGCATCCATTTCTCGTAACTTTTACACACTTGTACTGCCTTCACTGAACCTAAGGCAGGTATTTTGCAGTCAAGTCCCTGGCCTGTCTAGATATTGTAAATGTCACTGCTTATCAGCAGTGTAAATGTTAACACTCACCAATTCAATTATAAATGTACTCCACAGTCTTTAATATTTATCCAGAACCACCACATGGTTTTAGTATCTATGAAGACATTCCCAAAAGACCTTATGCTGCCAGCTGCCAGCTCCTGGTGAAACCTTAAATTAATGGAGAGTTAAATTTCCATGTTGCCTTTTGCTTCTGCTCCTCACTGTTCCTATTCCCCTCCACTCTGTCCAAAGAGTATGTATGTTCCCAGCAGAGCCCGGATGATTAATGCCCAGCAGTATGGAGCTGCTTTGTCTCTCATGTAGTCTGCTGTTTCTGTTGAGGGATAGTATCCAAAACCTGCGACAATTCTTAGTACAACACTACACTAGAAGTGAAGCTCTAATTTTAGAGAAAGCAACTGAGACAAAGGAGAAACTGGAAAAACAGAAGTCACCAAAGAAGGACCTCCTCATGGCACTTCAGTGCTGGCTGCAGAAGCTTGTTCTGTGACCCAGCGTACTTGGGCTCTCACCTGGGTGCTCCATTCCCTGCCTGGTGGTGCCATGGACAGAGACTGTGCTCCCATTCATCTCACTGATTGTGTACTGTCAAATACACTTCAAGGGCACCTCTTGCTGCCTGTTCCAGATGATGATTTTATTTATCTTTATAATAATCTTAGCTTGTGTCACTCCAACTGTGGTAAGGGGATCTATACACTCCCTACAAATCAGACATGCTATTTATCTCAACATAGCTGTGAACTTAACAGACAGCACTTATGGTTTATGAAAAACGGTTTTCAGCTCTGTTCTAAATTTACTCTGCTTTAAGTTAATCAAGTCCTTTTGTTTCCATCAGCAGCTGCTAAAGAGAAAGAAACAAGTATGTGGTTTCAATACTCTTCTCTGAACTGTGCATAAAATCAGTGGATGAAATCTCAATCCACTGAGGTCCTACAGGTTTCTGCCAGGGACTTCATGGGGCAGATACTCAGCCTCTGCAATAACCTGAAATGCTCCACCCAGCATTTTGGTTTTTTTCTCCTCACCAATTTCAGCTGTTCAGCTGCTGTTTTTAAGACCACCTCGTACATTCCTCCTTATTTTCCCTCTCCAAGAAATGTTTCAGCTTCTTGTAACAGACTGGTGCCACAAAGATACACCTATGAGCACAAGTCCAGAGGAATTCATTCACAACTGCAGCACCTCAGCTCACGTTGGCTGAGTAGAGACAGGTTCACAGTTTTGTGAACTGTACCACTGCTAAGATTAATGTTAAATATTGATCATGGTAACCTCAAACACTTGCTAACACAATGTTGGAAATTATTCTGTTACAGCTTTGGAGGAATGTTGATATCCTGCTAGTGAAGTCTATATATATTGCTCTGTCACAGTAGCATCTGCTTTCAACAGGGTCCCATGAGTCAAACCCAGTGATTTTAGCTAACCCATGTCATAATTAACACTGGCAATGTTTGCACAAGGCCTGACTTTGCATTTACTCACAGATAAAACCATATATTCTTACTGCCTTAACTCATTCTTCAAGAATCTATGGAGCCTGGGTCTCAACTATTAATATTATTTTCAGAAACATGCATTTATGAAATATTAAAATTTCTGTGTAACACTGAAAAAGTCTTCTAACTCTAGAGAGTTCACATATAACTAAGTACAAATAAATAAGAAAGAGGAAGAAGTGAAAGAAATACCAGAACAGCACATTAAAAAAGGAGGCCATTTATTCAGAATCCTCCTTGTGAATAAATGCAAAACATTGTAAGAAATATGAAAGCTTCAAGTCCAAATACAACAAAGTAATGAGAACACATGAGGGTTTAATAGAATCATGCAACTTGTCTGTCATAAGTGACTAAAATGTACCACTTTAGTCTCTCTTCCCCCTGCCGTAAGCTAGCTTCAGACACAGGGTTGAAGGGCCTGATAAGGAGTAGAAAATTAGTCCACTGGCACATTCTACACAAGCAGCATGAGTTACCATCAGCACACGGCAATAAGACATTCACAAAGATTTAAATCTTCCATTCAGTAAAAAACTGTACCTCTTCCCACATTACCTTGTTGATTTATGAAGTATAAAGTTTGTAATTCTGTGTCTGTGAGAATCTGTCCCTCTACTCACCTTGAACTCTTTTTCAATGTTGGCAAGCACGGCCAGCTCATTGCTGAGCTCTAAGGCAGTCATGACAGGGTCTTCACTGGACAAAGACAAATAAGCAGGGCTGGCCAGACCTTTGTAGGCATTGATCCTGGATCTTGAATGGCTGAAAGAGTCATGCTTTTGTTTCTGGTTGCACTCGCTGCACTTGCAGAAATAGTCATGCGGCCTGTCGATGCGAGCCCCTTTGCGCAGCAGGGTGTGCACGATCTCGTACTCATGGCAGTGAGCAGCCAGGATGATGGGCGTGACATCGTGGGAGAACCGCGTGCCGTCCTCGTCATACGCGTAGAAGTCGTCGTGCTGGAGCTCTGACTGGCTGGGGCTCAGAGCCAGCCTCTTGCCTTCAGCAAACGCGGGGTGGTTCAGGATGGCTTCCACTATCCGAACGTAGCCTTTGCTAATGGCCAAAAGCAAGGCATCCCCCACGCGGGCCAGGTTCTCCTTCTTCAGCAGCAGCTCGGTGATCTCCAGGTGCTCATTGGCCACTGCCAGCTGCAAGGCGTTCTGTCCCATGTAGTCCACACAGTTCACATTGAGTGAGGGACACTCTTCCAGCATTTTGCGAACCACTGGGATATTTCCATACTCTGCTGCATCCAGGAAGCGCTCCTCCTCCAGAGAAAGGCTTGTGGAGTGGTCATTGAACATGTAGGCTGGCCCTCGGCTGGCCTGCCTCCTGCCCTTCTCCCGGAGGATGGTCTGTCGCCGCAGGGCCAGTCTGTTCTCGTTGCCCCGCCTGTGTGCACACAGAGAAATTATTAGTTCTTCTTTATGCAAGGGCCTATCCATTTTGAATAACAATTAGTAACATTATTCCAATCTTTTATCTGCTGCATATTTTGAATGCAGCAGGGAGACCAGAAACCCTGACTTCAATGCATTTTGTAACCACTGTTACTACACAACCAAGGAATCAGTAGCCAGCTACATTCTATTTCAACAAGAAGAAAAGGCTGTCAACAATCATCATTTAGAACTACACTTTTTCTCTTTATTTTGTCTCACAGCTCAGAGTGAGAACAAGACACAGTGTGAAAGGAGCCAGCAGTCATGGGATGAGAAATGAGGAATTGCTCAGGACAGCAGGGCACACAAAGATGGAAACTCTCTAAACTCCTTTCTGCTTCAGAAAAGCAGTCTGACTTCACTTGCTCTTGTTCTCTCTACTTCAGCAACCATCTAACTTACATTTTGGCTCTGGCTTCTCCTCATCACCCTGCTGATGTTTTTCTGCCATCTATAATTGAATGCTCAGGCATAAAATGAATCTCGACAAGATAAAAGTGTATCAACTACATTGTATGGCATCTCTTACTCCCCATATATGCCATTCTTTTCATTACTACAGTTAGATATGCCATTTATTTCTTCATTCATCTTGATATGCCATTTATTTCTTCATTCGGGAGCTTGCCAACAAATGCTGTTAATTCTTGATTCATGATAGCTCTGAAATATTGTCCAGTCTGCTTCTACTGAAACCCTCAGCCACTTTGAACCATAAATATTAAATACCTTGTTAATAATTATTTAATTATTAAAACATAAAGTGAACATATCAAATGTAAGTCTGCTGAGAAATGTTACAAAATATGCTATGATCGCTTAAAAAAAAGAAAAACTAATTCACTAATTCGATCTTATTTCAGCCAATTAAGATCCAAATCTTCAACAGAAATTCAATTGTGAATAATTTTCTCTTCTAGAATTATTCTGCTAAACTACTTAATATTCCCCACAACTTCAATCTTTTTTCTTTACTGAATACTAGCTTAATTATTCTTTACATATGCTCAAATACACTTCACTACATTATTTCCCACAAAAAAATAACCATGAGCAGTATTTTATTCATTAAATACTAATGAATATGAATTCAAATGTCAATAAAAAAATTAGTCCTTTGTGACTCAAAATTTCTACACAAAAAGTAACATTACAAGATATTATTTATTCTGGATTGTTTAGATTTAGCTTTAGTATAAATTTCCTTTCTGCCTCTTGCCTTCTCTGTTCCAGAGACAGTCCTTTTACAGCACTGGAAATACTTCAAATTGCCAAAGCCTTAAATATAAAAGGACCATTTTTCTGCAATATAATAATAGGTATGGAATGTGGGATACATCACAACTGATGACAGTAAATATTAAATGTAATTATTAGTTTCATTATTTGATTTTTTTTTAATAAATATTTTTTCAGAATTGGTAGTACGGAAGCATTTCCTCTTACTTCACAAAATATTTAACAAAAGAAATACTTTGTTTTATGTTTAAATTCATTCTGAAAGCAAACTTTTTTACTAGAGATCAATATGAATTCTATGAACTGTGAAATGCAGCTCTGAAGAAAAGCTATAAGAGCTTTATTTTGTATTTTTCCTAGTTTTCCTGCATATGCGCTGAATTTTGTAAGCTTGCTGTATTTTCACAATTCAGTGTATTCCTGTGACATCACATTTGTAGAAAGTCTGAAAAGCAGTGCAAAGTTTTCATATACATTTTTCATAAATTTGTTCTTTTGCATCAGAGAAGGTCGTTAGCAGTGTGAGGAGTTAGCCACATTTAAGGTAGACTGACCTGGGCTTTAGTTTAACCAACCAGACACACAGTCCTGAGACCTGGCATCCAAGGGTGCAGAGGGAGAAGTCATGGCAAGGTCACTCTCTACCACCTTTTAAGCACACCAGATTTTCCAACTTTCTTAGCTCCATACTGGCTTCTCAGTTTTGAATAAACTGATTATTTAATTGCAGTAGCAAAATAATCTTAAATGCAGAATACATCCTATTGAGCAGCATGCTGTGAATTCCCTATCTTGAACTGTTTCTTTCTTTTGTGTAGCAACCAATTACTGCCAGACATAACTTCATATTGAAGTTATTTCACAGAATGACAGAATCATTTAGGTTGGAATAGACCTCCTAGACCATCAAGTCCAGCCTTTGACTGATCACTACCTTGTCAATTAGAGCACAGCACTATCAAGTAACAAGTGACTGCACCACCTTCCTGGGCAGTCCTTTCAGATGCTTAACAACCCTTTCCATGGAGAAATTCTTCCTGATGTCCAACTTGAATCTCCTTGGAACAGATTATAAACAGATAATAAATTCAACTCACAAAAAATCGTAACACATTTTTTAGACTTGTTCCAAATAATAAAGATGTATTCAGTGTAGATTCAAATCTTAAACTAATAGACAGTATTCATTAATTGATATAAAATACATATCTTTATGTGCCCTAAAAAAGTAACAGAGCATAAAATAATTTTGCTAGTATTTGATCCTTGAACAAGGAAACAAACTCTTCAACAGAATCTTGGTCATTATTTTTCCCTGAGATACATCAACTTCAGTTCAGCAGTCTGGGGTGATTAACTGACCCAATGTGATGCTTATGGGGACAGATCCTATGCTTAAAACTGAGGCAAAGGAAGCACTGAGTACCTCAGCCTCACCTGGGTCCTCTGTCACTGGGTCCACCAGCATAATCAGTCTGTGGTGGTGAATTGACCCAGCACACAGTCAAAAACTGCAGTTCATTAGATACTTCCTCTTTCATTTTTCAAATAATGGAAAGAGTTTATATTCCTATTCTAGCAATATATTCAGTATGGTTTATCAAAGCAAAGGGTAATCATTGCTAGTGAAGAATACTTAGAATTAGCTTCTTTGTCTAGTACCACTTCCTCTTTCCTTGCCTGCATTTAGAAGAAAATCATTGCTTAACTGGGATGTTAAATACAAACATTCTTCATACAGTAGTTCATCATCTGACTTTGAACCTATTATTGAATGAAATAGAGTATTTCTTCATTGTTTTCTCGCCTGTACCACATGCTAGAGGTCTGATGCAGACCTCTAGAATCTCAATGTAATCTATTTTCCCTGCATCAATGCATTTCCCTGCATCAATGCATTTCCCTGCATCAATGCATTTCATATGAATGAAATGAACCTCCTGGTTTGTCCATTTGCAACTACAGTTAATTAAATTTAAGGGTCTGTAATTAAAGCTGGCTCTTGCAGCACAAGGCTATAAATATGTTTAACTGCAATGCAGAAAGCTGAATTTTCTGTTCTATTATTTCTACTTAATTAGATAGAGACGGCAAACATTACTTCAGGAGTTTGTTCAGAAAAGTGTAAGACACTTGATTGCCTCCAAGTGCAGGGAAAGGAATTCGATGATCCAGAAGAGTCCTGTTATGTTCTGATGTTCTTACATTTATTTCACATTCACTAAGGCCCTGTCATTCCATTTTTTATTAAAAAGATGGCCATTTTGGCACCTATTGTCACAGGTACTGGCCACATAAATCTTAAAGCCACTTGAAACCTCATCCTTTTCAGACCATAACTGCTGGCTGCAAGACACTATCAATGCACTTTGGGCAAATGAAATCTAGAGGACCATCCTCATTACTCCTTAGTACTGAAGAGCCAGTATGACCAAAGCTGGAATTTTGTCATCATTTTGGATACCATATTACAGGAGGGAGTTCTACAAAATTAGAAATTAAATGCAAGAAAGCAGCAGAGGTCATGCAATCTCTACTGTATTTTCCACTTTAAACATAAAGTTGTTTGTAAGTAAGATTGATTTTGTGAATTAAACAGGATGGTACTGCATTCATCTCACTTCCACCCTAGGATCAGTAGAATTCTGGTATAAATTAGTCATTTTTATCTTCTTTGTAGATAAAGGAGAGACATTTCTCCTACTTACTTTATAAATGAAGAACCTATATTATTCCATTGTGTCAAACAGAATCCCAGCAGAATTTAACAGGAATAATAATAAGAAGAATTTAAGAGGAATATAGACCACAAAAGGATGATGGAGTAAAGTCCCTTACAAGTACAGATACCACCACAAACGATTGCCATTAAAATATCAGACTCTGTCTTGAAGGAAATTGCTGTCATGCTGAAATTTTATTTTCTATCACTGATCACATTGAAATATTAATCTTAAATTTGACTGCTCTAATACTCAGAAACATTAATGTAATTTTCACCCTAAATTTAAAAATCACCAATTTGTATCTATTTAACTGAAACTAAGTAGCTCCATCCCCTGACAATGGTTACTTGCAACACACAAATAGAGCAATCATATCCCCATCTCAACCACCATCTTGCTGAATGAAATTAAGCTCCTCTCATTTTCTGCTACATCCATGTAGTTAAATCAGCCACAGAACAAAAACCTGCTTGAGTACAGCTTCCTAAACTTAAGGTACAGTAATCCCTTGTGTCAATGTTTGCAACAAAATGATTGGACACCTTTTCTGGTGCAGTACATCTTTGGTTATCTCTCAGGTGCATTTACATTCTAGAAATCATTTAGGCACTACGGATTCTCCTGAGAGGCAGAATTCTGCCTTTGCTGACTTTCCTTAATGAGGTGTCAGACAATGAGTCTCAGATGTATGAACTGAAAGAACTGTGTTGAAAGATCTGGTTTTGACCCTCAACTCCCTCTGAGGATATGAACTGTCATTACAAAGAGTTGTGGAGCTGGGAAAGTTTGGGCATGGGAAACAACTGTGACTATCCACAGCATTAGAATTCTAAGTAAAAAGATTTGTAGGAGGTTCTGCAACATCTGCTAGAAGCTGAACAAGCTTGTATAGTGACAGTATAAACTCATCTTCCTTTACTGACTTAAAAGAGCTTATTATACTTTAAAAGTACCTTATAAGATAATCTGTTAATGCATTTAAACTTGAGGTTTGGCTTTCCTTCAAAGGTTTTTAGAGGAACACTATACAGCATCTCGAGAAATTAGAACATATAAACTCAAAAAACCCAACTTTGCTTCTGTCATCAGGACCATGCTTAAGTAAGAGACTATACTGAAATCCCTGACTTGCATACATTCATGCAAAACCACTGTTAGCAATGCAAATCTACAGGCTGAAAGCATGGCAAGGAAAAAAAGGAAGCTGAGACTGCTGGTAGCATCCTAAAGAAAAAAAAGTCATAAATACACTCAGAGCAAAGTAAATGGAGAAAGTTATGTTGACACACTGGTTTAATCACAAACTCCCCAACCTTGTGAAGTTCAAGAATTTTGAAAACTGTCCAATCACTGTTACAATAGCATCTACTGCTTGCTCAAAGTACGCAGCTGAAACAAGGTTGAAACCATTAGTAATCACTTCTAAATCAACTATGTGGGGAAGCTTCTGGAAAACTTGAAAGACCGTGAGCCTATTTTTACAAACAGAAGAAAAAACCTAAACTAAATCAATAATTTTCAAATCTAATTCTCTCATGCTATTGATAAACTGTCAATAATTAGCAATTAGCTAGGAGATCAGACAGGAAGTAATACCAAACAAGACTATCAGCACCAAAAACCCATGAATAAATTAGATTGAAACTCTAATTATTTGGGTTTGGATGTCCTGTTCTTTTAATCTGCTTTATCACACATTTATATTTAAAAAAAAAAACCAAATAATATATGCAATATGCAACATGATATTATATATATACACCAATATATTATATATCATTTGTAAAATGTGTTTTATCAAAATATAAATTGATATATATAAAAATAATAGCATATATAAAATTAAATACTATGTACTTAATCTAACCAGATGAGACCTTAGACAAACACATGGTGTGAACCTCTGTATGATTCTATGCTAAGATACAGAAAGGGTAAGTCTGTGGAAAGAAAGATTAGATTTAAATCATAAATGTAAAGACAGTGGATATCCTGAAAAAAGTATCTGAAAAAACTTGAGTTTTCCATCCTCAGGCATGAGGATTCATGGTTCTCCACAACCCTTAGAAGCCAGTGGTGAATTTTAAGTGAGCTGGGGCTGAAAGACACTGTACAAATAACAAGCTAAAACCATCTATGGACATGTACAATGAAACTGACAAATAATCAGAGACACTGACTGTTTTAGAAGTAAGAAAACCCCATAATGAACATCCTCTAAGTATTTAATTCTGTAGCAGATGAAAGGTACACGTAAGAGCATTTTTACTCTTGTGGGGTTTTTATCAGAAGATGTACATCTAACACACAGTATGAAATAGATCATCTTTAAGACTTTTATTTGAAATTTTGGTGGAAACTGATTTGCCTTCTGGATTGTCCTGGCGGTCCTTCTGAGACCTAGACTGTCAAAGCTTTTTTGTTTACAGACTTCTGAGAAGTGTTTTCTGCAAGCTGATTGATTATGTTGTCCAAATGCTTTTGTACAGAGGCAGTTAAAAACAATTATGTTTTAGAGAGTATTTCATCAATCACAGTTTGTGAACCTGGAAGGGCAATGGTCTGTCAAACATTTTCTTCAGGAAATAACAAAAGATTTTTCTCTCTCTCCTGAAAAGTAGTTTAGTGGCTATCTAATGGATAATGGAGAAAAAGCATCCAACATAAGGCAAACGACCAGTTTCCAGGCTCCTTATTTCATTTGTCATTCATTCACCCTAATTTCTACCCTTAGCTGAGTAATAAAACCAGTGGCTGATTATTGATGAAGTGGCTTCCAACCACTGAAATGGGAATGACAAGTAAATAGAAGTATTTAGGGAAATGATTAGGAAAACAGTATCTGAATAAAAATGGCCTAAGGAGAAAAGGTAACCTGGAAAACTGTAACCAAGTCAGCCTACAGATTTATCAGGAACAACATATAAAAGATTGTAACACTCAGACTGCTTGAAGCTTTTAAAGAGAGGCATGAGATTTAAATTCTTTCTTAAGAGTAAAAAAGAGAGAAGAGAGTGCATTACCAGCCCAGAGGCTTTCATACATCACAATTGCAAAGCAAACAGATTCACAGAATATTCTGAGTTGGAAGGGACCCACAAGGATCACTGAGTCCAGCTCTGAAGTGAACAGCCCTCATGGGGAACAAACCCATAGCCTTGGTGTTACTAGCACCATGCTCTGACCAACTGAGCTAATTCTCGGGGTCAGCACAGGATGGTAAAGCAAGGCAGATGACTTGAAGAAATGGGTTGAGACTGCTCAGCACGGACTGTCAAAAGATATCATCCTTTTCTTTGAGGATTACTATGATTTTAAGCTTTAAAAAACTACTATGGGTATGGATTTTGTAGGTCTGATGATCAAGTTCTACCTGAGCACATGCATAGTTTCATGTTGGCTGCTGAAAATATTTGACAATAAACTTTAAATATAATCCGCCAAGCTTAATTTTAGTGTAATTACTGAAAAACTGAATTCCTATTTTCCAGTAGTTGATCTTGCTCAGAATGGTGTCTAGCTATGTCTGCAAAACTAGTTCCTTTCTATGTAATACCTGCTCAAAAATTTTTCCTCAAATGTAAAATAATGTTGAATGCATTTGCCCTTTAAAACGCACTTTAATTAAAGCATAATTGCCTATTTTCACAGCTTATTTATTCAATGTGCTACTCTGAGGTTGTTTAAAGATAGGAAATATTATTTTTCTGCACTGTTTCTTCCAAAGGTGGCAAAGAATACTGATGTGTGTGCACCAGAGGGAACACCTTACTTGGTAACACCACTGTTCTCCTCTATACCCACCATTTAATAAAAAACCACATGGTTCCACGTTCCTTACATGTTTTTCAGGAAGTTCTTTCTGGTGTTTACTGTATAACATCCTTTGCCCCTCTGGAGATAATTCTCTTGTTTAAGAACAGTAAAACAAAGATCAAAGAGTCTTAATAATTCAAATCAAAGCTAGTATTTTATCTCCTAGACTGGGGAGAAAAAGGAAAATTAGATTACATGAAATACGAAGTACGACTTTAGCATAGTTTTATCATCTGACTACTTTGCTAATGTGTGGGTTTTATATGAATGCCTAAAGTACTGTCCTGGGTTAGGCCAGAGGGGTCAAAATCTAGGAAGTGATCTGGGCTGCAGGAATGCAGGAAGAAATACAACTTCCTTCCTGCGAGAGAGAGAGAGCCAATAATCAGGTAGTTTTAAGAATTGATAGGTAGGTAAACCAATTAAAAAGTTGGTCCGCCTTCAAGGAAAAAACCATATATAAGCAGAGACTTTCTGATGCTCTTCCTCTTTGGACCTGCTGCTGCTGTGTAGAGAGGAGCAGCTCCTGCTTCTCTCGCTGGTGAGGCCCAAGCGCTTCCCCTCCCCCCCCTTCCAAAGGAGGGATGGGGGGGGGGGAAGGGAGGTTTTACGGCAGCCGTGCCGCTGCAGCCGGGCAGGCATGGGGGAGGAAACGATTGGAATTTTCAGCAAATCCAGCTCAGCCGGTGTGTCAGCTACACAAGAGGGAGAGCTGGGCCAGGCAAGGACCGGGCCGGACTCCATCCAGCTCGGGCCAGGCCCTGCCCTGTCATCCCGGGCCCAGATGGCCCTACCAGGCCGAGCCAGCTTGGCAGAGCCAGGCAGAGACTCTTGAGAGCGTCTGGCATCTAGCTCGGACCTGTTCAAGCAGCCTGGCAAAGAGCACGTGATCCTCACACTGCCGGAGAGAGACAGAGATTAACTCTCTCCATGCCTGGACTAAACTCACAGACACCCATCCTTCCTCGCAGAGAGAGGAACGAGTGAAGACATCTACATAGTGCAGCGCAGAGACTTTACAGTCAGTGAAGAAAGCAGAACTGATACTCACAAGGAGGTGCATGGGAAGTTGCTTCAAGAGTGAAGCTGGAAACTCTTTTGGAGAACCATGGTTGGGGACTGAGCTAATAAATTCTCTGTAATATATGAAGATATAGTCCAAAGGGGGATGTGAGGTTCTTATTGCAGCCAATGAACTGAAATACCTAAGTACAGACAAGTAAGTGCTGAAAAAGTACAGCCTGATGAGAAACTAGAACCAAGAGAGAGGAGAGGCTGTGACTCAGAGCCCTGGTCCCAAGGAGAATGCTAGAGAACCTGAGTTGTCAGGAGAACCTGTGCTGCTAAGCACAGAAGAAGGGATTTTCTTTGTTGCTGCAATTGAACTGGGCATCCTTAAAACAGGTACCCTGTGGACTGTTCATAACCCACCATAGTGGCTGTGGGAAGGCTACTGGTGTGGGAGAGATCCACCATTAAGCTGGACTTTGCTCCGGGCGGCGGTTAATGGTGAGGCAGAAGACCCATAAAAACTGTATTTTTCTTACAGAAGATCCATGGTGTAAGCAAAAGAAACTTCTCTCCCTAAATGAACTGGAACAAGAGCTGTTTCTGAGGTGGTAAACTGACTAGAGGTCAAAGTGTTGTCTTCTGTATGTTGTCAGGGAGAATGAAATGGAGAGGTGGGGAAGGAGGGGTGGTCTGGGGAGTTTGTTCTGGTTTTTTTTCTTGAGTTTTTGTTTTCCTTTTTTCCCTTTGTCTTAGATATATTAATAAAACTTCTTTGTACTTTATAAAGTTTGAGCCTGCTTTGCCTACTCCTAATCCTTATCTCACAACAAGCAATCAAGTAAATTTAGGTAAGTGTGCTGGCATTTAGCCTCAAACCTGAGTAAGCAAACTAAAACCACGACAAGTACATCACAGTCTTCACTGTCATGTGTTTATAGAGGTATTCCACTTGCATATGCCATAGGATATGTTCAATTCTGTATTTCTACAGTCTTACGCATAACCATTTTGAAATGAAGTAAATAATTCTTCAGTTCTGAAGGTTTCTATATGGCTTTGTAGTTGGGGCTTGAACAATTTATATAGGTGTATCTGAGCTTGCATATTTTGTAAAATTTAATGTCTTGTGCCTTGTTCACTCCCCAGTTACCTGGCAATACCCAACTTTGTCACTGCAGCTGATGGCCCTAGTTGAGGTTCCTTCTGCTAGCACGGGAACAACTTCCCCTTTCAAAAACTCAGTTTTCTGGTCAAGTGCTTTCTGTCCATTTCAAGCCATGCCTTTTGCAGAGCTGTCAGTACTGTACAGTGCAGCTGCCTGTCAGCAGTCTGCTGTGCCCAGGCTTTCATCACTCACCTTGCTGCGAGGTGACTATCAGGAAGGCTACTGTAGACAACAATTGCTAGGTGCCTGCTTGCCTCAAGCAAGCTTCCCCTCTCCACTAAGTATCACTGGCATTTCTGTCTTAACGAGCACTGCAGGTAGCAATTTAAAAATTCCAGAGGCCTGACTCTATCTCAGATGGCAATTTAAGAACCATTTGTTTAACTGGACAGAAGCCCCCTGAAAAAGTACATCCAGTTCATATTAGAGTCACCACTGAAATTTCTATAACTCTCTTATCATTATTACTAACGTACTTCCAATGACTTGTAGACAAACTTACTGAAGCTAACAGGTCATTCTTTTTAAAATGAAGCTAAAACTTTGTTCAGTTAGAAGACTCACAATCAATATAGTGCCTGTAACACAAACAGCTGTCTGCCTGTGACAAACATGCCTCTATAAACAGAACATTATTACATTAGCAGTGAAGTAGCAGACATCAACGCCATAGCCCTTGTTACTTTCTCAGAGTTCCTTAGGAATGAAGTGACAAGAAGTCAAATAAAGCAAAACCCACTTCTCTTACAGACCATGGAATGTTATGCTGCCATGTAGCACGTGCTTTAGTGCTGTGTCCCACTGGTTATAAATAAAAGCGCTTTAAATAGAGTGTGGATACTTGTACCAATGCTAAAACTGGATACAAACAAAGCAAACTTCTATTACATACAAGCAACTTGATGTTGGTCCTCGACTGTTGGAAACTGAGATTCTTAAAGAGAAAATATGTTTTAAACAATCAAGACGACGTTCAGTGTTTTATTTCTCCAAACCTTGTTACACAAAATGTTGATCCCATAGAGATAGAGGGACAAATTAAATTTCTTTTCTTATGTTCCAAAGGATAAAGCTTAATTTCTATTCAACTAAACAGGTTAACTCCTGTACTGTCACAATTTATACAGCGCAGCAGTTTTGCTAAATGCTTCATTAATTAGTTCAGGGTGCTGTTTCATGTGCATCCTTGCAGAAATACTCCCAGGCCTCTGCTCTGCTTTGGCTGCTCATTGCTACTGTCACACCATGTCATTCAGTATCCTAACTTGTGCTAGGATATCTCCAGACTGACCCCAAGCAAGGAGCTATCTAAATGAAAATTAACACTCTGAAATAAGCAAACTCCTCTTCTCCCCCCACTCCTCCAGAAAAATGCTTATTCTAAGCCCAGCTCTCCAACCCAGATTATCATACAGATGCAAACCCTTGTGCTGTCCCCTGGTAGGAGGCAGTGTGAGGACAGGAATCACTGGTAGAGAGTGAGAAGATCTGATTCTAATACCAGCCTGTACCACAAAGACTACTGTCTACAGTAGTCACTTGGACACACCTTCATATTTCCCTTTGCATTTTCCCTTTGTTGAACCACCCTACTGTGAGCTCCCATTCAAAACAATGGGCTATGATGCAAAATAAAGGGAATTTTTTTTTAAACCAGCATTTTGTATTCTCTCATTCAGTGATCTATGATGGTGACAGATGATCTAGAAGATGGGAAAAGCAGAATAGACAACTTCATTTCATTTGGATTTTCTCTATCAAGCTCTGGGTTGTGCTTGCCTGTTTCATAACCACAGAAACAGAACCTGGGTATATTATTCATATTTACATCAGTAATAGTACTCCTTCTGTTAAAACAAAAAAACGGAAAATGCAACCCCGAAAGCAACTACATCTCTAGTTTTAGAGAATCCTAAACAGAAAATAGGTTGAAACCTATGGGTCCAGAAGGGCCAGGTTATTTTCTCAGCATTTAATGTCCTGCTATCCACACAGTGTCCACAGTTCACAAATGGGATGCCTGCAGTTGGTACCCTGTTCTGATTCCCTGCCCCAAGGACTGCTCATGCACAGCTCTCTTGCTCACATTTCTGAGTCACCATAAGGCCACTATTGAAGAGCTACGGAGGATTCCAGATTGGCTGGGAGGTGATAAAGATCAGAGACCAACTTACACCCACACACACACACCCACCCACCCCTTCTGCCTAGAGAACACATGCCAATGCACTGACAGAACAATATATTTAAACCTATCTGGAGACACAACATCCCATTTTTGTACTGTGCATTTTCCTTCTGCCATGTCTTCTTTGACTTTGACCACACATAGGCATGTTTTTAAGTAGAACTCAGAAGGAGAGCTGATGACTTATACTGCCTGTTCTCCTTCCTTTTTTTTTTTTTTTTTTCCAGGAACAAGTACAAGCAGAGCCTGCAACGTACCCCTACAAAAGAAACTGAAGAAAAGGGAGCATGAAGTAAAATAGCAGATTACTGATCCAAAGCAAGGCAAAGGAGGTGCTCCCTCATACTGTGCAGTTAGTACATGCAATGTGCCACAAAATGCTGCAGGTGATAAAAGCTAACCGTAGGCTCAAGGGGCAACTAGACAAACTCAGCCAACAAAAATCCACTGCTGGGATTGAATTACCTCTTATATATATACATATACTTAGACACAGAATCATGTGTATACCAAATAATATATATAATTGTACATAGGTGCCTAACTGAAAAGGTGTTCTTGAACCATTCCCATGTCGGTAGGTGTTTGCATAGCCTACAGCACATTCCAAAAGCTTCTGTTACAATCTATTCCGGTCTCAATAGTTTGAATATTTGTATCACATAAATGTGTCCATGTTGTAAAAATTTAGCTTAATAAAAATTATTTTTATGGACATTTTGTTATGTAGACTTGAGTAGGATAGAGATTATTAAATTAGGCAACAGGAAGGTACATCTATATACTAGAGACAAAATTACATTTGTGTTGCTCCTCTGAGTAAAGCCACAATTTATCAGAGAGACATGGAATCTGATTTAGTACAGTGGTAATTTAGAGTTAATGGATTCATGTTTATAAAAATCACTTCACGCCTAAGAGAAAAAAATAGACTCAAGAGATTAATGCAAATAAACGTAAGGATTAGAAACTGTCCTGAGCTGCAATCTTTCCTGAGAATTTGAACAACACAAATGTTCAGACAGCTGATCTTGATTTACGTTCCTCTATAATAAATACCAATGTCTGAAATTAAACAACAGCTCTAAAAGACACTAACATCTGAGTACAATGTACCAGAAAGACCGGGGAATCAACCATTAATTGATTAGCTCTGTAGCAGCCCATTCTACATCAGCCATTCCAGGGCTGAAATGTGAAAGTTCAATGGCACAAGCTCTCAGTGCTGCTGCAAGAGCCTATAAACACTCCAGGAACACTGGTGTGCTACTGCTGTTGCCTACCATCCTCTAAATCTCACTCCTCTTGCCTTATGCAAAATCTTATACAACTATGGCTCACAGCTAGAGAACAAGGCCAATGTAAGCCTCATGATTCTGATTATCAACTTCTTCCTATATGAGTAATTAGCTGTAAAAAACACAGCCAAGGAAAATTTCCCCATGTTCTCCAAACATAGTTTGAACTTCAAGTTCTTTGAAGTACCTGACAGCACAGTCAGAACCTTTTTCTAATAGCTACCTTCTTCTGAACAGTCCCCTCCATTATGTATGAAACACACTTGTGTATCTTGACCTTTAGAGGGGAAAAAACACTAGATGCAAATACATGGGGTTTCAGTTTAATGGAATTTAATCCCATTTAATAGTGCTTTACTAATTCTAAAGCTTAATGCTGCTGGGACCAGGTGAATTTGAAATGAAGGCAGGAAGCCTCAGATACCTAATTTAGGATAACTGGGCAGTTCATACTTCATAAAGCTGTGGTTTCAGGATATCTACAGTCATGGAAGTGACACTATCCACAGTCACTAGCTCATACTCCCAAAGCAAAGAGCAATGGCTGGAGAGGTAGGACTCTTAAGTACAGTTACAGATTTATGAGCTCCAGCAAAATCCCAGCTGTGGAACCACAGGGGCTGTTAGTCCAGATGGCCACAGCTGAACACTGTGGGTAGAAGCAGCATGTGAAAGACTCTCTAAATCTGTAAAACAATGGGTAAACCTAATCTAGCAGCCTTTAGTAACAGCACTGAAGGCAGTATTCTGTTCTGCTTGCTAAAATGGGCAGATCTGTAGACTGCACAGAGGTACAAGAAAGATTCTGGTTGAATTTTGTTGACCAAAAAAATTGAGAACAGAAAGAAAACTCAAGCAATGCTGGGGAAAGATATACTTAAGACGTGCCTCAGATATGAAGCGAAGTCCTATTACAGTCCTGAGGCATTAGCCTTCTGATAGCAGTGGAGTTGCTATCAGAAGCTGTTTAAAAATTAATTTCACCTCAGCTTGTAATGCTGTCACATTCAGGAAAACATTTTAAAAGCAGAGAAACTCCACACACTTGCTAGCATTGCTATTCTTCAGTTTATTTTATCTGTGCCCTTTTACCACAGCCCTTATCATTCTGCTGGGGTTTTTTACATAAACTGAACACTGCTTACTGACATATGTGTTAATTAACCTCATTTCTGAAATGGTTCTCCCCAAGCACTTTCTTAACTCCTTCCTTTATTTTTAAATCAACACTTACTAGAGACAGTATTGTCACCTACTTTATCCATATTCAAAACGTGCCAGAGGACATTAATAAACTGCTTGTAAATAATAATATACAATTAAATTAAGATACCAGAAAAAAACCCGAAAAACATCACAACATTCTTCCCAATACTTTGGGCTCTAGTTTTGTGTGTAAAATTAAAGATATTTAAGGCACTGATGGTCTGCACTTCACTTGGTTTGAGCCTAGAATATAGCTGTCAATAACAATCAACTGAACCAGATCAGGCAGAAAGTGCATCCTACTTAGAAATTCTTCAGGGAATACCTACAGTGGAAAAGTTGCACAAACACTGCATGGAGATACATCAGATTCTGGCAGACAGATAATTATCTGCTCAGGTAATGAGGGTTCAAAATCCCTTGCCATGTATTTGTAAGAATAAATGTACAGGTTTTACCCCTAAAATACAACAATCCAAAATGGATTACACTTTCAGGGGGAAAAAAAAAGCTCATCTACCATTTCTGTTTCTGATTTTTTAAAATACAGAGAGTATGTTTACTTTCCCAGAAAACATGGTACAATTTTTTTCAGGATGTAGGATGGCATTTGTCTCTCCTGTCTGTGCTATTACCACTCTTCAACTCTCTTTCACCCCTGAGACATAAAGAAGCCCAGCAGTATAATAAAATCACCCTTCACACAGGAATAGGCTGCTGGATTACTCTAACCTTAGCTCCCTCCCATTAGGAAAAGATCCATCTATGGCTGTTTCTTGGTTTCTGGAAATTTGCCAATATTCTATTTCATCTTTCACTCAACACCATTTTACCACAGCTCATAATCTCCAGCAAGGAATCTTGTCAAGTGAGTTTAGAAAACATAAGGCATATCACTTATCTCACGCAACATTTTTATGGTGCTTAGAAATTTCAGAGAATTAACAAGGCATGCTCCCTTGTTTTCAAACTTTCTTGCTATTGAGGAATAAATCATTTATTTTCAAGGATTCTCCAACTCCTCAAGCCATAGAAATGTCAGAGGGTTCATATAACAAACAATTAATTAAATTAAAATATTATAGGTATGCATAGTGTAGATAGCTGCTTTTCCACAAACCATTTTAGCAATAGAATGCAAGATGGTCATTGAAGTACAAGAATTGGAGGAACACAACTGTATGTCTTGCCATACACAGCTTTCAGTGGATTCACTTTCCACTTGCAAGAATGCTGAATTTCCATTCACACATTTTATAGCAAACAGTGCTAAATCTGTACAAAGAGCAGGTTATCTTCTAGCCCTATTGAGCATTGTTTTCAGGGGTAACTTGGGCATTATATTGAGCTCAGACAGTCATTACTTTTCCAGCAGAGTAAAAAGGGGAATCATTATTCTTCATTAGATTTACTAACTACCTCAAGCAACTAGTTTTGAAGACTGCATAATTAAACTTAATACACCCACTTCCTGTTCCTTTTAAAGCATACCATTTTCTTGCTCTTTTTTACTGACTGAGCTTTCAGAGATCACTGGTGATGCAGAGGAATCAGAACATGACAGGTCCCTAGTTGGATCTTCCTGATGCAAATTCCTGATTTTATTCTGAATACACTTCACGAACATGGAACTGTCATTGATATAGAGATGAAGCAGATATACGGGAACTGAAAGGAATCAGACTGAAGTTGCCTCTGGAAGGAAAAGGCATGCTGAAGTACTTCAGGCTGTGCAAGCTTTAACTGTACTTGAGAACAACTGCTGTCTATCTCCAGCTCTGTTCTGCTTAAGAGATTTATTGCACTAAAAATCTGTCCCTCAATGCAAACAATGAATCTGCCTAAAATCTATGTAAATCTTGATCTTCCAGGAATAAATAAAAACAGTGAACTTATGCTGTGACCAGTTTTGATGAAAATAAATTCACAACTTCAGAAAAAAATGTACCAGACTGGGATGAAGGAAGGTAATTGTGTTCACACAAGCTGTCATCAAACAGGGTTTCAAATATTTAGTAACCTGTTAAGGAAAGGAGTCGGTGTAATGCTTTAATTCCACACTGATACAGAATATTAAGCAAATGCATTGGACTGTTTTAGAAGATATCCAATCAACCTACTCAGCTGCTTATGCAACATTAGTCAAGCTGGTAAATAGTCCAGGGTCAACCTGAATTGCTTTTTCTACCAGTGAGCAGAGAAAGTGTTATATCCCAAAGTCTAGTCTTCAGTTTATTATGCCAATAATCAAAATCTCCTCACAGACTACCTGCACACTGCCCAAAGAAAACTTTTCTACAGAGACACCTGATATCTCTGTATACAAGAGAAGCATCAGGAAATGACCTCTACTCCAAAAACCAAACTGAGAGCATTCCAGTGTTTAGTACTAAAGGGAAAATAATTATCAAATTATCTCATTTGCAGAAGCAGAAATAATTCTGATCACCTGAGGTTGTGCAGAATTTAGCTGAAAGAAGTTTGTGTCTGGTGTGTTACCCGTGCCTTAGTTTGCCACAAGTCTCATTGCTGCTCGATTCTGGAGGGGTAACTTTGGTTTGAAATACAAACTAGATTTCCTCATTCACATTTCATTTATATTATATAAATTTCCCACTTTCTTCTTTCTGTGTGACCTAAATAAAAAATTCTTGTAAGTAAAGAATGAGTTTTTACATTTTTTTCTAAAAATACTTTGCATTTCACCTATAAATAAATCATAGTGATATGAAGCATCTGGGCCAAGTTCACTGTAGAAAAATTAGGTCAATTATCCAAAAAGGTGAACAGATTCACTTAATGCTACCTCTAGTTTCAGAATGGATTAATTTCTTACTGAGCACCTTTTGTGCCTCCTCAAATTCCTGGCACTAGCAGATGTTAAAAATTATATTAAAAATATGGTGGATTATCTCAGTCTTTCTTTTTGAGATCTGCATTTTGGATATTGTGTTTTCTGTTTCTTAGTCATGAAAAATACTACTGGGGAAAGGGACAGGCAGTCCTCAGATGGGAGTCTGAGAAGAATTATGTAGCAGAGACGAGACCTCTTTTACCCATTACAAGAAAATTTACACAAACAGTTGAAGAATTCAAAGCAAATTAAAAATAGCTTTGACACTGAATAAAAGGAAAAGATGAAATAAAGTAGAAACAGTGGAAACAACAGATGTAAAGAGCTGAGTATTCAATGTTCCTTATAAAAATCACTCTATTTTACCTTTATTCTGATTAATGCATTTTGAATAAATGACAGAATTACACACAAATACAAAATCTAAGGACCTTGTTCTCAGGTCTTCATATATGAATTGTTGTACTATTTCTTCCTGGCCCCTCTTCATCAGTTTCTACATTGGTCTCTGACTACGAGTCTTACAAACCTTCTGTAAATAAAGCCAGAGATTTTAATAGAATTTGTTGTATTTCTTTTTAGTTTATTCCACTCTCTAGACAGGTCAGAAATAGCAAAGGTATGCTTATTTGCTGTGTCAGTCTCATCCTTTCCAAGAAAATCAATATCTTTTCATTGCTATGGTTGAGAGAAAATAAATTTAATACATTATGTTCCCTTTGTCTGCGTCATCAAACATAACAGTCTATTTATCATGGTCTAGGTATTCAGTGCTCCTTTGCATAACTTTTCATGTATAATGCAACTGCTAGAGCTTTAAAATACTGAACTGAGCAATACAGAGCAATAATGAACTTGTCGAAAAGATGCTAAATTTATTGCAAATTGATTAGAGAAGAAAAACAATCTCATGACAGAGAACATATACTTCCTTTAACTTTTGCTGACTCTGGGGCATAATTTCTCAAGTTTTTGACACATTTCCATTCATAAAAGAAGATAAGCAAACATTAAAATATTTTTAAATTACTTAAAATCAGAAACAGGCAAACAAAATAAATATTATCAAATATCAAACAATACCACTGAAACATCATCAACAATATGAATCTCAATTGTACATTTTTTCATAGAGAAAAGAAAATCTGAAAGAAGTCTGAGAATCTTCTGAATAGGACTGGCTGAACTGGCTCATAAAAAATTGGTTGAATTATCTAAAAGAGTTGTGTTATCATAACACAGGTCTATCAAGAAGCCCTGCTGACAAGAAAGAATATAATGCAAGAAACCTGACTCATAAACATACTTTTCATGTTAGCACCCGGGTTATTTAAGGCACTTTAAAAAATGAAAATATGGCAGTCAGTTGATCCAAAGGGGGAAAATGTTCTTTAAACAGGGAATAGCATGAGGAAATTAAAGAAAAATTTAACAACCAGGAATTCAGGTCAGGAAATTACTCAAGAATACTAACTCTGTTTCCTAAAACAGTACAGTATCTTGGACATTTCTCTGCAATACTAAAATCCATGGGTGTCAGAGGAAGCCTGAATTTGGATCATATGCGCTCCAGAAAAATGCGCTGCCTGCCCCTCTCTGGCTGCATGTCACCTCTCCTTTTGCATCATAAAATCAGCAGATCCTGGTTGAGGCTTTGGTCTGGCATGATAGGATTACACCAGTTCTACTCACGGCTGTACTGCTAGTATTCAGGGTCAGTGTGTGCAGAAGGAAAAAAAACCAAATAAACAAAAACCAAGAAAAACACATCCAAACCCAAAACCAGTGAAATAGCAGCTGGTGAAGCATTTTGATTATTATTTTCACATTAAATCATGGATAGCATCAATAATGTATTAAGGAAACAGTCTGAACACGTTTCTGTCTTACACTGCCAAAATTCATGTTACCTGTAGCCAGGAAGGGCTTCTTACACTTATTATAAATTACACAGAAATACTGAAAACCTGCAAGTAGACCTCCCAGCTGAATTAGGTTTTCAGGGAAAGTAAAAAGCAAGTAAATTCCAACTAAGAAACTTGTCACTATGTAGAACACTGGACATCCATAACCTACTTGGCTTTATATCTGCTAGCTGTTTCTGTTTCCCTAAAAAAGGTAACAAATGAAGCCAAGTCCTCTTCCCTCAAAACAGCAGGAACTCAAATCCAAAACCTGATGACAATAAAGGAAAACATTCCCCTAGATGCTAATTCATTTGGAATAAGACCAAAGGATGAAGCAGCCCATTTTCTAGGGAAACTTGTTTTTTGGCTGTTCTGAAATTCATTACTGAGGAAATGAAAGGCTTTAGTGATTTCAGGCATGGAGCAAACCCCAAATATTAACTTGAGATTCTCTGCAATCAGTGCAAAGTTTAGAAAAGGTCTCAAGTGTTTTGCTTAGTGCCAAAAGGACACACTTTGATCTTGATCTTCAAGGTCACAAGCTAGTTGCTAAATTGTCATTTTTGTGCCTTAAAAGGAAAAACAAGACTTGTGTCTTATACTTGGTGTCAGTGGCCCTGAGATGTAACCATTAATTTCTGTCTGCTTCTGCTTCTGGAAACAATATAATTGTGTCACCAGATCCCTGAGCAACAGTGTGGTTTTCCTTAGGCTTTTTGCAAAAGCAAAACTACTGAAAACTGAATAATAAATACCATAAAATAGATCTTGAATAAAACACCACCTTTTACAGTAGCCATTGTTATGTCTAGGATTTTTTTTTGTTGAACACTGTCAGAAGTTGAATAATGCTCCCAAATAACCTCTTTTGCTAGGATTAAAGAAGTATGTCCCAAAGGCTGCCCTTGGTAAAGAACTAATAAATGTCTTGTGCTTTGTAAAACATCACTTTTTGCGTTCTATTTTCCGAGCTTCTGAAATTGCTTTTGTGACATCCAGCCACAGCTCTTTGCATGAGCTCTCCATATCTGGTTATGACTGTGAGTGTCAAAACTGCCTTTGAGACTACGCCAGAATAAAACCTCACATCCATTTTACATGTCCTGAATTCAATGATGTGATGGGAGTTACTATGCAAAACTAAATAAATAGCACTCAGGAGAAAGGTTTTACCCTTATGATTGTTTACTTATGCAGCTCCTAACTCTTCTAATCCTTATTTTTCTGGCTGCTCCACAGACACCCAGGAAGCCTCAGAAGGACTTAGAGGAATCTTGATCTCTACTTTTATGAGCACCATCTGTTATGATTACATTTTTTCAAAGATGACAAACTGACAATCAAACTCAGCAATTAACTATCACAGCTGCCTCTGGGTTCCCTATACATGCCCTATCACCTCAATCAATTTTATGGCAAGGCTAAGTACATATGAAAATACAGGATTCATATGGTCATTAATGACCTTGCCCCTCTGTAAGTTTCATTTGGAGAGGCTTCAGAAAACATTCTCTTGTAACAATGTTCTACCACCTCAATTTCCAAAGTAACAAGCCAATTTGTGGTTCAGCTCATAAAGGGACACTTTCAGGTCGGTAAAATGAGCAAGGAAGGGATGTGTATGCATTTCTGGATAATAGGGTTTGCACGAATCAGGGTATGAAAACTGGTGTTTGAGGGACAAGTATTGTAATTGCTTCCAATGCTGAAGTCCAGACACTGGGCAATTACTTGTAAGAAACATCAACATATGCCATCAAATTCAAGTCACAGATTCAGCAGAGCTTGGTACAGTTAAGTCTATAACTTTCTAAGTTTAATTTCTAAATCAATGCTTCAATGTTTTATTTTGTTTTAATTACAACTCTGAGAACAACAAGTTCCTTACTACCTCTTCTTTTGATTTTAATGCCTAAATGCTTTTTGACAGAGGCAGTAAACTACTCAGTTTCCTTTGAATGGCTGCAGAATTTTTTGAAGGACTGTCTGAATGCCAGCAACTCTGCCTAGAAGGACCAAATGAGACTCTGATTCTCATCCTGTTACACAGAAGATTTCAACACACCTCAGCAGAACACCCCAGGCATTTCCAAACACTCCCAGAAAAGGACTCAGAAGGCTGATTCATTCACATTTCTATTGCTAATGAGATCTGGAGGAACTCTTCTGTCAAGCAGTCTCTCTCCTGCTGTGCACAGTCTACCCCCCTACTCTAGATCTGACTTCAGCCACATAAGAAACCCACTAGTAAGAAACACAATGTATGTCAGAATGGTGTATTTTTCTTTAAAAAAATTTGAACATGACTCACTCAGCACAGTAGAAAATAATCTGATGCTTTGAATGGGGTATACTCATGTTGACACCAGAACTGACTTGGAAAATTAGATATCTAATCATATCCATTATGAGTGACACAATCAGACACGATTGATTTGACTAAATATAGATGCACACAATGCAGACATCTGCAACTGAACCTGGCACCCTGAACCCTCCACACTCCTGATGGACAGAAATAAGCCCTTCCACAGCATGATTCACTGCCCCAAGTAAATAACTAAATTGAATTGCACATTAGAAGTGCCTATTTATCTCCACTTTTTGTAAAAGAGCAAAGCATGGCCAGTTGAGATGTAGATACCTACATGTACATCACTAAAATTATAGGAGAAGATTAAGACTTTTTCATGCTCTGATTCAGGTCTGCACTAACTGGTCCAAGAAAGATATAGCCTTTAGGTGTCCCTAAACCTCACCTTGCCCACATCCTTTAATCATTCTGACTATAACATTGTCTCTGTAATTTGAAGCATGCCATTTTTTAAAACTGTGCCACTCTGTAAAGCAGAATGCAGAGAATTTAGCTAGAAGTTGTACCAGAAATTAGATTTAAAGTCATGCCTGAAGGATTTTTCTGCTTTTCTTCTGAATACTTCTTACACTGTTCCTTACATTCACAAGTATTAGCATGCATATTTGTGATGCTTTAGGTGATAGTTTAGCCTGGTTTCATGGTGTTTAGCAGGCCGGTAGACTAAACACCCCTGAAACCGCGTAGAGTTAGAGACCAAACACCCTGTTTTCATGAGCCCTCAAGGTCTCCTAGTAGGACAGATTTTGTAAACTAGAAGTTAGCCCACCCCGGCCCCTTATTGGGCCCTCCTGGTAGATATGCTAATGTGTAGAGTCTTTAATTATATACTCTGTTGGGGGATGGGGCTTTTGCGGCGTGTTCTACCTGGACGGCAGAAGCCATCGAATGGGATCCTATTAAAATACCGAGGGAAACGACACCCAACCCTCTAACCGTGTCTGAGCCTTTATTTCCTAAGACCAGAAAAAGGCATCAAAAGCATGGATCTGAGAGATTTATGTAAGAACCAAGGCCCTCTTGAAAACACACTTTTCTGATATTCAGTCTAAGCTCTTGCAAAAGGTTAAATAATGCTGTGAAAATTCCCCAGGCACTTGCATTTTCACCATGGCAGCATAAGCTAGATAAAGCCAAACATCTCTTTGAATCTGATCCAAATGTTACTGACTTGTGTGGGAACTGGTCTGGACCTTTAATGATCAAAAAGGGTCTGAAAAGTCCTGTAAAGAGATGAAATAATGCTATCTGTTTGGAAGAGATGAATCATTATTAAAATATGCCACCATCTTACTTTAGTTAGCACAATGCATGAGAACATCAATCTTTGAAAAACAAACAGAACAAGTGAACAAACTCCCATGAAAACCCTACAGGGATAAAACTCTTACTCGATCAAAGACAATATAAAGCTCTGTTGCTCACTTTAATGAGGCTGGGATTTTACTGTATGACTTGGCCGTATGTCACTGTATATCAAAATGAAAACTCTTAAAATGTATTCTGCTTTGCTGCACTATGTAGAATATTAGTCAACCTATGTAAATACAGACAAATTTTGCATATCATATTTTCTGTGTGTACTTGAATTTAACCCTATAATTAAGATATAAATGTTTATGTGGAATCCCAGATAGAGAGGATAACTCTGGCTTTCAGCTCCCCACTCTGTTTCATTCATTCACTCTTCTTGATCTCATATGCTAACTGCAATGAGTTGTTGGATCACAGGGAAGGCTAGTGAGCAGCCTCTGACACACTGGATCCTTGAAGGTTTCAAGTTCCTGCAATACAAATAATTTCCCAAGAAAATATAGACTCCTCCCTTTAATGCAGGAAACGAGTCAAAATAATTGCTCTATGCTCAGAAGAGGACACATCATTTATGGTTATAGAGAAAGAGAATTGTGGTGCTTTCTGCTGCTTGCTCCACTGTCCTGGTCCTGTCCCTCTCCATGAGGACCTGTCTGGAGCATGCTATGATTGCCTTTCAGCCAGTAAATTAATTTTCTTTCTTTGGAAGCCTCAAGACATGGGAAAGACAGCTGAAGAAAGTTATGAGTTAGAGTATATGTGGGACACACATACAGGAACTGGTGTACCTGCACTAAAAAGTGAACAGGTGCTGAACAGTCCCTGACTCTTTATTAAATCCAGTTATTTACAAAAATAGGGTGGCAGTATTCAGGCTAACAGAAATTTTCCATGGCCTGCATTATCTCCTGAGTGGTGCGTGGGAATATTTGGGAATGCTACTTGGCTTATCACAAAAACATACCAGGGATCATTCTAATAATTTAGCCATATAGAGTGAGTTCTGATGCCCAGGAACATTCCCTGGCACTTATTCATTTATCAGAACAGGCACAGCCTAAGGACTAGAAATTGAGCAGAAACCTTTTGTGTGAGATGCTGTCCAGACACGTAAGAAAACAGTATCTTTGTGACCAACAGGTTAACGACAGACAAAATAGTAATTTTTCAATTCAGTTCCTAGTAAGTTACTGATTCCATTTACAGGTGTTGTGTGAAATTGCTGGGTACTCTCAGAAAGTTGGAAAAGGCACATTGGGTCCTGAAAGAAAAATGTGTGGAGAGCAGATGCCCAAGAATAACCCTAATAAAGCTCCTGTGTTTCCAAAACAAATAATAAACCTTGCATATCCCAGGAAACATGGCTAGCTGAATGACAAGATTACCCTTCCCCCATATATTTCCAAAAACAGGCAATGTAACAAAACAAAAATAAGAAAAGAATATTGTGCAGTTATTGACAAATTTGAGAGAAGAGGGAGGCAAAAAAGCCTGAGGTCTTGCAGTCATTCCAAAGGTATGACACTCCTAAAATTAAAGAAGTTCTTTGTACAAGAAGCAGCAGCTTTTCTCCCCAATTTTCCTTAATTTTTTTTTAAATTAATTCAGACTTACATCTACTAGAAAAAAATAAGCCATCTGTTTTGTCTAGACATTCTGTTTGCAATGTAAAAATGTAAATATTGTTGTACAATTAGAAGATTTTTGGGATGGATCTGCACTAATGCTTATGTGAGTCTGAAACAGAAGGGAGTTTAAAGAATGGGAAACTAAAACAATTGCAAGAAACTGAAATTTCAACCCGTGATATCTCTTGGACTACAATTTTTATATGCTGTATTAAGATATTTTCTAGAATACAAAGTGAGGAAAAGTCACTCAAAATGGACAGCATAGCAATTTCGTCATAATTAATGGCCATATCAGGATTCTTTGGGTCTTGGGAATCCTTCTATGTAAGTAATTTGCAATCTTTCACCTGTTTGTGAAGGTAAGCACTGAGATGAGTGGAAAAATAGGGCAGGGGAAGAAACAAAGACTTTCAAAGTGTTCTGAAATATGAAATCAAAATAAAACTGCAAGGAAAGAAATATTTTAGTGGAAGTAAAAGACAGGAATCAGTATGTTACTGCTAAGCAATAGTGCAGTATCTTAATTACACTTAAGGTAATGGTAGAAGTAGAACAGATCATACACTTTTAATCACTGCAAGATTCTCCTTTTCCCTCATGCAGTAGAAAAGCCACATGGAAGTTCCTGGGCAAATACACTAATGGACATAAAAATTACACTCTGACATCTGTATAATCCCTGCCTGCAGGTAAGGGTTCATTCTGCTGACTTCCTAAGCTGGCTTGATGTGAACCTCCGCCAAGGGCAAAGCTGAGTAATCACAGCTAAACCACAAGTTCAGCCTGAGCCATCTGCCTCCCAGTTGAGTGCATAACCCAAATGCTGCCCCATACCAAGGGCATTTATGAGCCACGAGCAAGTGCAGGCCAAGTTGGCATCCACCTGTGCAGGACTGTGAATACATATCCATGTAGAAGTTCCCCATGGGAACACTAAGCTGTATAATCCAAATGAAATACCTAATTTTGTAGACAGACAGAAACATTAGTTGCTTATATGCTGATGGTATACGTGGAATTAAAATGAGAATGTCAAGTAATTTCTTATGAACATAGAGGAAGAGGCCACTAATAATTTTGAAGTTAGATTCTTCAATTAAGTATGACATTTTTAGTTAGGCAAGGATCTCACCCCCAGTTATAACAGCATAAAGTGGATTTGAATTTGTTGTACAGAAGTATGAATCCTTGTATCCTGTCACTACAGAATCTCATTGGTGTTACGTAATCCTCAGGGAATGACTTTGAGGAATGCTCAAGAAACCTGTCTTCACTTTTCAGATGTGAATTTACTGAAGGAGGAAAAGATTCCTAATTTTCTCATTGCCTCATTTTCACAATTTATTTGAATGTTGCTTGTTCTTATGTTACCAAGAAACATCAGACATATTTATTCAAATCCACCCTCATGAAACAGAAGATATTTATATGAAAAGAGGAATCTCAAACAGCTTTCTGATGGAATTCTTTTATACTTATCTGCTGAAAACAGGGTTCTAAGATAGTCAATCACAAATACATATGAAAATTTTAAACTAAAAAAACTACTTTTGAAATCTGTAGTCAGAACTAAAGAAAACTCTTAAAAAACTGAATTGAAGAATTTAATAAAATATTTGAAAATCTCTTGTACAGGATTTGAAAGAGGAATTTATGTGACTTCATATGTTGGAGGCAATATTGATAAACTGAGAGATTTTAAAGAAACCATTATTCATCTAGCAAGGTCTTCTATTCTTCAGGATGGATTAAACTTTAGGCTGATGAGTCTTTTTGCTCTAACTATTTGCAGACTTTTGCTATGTCCTTTCTCAACCTGTTTTTAATATGGGAAAGGATGTATCACACACAACAGTAAGAAAACAATCTGCATTTAACAACAAAAATTCTCATAAGAAATTTTTGCACAGCACAAAGAAACATTTATCAACCTTATATGCATCTTGACCTGTGGCTGATACCTCTTTCTGTCATGAACTGGTTGCAGCTGAACTCTTCAGGAAATCTCATTCCATGATTATTTGCACATAAGCATTTTTATTTTCTGCAAACCAATATTCCTACATAGTTAATGCACCCAAACTCTCATTAGCAGACTACAAAGATAATGAAGAAGCTGTGACAACATACTCAGTGGGAGTGTGCTGCAGAGACAGAGCTACTCGAGTGTCCGAAGGAGGGCTATGAAGATGGAGAAGGGCCTTGAGGGGAAGCCATATGAGGGGTGGCTGAGGTCACTTGGGGTGTTCAGCCTGGAGGAGACTGAGGAGAGACGTCATGGAGGTTACAGCTTCCAGGTGAGGAGAAGAGGAGGGACAGACACTGATCTCTTCTCTGTGCTAACCAGTGACAGGACCCGAGGGAATGGCCTGAAGCTGTGTCAGGGGAGGTTTAGGCTGGAAAGAAGCTGGTTTAGGCTTAGAAAAAGGTTCTTTATGTAGAGGGGGCACTGGAACAGGGCCCCCAGGGAAGTGGTCACAGCAACAAGCCTGACAGAGTTCAGGAAGTGTTTGGGCAATGCTCTCAGGTACATGGTGTGACTCTTGGGGATGTCTTGTGCAGGGACAGGAGTTGGACTCGATCCTTGTGGGCCCCTTCCAACTCAGCATATTCTGTGATTCTCACTAGAAACACTGCAAACAGTAAAAAAAAAAAATCTAAAAAACATTAAAAAACCCCATACATTGTGAGTAACCTTTCAATGAAATAGTATTATACAATAAATTCATAGGCATAGCCAATTTCTCTTTTTTTGCTACTATGACACATTTTTATTTTATTAGAAAGATTTGAGAACACATTTACACCTCTATTGTATAACTATAAATACACTGCCTTGCAGCGTATTGTCAGAGAAGATTCTTTTCAATGGTTACATTGTGGCTATAATATGCAGCTAAATTAAACTGTCATAGAAGATTTATTTATTAAGACTAAGTCCAAATTATGCTTTGAGAAAACTGCAGTGTTATATGGCTCCCTCCCAACCCACACAGGAGAGGTTCTTTCCTATGAAGCCAAATGTAGACTTGGAGGGGGTGGGGAAGATGGAAATGGGGAAAGGACACTGTGATCCTGGAAACTTCCAGGGTATGTGTCAGGTGCAGGGCTTTGGAAGCATGCATGGACCAGTTTAGACAGAGTGAAAGAGCATTAGCTACTCCTTCAGGCTTTCCTTCTAGACTCAGCATGAAGAAAACTTTTAGAGCAAGGAAAACCAATACAGAAACAGAGGTGTGGGGGGATAAGACAGACCACTTGTCTCTTACTATCAGTGAACTCTCTGCTTAAAACTTTCCCAGGTCAGGACTGGCTGAGTGCTTGAGGGACACATGCAAACACACTCCTAAATTTCGCTATAATTTCTTCTGTACCTCTACCCTTTTTAGAGCTAATGGAAGTCTTCTTTTACAGAAGAAAGAAATGTGTTCTTTTAATTGGCACTTGCTGGGACAGCGTTTTTAACAAGTTGAGTCAACTGTTTGCACAGCAGGCCTGTGAGGCTAATCCTCAGCGACCTCTACACTGGTTAAAATGAATGCTTCACTACAGCCACCGTGCTCAGTTCCAGTAAACTCTCTCACTGTTGAGAACAGGGTGGTTGCATGAAAATCAGCAATTGGAAATGGCTCCAGAAACACTCTCAGTTCTTAAACTGTGAAGGGAATTGTTTGCTACACTGTATACGGATTAGGCAAAAAGCAGCACAGGGAACTTTCCAGCCCATCACTCACAAACCAAGAACTGGTATAAGATACAAAGGTCATCAACAGCGTTGTCATCAGGAACTGTGAGGTTGTGCAGTTCAAAACCATGAAAGAAGGCAGCAAGACAAACAACAGAATGAAGAGTCTTTTACTTCAGGAGAGCAAATACGATCTTGTTTAGAAACCTGGTCAGCAGCATCCCGTAGGAAGGCAAATAGTCAAGGAGGACTTGCTGGTTTTCAAGACACCCTCCTGAAAAGTATGAGAAAAGCCCCTTTGTGATACACTAAAAAAGCATTTTAGGAGTCCAGCATGGATGAACAACAATAAGCACAATAAAAAAGAGGCACAGGAATGGTGGAAGAAGGAGGAAACTATTTGATTCAACACAAAGATACTGTCCAACCACATAGGGATGGCGCTAGGTAAACCAAAGTTCGGGTAAAACTACAATTAGCAAAGGAAAGGAAAAGCAACTCTAAAGGTTTTTGAAGAAACCAAATGGTGAAAAAGAAAGGCTGAAGAGAACATAGATCCATTACTCAGTGTGACAGTGAAACTAATGGAATGAGTAAGTCTGAGGTACTTGGTGTTTTCTTTGCCTTGATGGGCAAAGTTTGTCAAGTCTGTGAGCCAACTATCAGAGTGCAGGGGAGTAAAGCATTATCTATATTACCAGAAGATTAAACAGGGCCAATTGGATATACATAAGTATATCTGATCACATCAGACACGCAAAATTGTTGAGGGACCTTGCCAATACCATTGCAAGATTGTAATCCACTGTCTTTCAAAGGTTGTGGCAATTGAGAAAGGTTCCTGATTCTTGATAGCTAAAAAAAGGCAAATGTTGCACCTATTTTCAATAAGAGGCTTCCCCACAGATAACCTGTGCAGAGCTGTAATTGAATCAGTCCAATCTCAGTATCTCAGGAAGTCTGTAGTTAATTCCCCTGGAAGGCATTTCCCACACATGAAGGATAACAAGGTGGAACAGGCAGCATCAATTTACTAAACAGCAAATCACACTTGACAATTGTACTTCCTTCCACAACAAGGTGTTGGGCTCCCTGCACTGAGCTAGAGCAATGGCATCACGGACCTTGATTTTAGCAAGGCCTTCAGTATGACCCCCCAGTGGGACAGACAAATTGGCACAGCATGGTTTGGAGAGGGACATGATAATATAAGCATAAAAGTGCCAGGGCATTTGGGCTCAAAGGGTAGCAATAGGCACCATGAAGCCCAGTTACAGCTGGTTACCACCGCATCCCTCCTGGAACAGGCCTAGTGTCAATAGTGTTTAATGTGCGACACGGATGACAAGGTAAAGCACACCCTTGGGAAGATGGTGGGAGCACTGATACACTGGAAGGAAGGGCTGCTGTTCAGAGGGTAGACCGCAGAAGTGGGCCAAATGTGACATTATAAATTTCAGCAAAGGCAATTATTATGTCCAAGATGGATTAAACCAATGCAACAAGCTGGACAACAACTGGAGAATATGCAGCATTTCACAAAGGATCTGAAGGTCCTCGAGATCAAGAAGACTCAGCAATGTGCCCTTTTGGCAAGGACAAACAACCATGTACCATGTGCTACCAGCAGATCAAGGGAAGTCATTCTTACGCTTTACTGGGCACATCTGGAGCACTGTGTCCAGTTCTGGACTCACATGACAAAAGTAAGACATGGACATACCAAGGCAAGTCCACCAAGTGCTGAAGGGTGCTGCAGCTCAAGAAATTAGAGACTGAGGAAACTGTTCTTAGCCATCTTGAAGGAAAGAAAGCTGAGGTAAAGATCTTACTGCTTTCTATAAAGACCTGCTGGAAGGATATGCCGGTAACTGAGCCAGACTCATCTCAGTGAAAGGACAAAGTGCAATAAGCAGAAATTGCAACACAGAAAGTTCAGATTTGGTTTGAAGATAAAATGCTCCCCTGTGGCACAGAGTGACAAAATAATGTGTGGAATCTCTACTGCTGGAGACTGAAGTTGTTCAAACCCAGCTGAGCAATACCATGAGCAACATGAACTAGTTGGACCTTCTCTGAAAAGGGGTTTGGTCAAAATGACCTGAACAGATTCATTTCAGCCCACACTGTTCTATGATTTGGTGACTCGATGATGAATTTAATACCATAGACAACTGCACTCCAGTATCTACCACTATAAAGGTGGATACTCCCTTTCCACACAGAAAACAAATTAATAAGTGTATTTTGAAGCAGAGAAACATAAGAAACAGGCTGTTTTTGAGAGGCAACTTTTTTTACAAGTGATTGAATATGGACCAAATCATCACCAGCAAGTGTGAGCTGATAAATTATTAAAAGTCAAGAAAAGAGTTCTTGAGAAAAAATTGAAGGAACTGGATTATTTCTTCTTAATCGGGGAGGACAGCCATTATACAAAAAATTTCCAGATACATGATGCTCCAAAGGCAACAAAGCCCTATTTCTTTGTACTAGGCAAGGAGTTACATCACAAAAAACTGTAGAAATTAAACATTTGGAAACCAGAATTCAACCCTCCATTACTTTCCACCAAAGCAATTTCTTCAATGACAACAATATTTCCTAACTTAACAAATAAATTCCTACATGACATTATATCAAACACATTACTGAGCTCTGGTACATTAATTGTCCTTCTTATTAATATAAAATTAATCTTGCAGTAGCTGGCAATGCACTACATTTCGTTTTGTCTTAGTATTATTTTCTTCAGTTTTCTGTCTAAAACTTTGTATTCTGTTCTTAAAATGGGGCTAGGTCATGCAATGCATGAATTTCATTAGTCACGAAATATCACCCCTATCTCATAGAGCTATTAAAAACTGGAATGGCAAAGAAAAGATTCTCTACAGAGCAACATGAAAATATAAGCACAAAAGTGCCAGGGCATTTGGGCTCAAATGGTAGCGATAAGCCTGTAGAACTGAAAGTTTCTGTTAAGCCTTTGAAAAAATTATTTTAGTATTTTCCATATTCCTTTTATAACACATTTTGAATCAACTCTACAAACATGGAATTTCATTATAAGAGACAGACTTCTAATTCTTCCTCTGAGCATCTGACTGAAATGTAGCTTATTTTTTACAGGTCATATTCCACACATTTCTAGTTATTGACCATATTTAGGATGCTCAAGCTCATTTGAAGGTGAAAGGGGTTCTAATTTTTAAGGACTCCAGCTGCTGATCTACACAACCCTTTGACATTTCAATACCCACATGAGAATATGTTACAGAGCCTTTCTATTGTGAATTATTGTGTCAAGTGTGATGATGCCTTCAGGCTCTAAATAGGAATTTTGGTCATTGAAATGTACATTTTAAAGTAAAGAAAGCATAGATAATAATCTGCTTCACTAAACTCACTGTAGGATATGGATGGCAGAGTATCCATCTGCCCTGACTTGGAAACCTTCACCTAGTGCAGAAAAACAAATCATGACCTCTATCTGGTTCAGAAAGTCCCAAAATCGAAGTTAGATCAACCCACAGTACAAAACTTCCTAATGAAAGCTCTCAGCCTGGAAGCGTACTATATATCTTGAGATGTAACTTAAAAACTGAGAATGTTTCAGTGTTTTTCAGGCTTGAAGGTCACCATTAACTTTCCTTGAAGTTATTACACTTGTAACTGGAAAAAATATAGCCAAATGAGTACTGAGCTGCTGACAGACTAGTACTTTTTCAGATTCAGGATAAATTTTGACAGAATGTACATAAAAACATTCTGCCACAATCATACACAGGCAACTTTATCAAACCTTGAAGCTCACATTAGGAAATTCATTTGAAAGTCACAAAATCAGAGATCTTTTAAATCCAGTGTCAGATACAAAAAAATCAAAGACATTTACTTTCACAGTAGTAATAGTTGCCAATGGAGTAAGTTCCTTGTTCTGTAAGTGGTGTTACAATATGAACATCCACAATCAGAAAAATTAATCTTCATAATCTTAAAATAAATTTACTATTTGGAGGGCTTTGCATGTGTGACAAAATGGCCTTTTAAAGTTCATAAAAAGTTAGTCTTCAAATAAAATATTTCTCAGAGTTGTCCATCCATATAAACTTCGCACAAACACCACTCCCTTCCCACAGTCAATGCCATAAACAAGGGTGATCTCCAGATGGTACAAGCTGTTACAAAACCACTCATCTTTTCCCAGTTATGTTGACATGCTTAAATGCCCCATCATCCCCATTATATTAATCTGTGTCTCACTTAATTGCATTTATGACATCATCTGTACTATGATCCCAAAGAATTGTTCTTGTAAATTGATAGGAACTTCAAAGATAAACATAAAGAGGCCTGAACTGTCATTAAAGAAATTGGATGACAGTAAAGTTATTTTCTGTAGTTTTGCAAATTAGAAATCATCCAGTCATCCACTTAATTACTAAAAATGCAAATTTTTAAGGTTCTCAAACCAAAACACAACACCCCTCACAAGATACACACAAAAGGCAGTTTAATCAGTAAGAATGTAAGCCACCCAGGTAATCGAGAATCCACACAGTCCTTCAGTCTGCACAAGGAAAAACCAACCAGTAAATACTTGGAGAAGTGCAGGAAACACAGCAGCTTTTATAACTAGAAATGAAAGCATTATGTAACTCTAGCAATACCCAGTCAAATACAGTTCACCTGCAATAAACAAACTGCAGAGATGGGAGATGGATAAACTAAGCTGAAACTTACCTCTTTGTAAAATACAAGTTTCAAGGCTACTCTAGGAGAACTATAAAACTACAGCACTTGTTCTCCCATCTTGACTGTCATCTGTAAGAATATCTGAAGTTCTGGCAGTAGATACTTCAACAATTTGTCTAAAGCCAAAATATGTTTTTAAAGACTTATGTTTTTAAAGACTTTCTCAGAAATACCTAGGTTTTAGTGTGTAAGTATAGCAATTTGCTCTTCAAAATTGATTGAGTGGCTGATTTCTTCCCTGTAGTCACCAGCCCTTATTCTCAATTTCTTGTTCTTCAATCAGGCACGAAGCATTGTGATTTTCTGCGCTGATTCTACTGTGAGTTAACACCACTACTTAGTGCTGGCATGTTTAAATCATCTCAGGTAGTAAGAAGAAAGCATCGGTGTTAAATTAATTCTCATTCTAATACTTTACAGCCAATAAAACCTCTTAGGAGATAAAAGTCCTACCGCTCATCTATGCCAAATCATCTGTCAATCTTTATTTATGCAAAACAACTCATGTTTTTAACCCCTTTAAATCTGCAAAACTGACAAGTGCATTAAAGCCTTATAACATGCTTCATAAAATCCACACACAGAAACAGATTGGATCAATAAGAGTGTAATACTTCCATGCCAACCCATCCTTCTGTCAAATTATATCAATACTGTTAACTAATGTTAAATGCCAGAACTAAATTTTTATGTCTTTCACAATTTCTCACTCATACTATTAACTCAATTAAATGACTCATTAATATTCAATTAAATACTAGAGACAATTATTTTATTGCTTCCAAATGTAATAAATCATAAAAATTATTAAAAACATTTAGGAGCACAGAATGCCAACATCATGTTTAGGAGTGTGATACAATATGCACACTAGGAAAATTAAATTAATTTGTTTAGTGTATTTAAAAATCTATTTTTAAGGCCAGTAAAATGAATATACTATATATTTGAAACAAGAAAAAATATTTTTGTAGAACCAAAAGAATAGTAATATATCAGAGTGGGCTCTTTCCACTTCCTTTCATTTAACTGAAGTCTAGGTTAATAAAAGAAGTTTGTTTCTTTTGACTTTACTTGCCTCAAAACCATTAAGACTTAATCACAGGGTTGAGTGCTTTCTGACTTGGAGGGGTCTTAAGGTTGAATATACGTTTATGGATAGGTTTAGATAATTAACATTTTTGTATTCCACTTCTCCCTACATACCTTTTGTATACAGATGAATTAGAAAGCTTACAGAACTGCAGTTTAAGCACAGAGAATCTCATTTGTCAAAACAAACTAACAGCTATCAAATGCCTTGTAGTCCTCTCATTTTTAAGCTACCAACAATGATTCTTTCATGCATTCCTGGTCATAAATTAATAACTATTCTGCTTGAATGGAGCCCCTGTACTCAGAGACAGCCTCAGAAGAAGCAGCAGCTTCTGTAACACTGCTTGCCTGCTTCCCAGGTCTGGGATTTTACCTCCCCAGACACAAATCCAGATAAAACAGTTCTGTGTGTACAAAGTGCACCCCACAAGGCTGGCTACTTCAGCCACCCCTTTCATATACCTGCGGGAGAGAGACATGGTCCTATCTTCTCCCTGACTCCCTCTGCATCTTTGGGTACCCCCTACTGAAGGATATCCAGCCAGCAGTGCCATGCATTTCCTTAGCTCAGAAGCTGCAAGGCCCCTTAGGGGTGCCACATGATGGGGAGGGAGAAGGAACTCCTGACTGCCTTTACACAGTTCATATCGTGTAAGGTCCAGAGACCCTGTACTCACAGAACTTTCGGCAGATGAGGAAGAACATGACAATGTGACAGAATAACAATACAAGTTTCTGCTGGCATTGTCAAGAGCTCTGCTGAGCTCTCTCTACCTTGATCATTTCATGACAGAGGGTAATTTCCTTTAATTCCATTTAATGTCATCTATTTTCAAAAAGGGGGAAAAGGGGAACATGTGTGAGCCTGTGCATATGTTATGTATATGTCTACAAAAGGAAGAAAAACTAACATCACACAGTACAGATAATACAGCTCATCCCAGGCACTGAATGTTTCTAAATTCAACTGCAATACAGCAACCCAGGAACTGCATGGGGGGATTCAAACACAGGCTGAAACGCTGAACAGAATTCAGACCAAACTCACAAGGTCTTGTTTTATTCCTCTTCCCTGTTCTTCCAGAGGCATGAATTACTTCTGGTATGAGTCAGACACAACTTCCACCATTACCTTTAGCATAGTTTATTTTACAGCAATAGTTCCAGGCAATAGGGTATGGTAAAAGGTCAGAGAAACACAAAAATCATCTTGAACAGGAGAACTGGAGATGGTTAGAAAGAGGATGATAAAGTAATTTAAAACACCTTAGAAAGACATGTCCTCAGGTAACTGCTTCCTCTGCTACTTGGTCAGAGAAATGCTGCCAAAGGTAACAAGTCTAAATACATCACTTTCACTTTATTTTTATAAACATTTATTAATTTTAGCTAGTTTTTTTTTACTGCTTGTTCTAAACTAAGACTACCGGGCATCTTTTAAGAAAAATGTGCACAAGAGCCTCAGTAAAATTGCTCCTATCCTCTGAAGCACAGAGTTTACAACAAAACCCCATCAAGTTGTGAAGTACGAATCCTAGATGGGAAACAATGTGGCAACTAAGATTATTCCAGTATTTCCACATGCAATGCAAGTAAAGATAGAAAAGAGTGGAACAAAATTTTAAAAATCATTAATTGAATGAGGGGAAATACACCTACATGGTTTACTCATAAAGCCTACAGTATATGACACAAAACACTGAGTCTGTAACAGGGCTATGGCAGACCAACATGCCCTCCAGTCAGCACTGAACTAGCACTTCAACACTAGAATAAATTATGCTTTAATCAGATTAGTCAGCTTCTGGGTTGTAATCAAAAATTGAGTAATTCTTTTATCCTCAGAAGATCTATTCTATATTATTTCTTCTGTATTTATTTCTTCTAAATATGACTACTAATATCAAATGTGGCTGAAATCTGAGAAGAGTTGCAGATATGAAATATAACAACCCTGAGATCTCATCAAATTCCTAGGTAGAGTCTCCACATTCAGAATTTTTCATGCTGAAATATTATTCAGAGCATATTCTTTTTCATTTCAGGTGATATTCCTTTTTATAAATATAATATCTTTCAATATATTCTCCTTTGTGTACCTCTCACTGATCTTGACCTGTCATGGGTGAGGGCTCTGAAATGAGGAAAACTGCCAATAAAATAAGGATGCAAGAAAAATATGGATTTTTAACATCATGGATCCTCCATGCTGAATACATGTCTCATGATTGCAGGAGAACCAGAATAATGTGGTTAGTCAGAGTGGATACAATTGTAGGTAAAAGGGACTGAACATGAAATGAAAGCCATGTAAACAACTGATTAGGAAAACAACAACCAACAACCTCAGGACTACTCAGAGTACAGAATCTGTTGAAGTACTAAAGATCTTTTAAATGTCTGAATAGGAAAGAGCAGTAGGAAAATCCACTGGAATTGGATGAGCTATCAGGGTTTAGTGAAAGAGAAACTTACTTCTGCAGAAGCAGCATGTCCATTTTCTGTTTGGTACCTGAGGAAGAAGGACCAGTAAGCTGTCTCGGCTATACTAAAGACAGTAACTAACCTAGAGATAATTGTGTTTCAAATAACACAGATATGCAATAATATAGCAAATACAACTGAGGAAAAAGTAATGGGTAAGATTACTCCAGCAGTCACATTTGACTGATTCAGGAATTTAATATGCTTATCCATTTATTCACTCATTACACTCTGTAGCACAATGAAATGTGTCCATCACCTAATATGAATCTTGGTCTGACCACGTACCTCTACAAAAACCAAAACTGCACTGGGAAACTGCATTTGTAACTTAACCAACAATGAAAGGCTGACACTTAACTTTAAGAACTTCAGAGAGAACACTAGATCTAAACAAACTTTTCCTTCTTAGATAAAATAAAGATTTGCACAATATACAATGTTCATGCCCAGGAGACCTTTTTTTTAACAGCTCTTTTTGTGGGAAAATAATGAAGTGTGCCCATCAATACTCTTCCTGCATCTATGTTAGGAATAACCCATTTTCATTATGTAAATGTGATTTATTTCTAATTAAAGAATCCATGCGATATCATTAAATTTACCTTAATACACACACAATAAAAATTGCATCAGTATAACTTCAGGATGAAGAAGAGTTCCTGCATAAGAGCTTAGCATTTCTATGTGTGCTTACATAAAAGAGAAAACAATGTAAATGAAAGGAGTTACTTTGGTTTCCTTCTAATATCTGTAATGACTGTTACTCAAATAAATTACCTTATAAGAATAAAGAAACAATCATGATGTTTATTGTTCCCTGCTATGCAAAAATAAAGTACTTGGTATCATGACCTCACTGGCACTTTTAGAGAAAAGAGAATTGGTGGCAAGTCACACACACAATTCCAGCAGGAAAAGATCGTTTGGCTTTCTCAGATCTGAGATGGAATGGTGATTGCAGAGCACAGTACTAGATAAAAGAGAGCTATGATGCTATTTGATAGATCAAAGGCATAGAATGAAACCTATCACAGCTACTGTTACTTCATAATCACAGAATATTTTGCAGAATATGTGGCATTTGCAAAAATTATCACTCAGAAGAGATTAAAAGGCCCCGTCCTCCACTGAACACCATGTTGCCTTTGATTCCACAGAACAGAAGAAATCCATGAACAAGTCAGTCACATGCCAATGTCATTAGCTGTTGTCACTCTCCAGTTAGGTAACAATAACAGAATAGCATAGGGAGGCTTTTACAGTCACTTTACAAAGACTGTTATTATAGCTAAAATGAAATTGAGAGGTTTGCTTTCACAGGGGAAAAATAAAGTTTTAAAAAATACAGAGAAAACCTTGAGACCTTTATCTTCAAGAAAAAACATAAGGACAAGACACAAGAACAGTTCTGCCTTGCTAATATTTTTCTGGCAGGTAGCTGTTGTGGATTGAGATTTCTGTTCTTCCTGAGTTGAAACAGGTCTTGCAACTTGGTCTTTGACACCCCATGAACCTACTTTACTGCTAAATAATTCACTGCAGTGAAATACAGAGATGAGAAATTCTCCTAATTAATTCAAAATGATACATTGATTCAAACTGAAAGATGTTGGAGCACTGACCGTGGGGTACAATGATAAATACCAACCAAAACCAGTTCTCACATGGTCCTACTTATTACCAAGTTATACTGGATATGTAACATGCTCCAGAGAAGAACTGTAATTTACTTAAAACTTTTTTCAGCTAAATAGTTTTAAGTGATAAAGAATGATGATTCTAACATCCAGATAATCCAGTGAATTGAAGCAGAATAACAATGTACAACATTTTTAGCATGAAATTGCATGGACACTAGCAGAATTAAGACCCATACAATAGCAGCTTGTGGGGATGGAAGGAAACTCTTCTGCTGGAGAAATAAACTACACCAGGAGAAATAAGAATCAAAGTGGCCTTTTCATTTATTTTATGGTGTACACAGGCTCTGAAAAAAAATCAAAACCTTTCATCAGAAATTCTTGCTCGTCTAACTGCAAAACTTCAATTACCAGATTTTAACCAAATACATTAAAGTGAAGGGAAGAAGGGGAGAAGGGGAGGCTTTATTACCTGAATCCAAACTTTCATACTGAACAGGAGAAGAAAGCATTTGTATGGTTGCTTTGTAACTGATCTGAAATGTATGACTTTGCATCAGTTCCACAGCACAATTAGCTCCCCAGTACTACATTTTCCTACTGAAAGGAGGCAGAACAGTAGTTTGGGTCACAATTGCTTTGTCTGGGCTGGTCTCTTGGGAGAACATCATGAGCTGAACACCGACAAGCAGACACACTCTGAGCACTGCCGACTGCCGAGGGAGTCAAGTCACGTATGCAGTGTGGGAAAGAGTTCAGCAGAGAGCTGGAGCTGTCCTCTCTACAGCCATTCGAGGGGGGAAGTCAAAAGCAGTTAATATTGAATCAACCCATGTATGATTTATGGTGGTTTCAACAAGCCAAATGCAAACATTCTTATTTCAGACATATTGAAACACTTGTGATCAAAAAGTCAATGGAGAATACTTCTGAGAACAGCACTGTCAAGACTTGTTTGGAAAAAAATGAATGAAAGTAATTTTTTAAACCATGAAAAACAGATACAAAACCAATAACATTCCACATGAACAGAAGTTTCGGACTTACTCAGCTTTCATTTTTACATAGGACTTGGGGAAATGGGAACACAGCCTTCATCTATATTCTCTGTTGGAAAAATGAATGTTCTGTTTTTGCCAGGCATAAAAGGTGACATCTCAGATGAAGGGAAGAGGGAAGGAAAAAAAAACCCAAAAGACAAGATATGCACTTCCAGAGTTCTACTTACAATTTTTGTTTGCTTAGAAATTGGATTTTTTTCCTCATGATCCTCCTGTAAGTCTTATGCTACGTACTCTCTGGAGCAGCAGTAAGTACAGCAGCAATAAGTGCAAAAGTGTGAGGAACAGAGACATGCTCTCACACAGCAATAATGTCTGAGATATAAAGTTAGTCTAGTCAACATATCATTTCTCTAGACGCTGCACATGAAAAGTGTCATGCAAATAGTTTTGCCATCCCTCTCCCCCACTCTGCAATGTCCCTTTCCTGTGCATGAGAATATACAGCATCTTCATCTGTCTTGGCTGGTTTCTGGAAATTACCTTCAATTTTTAGGAAGATGCTAATTGATGGCTGGAGACAGGTGGAAAAAAAAAGGCATTCCTATTTTGTACCTCCATATCTTTTTCACTTCCTTTTAAACATCCTTTAACCTTTCAGTTACATAATTTTTAGCTCCTTGCCTTTTTTTGTAATGTATTTAGCAGCCATAATTTCATATTGACTGCCTTTCATATTCTCAGAATTAGTATTTTCAAGAATATAGAACAGTAGTAGATGCTTTCTTGGTTTTTTTTCTACCTTTTGTCTCAGTCTTGGGCTCAGGGGTTACCAAGCAGAGCGAGAGGTAAGGTGATCCTATCAATCACTGACTCTTCAGCCAAGACAGTGACACCTGTTAGTATACCTGACCATATTCCACTAATGACTCATTGCCTATACTCAGGACTCATGTTATGAGTACAGCAACATGACAACAGGCTCAATGAGCAATACAAAAAGCTGTGCTTACCTGAACAAACAGGCAGCATAACATGATGATACAGCTGGAATGCTCTTGTCTGCTTGCCATCATGACACAGCAGAGCAGCACAACCCCAGCAGGCACAGAGGCATGATCCCAACCCTGTATCACACACAAAAAGAGCCACCTCATGCCCCTTACGAGCAGCAGGGTGCTGCTGAGTCTGGATGTGAGCTTGCACAGATGGACACATTTCCATTTTCAGATGACATTCAGCGCTACAAATCTTGTTCTGTACTTACTACAATAAAGAGCAGTCACCTGTACTGTGCCACTGCCCAGGGACTGTCTGGTTGGAAATTCATATTTGGGGCAACATTCGCCCTCTGCCAATATAATACTGACAAGTTCAAAAGAATTATTCCAGACATAGAAATTACTCAGAAATCGCATCTCACTCAACAAAAGACACTTTGCAGTTGCATCTGTCGTAATTCTAATTCCTGAAAACAGTCCTCGTGTCTCTAAATACATATGGGAACTGGACCACATTGCCCCTGCAGTGAGTCTATTTCCCCTCCTCCTCAATGTGTACTTCCACACCTTTTCTGGCCCTCTGGAGATATCAAGACCTGTATGCAGTCAGAAGTCTTGCCATAGATGGAGACTGAAGAAGGCACACAGGTACCCAGCAGTGCTGGTACCAGCACCTTCTTCATTGATCCATGGAGCCATGTCTCAAATCCTGCACAAATCCAGTTAAACCACAAAGGATATTCTTTCCCTCTAAGGCATTATCAATGCTCTCACTGATAACTAGGGAAATTTCTGCTGGATTTTTGATTTGATGTAAAATCGATAACGTAGAAACCTAAGGTCATGAAAGATCCTCAGACAGCTTTGTAAAATGAGAAGCATTAGCCTTGCTGTCTCTATAAATCCCTGCCTGGATTACTTTTTTTAAATTTCTCTTCCTGTTATGCATTAAACACCATTGTTGATTCTAGGATGGAAGTGACTTGGGGTAAGAAATCCCAGTGTATAATTTATATATTAACTTGTTAGGTAAGATCATTATTATTTTATCATACAAAGAAGTTCTGAAATTTCACTATCACATTATTTGCTGTTTACCTGCAAATGTGCTCACATTAGATGTTGCTAAATGATTAAATAGCTTTCTGACTTAAACCTCTAAAACTCTTTTCTGAAGAAAAGTAGGGAACATTAACTTCTTCAGCTTTGCACCATATTCAGCATTCATTCTGCAGACCTGGAGATACTGCTACTGCTGACTTTTTTTGTTAGAAGTGATCTACAAAACATTTCAAATAATATAGACTGCATCTGCAGTAACTTAAGCCCCATTCCCTGCCGAATTTTCTGTTATTTGTTGCTTAGATGTCAGTTTAAGATATTGCTATTTTTGCTCCAACACATCTGCCATGTTGTTGCAACTCCTTAGTCTTCCCTGGCCAGCAAGAGGTTGTTACACTCTCCCAGCCTCACTGACATCCAAGGGACTTGAACAGTAATATGGATTACAGCCCAAGTTTTCCAGAGCTTTTGATAATTGTGTGGTTTAGTTTTTAAGACCCTGAAGTGAGAACATTTCAAAACAAGAGGCTATACAAAATACCCAGTGTCCTTGAAAAGTTTCATCCCATGCCTACTGCTTGAAAATGAAGTCATATTAACTAAGTTTTGTAAGTGTTATTGGACTTCAGTTGTATTTTTATCAATAGCTGTTGCAGATTTTACCTCAGATTTCTACACTGACAAAAGACAGAAAACAAAATTGTGTCTTGTATAGGGAGAAGTAGTATTCTAAGGCTCACTTGAGACTCACAAGACTCACTCTAAGACTCACAAGAGCAGCAGTCTTCAAAAATCGTCCTGAGTAATTAATAGGAAACTTGATCTTAAAAGGAGAAGAATAGAAAACCCACAGAGAGCAAGAGTTATTGCTGCCATTCCACAGCCTGCCCTTTGTATCTGATTTGTCAAGATAATTAGGTAATCCACTCACCAGTGGAGCAAGATGATCCTTTGCAGAGCCTGAACTCTACGTGCTCCTACAGGACAGAAGAAAGCAAAAGACAAGCAGGGGACATGGCACAGGTAGATCCTCGAGCGTTCTGATTTATCATTCAGGGTGAAGAGAAGCTTGAGCGTTCTCAGAGCACAGGGTTTCTCTTTGAATAAGCACCACCAGTACAGCACACATGTAACTTTCACAAACTCCTCTCCCACATATCCCCAAATAAAGCTCTCTAACCTTTCAATTACCTTTCATTTCAAAAGCTTTTTGTAGGCAATATACTTGGATAATTGTAGTTTCACTGGAATTAACTCTAAATTAATAAATGCAGATGGGAAAAAAATCCAAACATACCTTCAACTCACGTACAATACAACAGCCTTAGCAAGTGAAGACAATAAACTAGAAATTCCTAGTACATGTTTCTTTCATAAAGAAATTTTTTATAACACTTGAGAATTGAAAGTAATTTTAAGTTATCTTAAGGAAGAAAAGCATAAAACTAAAGATTAGCAGAGTGGAATTAAACTAGTACAGAAAATCAATTACCACTTTGAAAAACAGAAAGGAAAATTGGTTTATAATTTTCTATCATGAAAAACAGTTGCTTAGGAACAATTCTCATAGAAGTTTACTGTGGGCTATTACTATTTGGAAGACCTAGGACATGCACACAGAGTAGAACTAACGAAGTTTATCAGTCTGGCCTGGCTACCTGTTCCAAACAGGGGCAGGAAATCATGACTAGAAAAGCTGAAACATGTTGATGGCAGGTAAACATCTTACAGAAGGAAAAGAAAATATAAATCACCCCTCAAAGATAAGGGAATCTTCCCCTTTGAAAAGCTGTTAAGCAGTCAGTCATCAGTCCTGAAGTCAGTCAATGTGCACAGTAGGAGAAACCCAGGCTGGGCCAGGAGGAAAATCAGCACAACCAAGTGCTCCTCTGAACTAACACCAGTGCTGACAGAAGGTGACAATAGGCAACAGACCAGCTCTGAGTCCACCCCTTCAGTCTGCTGGGCACTTACCTATTTGCTAGCTAAGCTTATGTGACACATGCAGATAGTCACAGCGCAAGAGGGAATGGCTTTAAACTAGAACAGAAAAGATTTAGATTATGTGTTTAGATAGCTGTTGGGAATAAATTTTTTACTCAGAGGGTGCTGAGGCAACTGGAACAGGTTGCCTGGAGAGGCTGTAGATGCACCACGCCTGGAAGTGTCCAAGGCCAGGTTGGATGGGGTTCTGAGCAACCTCATCTAATGGGCTGCATCCCTGCCCATAATAGGGACGTTTGGATTAGTTGATCTTTAAGGTCTCCCCCAGCACAAACCCTTTTATGATTTTCTAACAAAGCAAAAAGCTTTATAAAAATTCTCCAGTCTGAATACTCTGCAAAATTGTTAGTGCTGCAGCAACACCAGACCGTGTGGTCTGTATTCTGTTTTCTACAGATCAACCATGATCCTTTGGTTTATAATCCTTCTTTCTACCTACACAAAAGGCCTCATAGACGCCAAATGTTTTTTAAAATATCCCCACTTCTTTGTTTTCTTCACTAAGGTAAATACTGACATCAAGCTCAGAGTTTAATCAAGTTCAAAGACCAAGAAAGAACTCCAGTCACGCTCTTGTGAGCTGGCAGTGGGCAAGGTTGGGTTTGCTTTTTATTTAATTATTCATAAAGAGCAGTGGTATGACTAAGGGCACTACTAAAGGAATATATGAGTGAAGAGGTGGGCATCACATCTGCTTCTTCATAATTCACTTTTACTATTATTATTTGTCATTTTTTATTTCATCACTACAATTCCAGATTAAAAAAGTGGCCCACTCACAACAAAACTTTCACTCAGCAAATCCATACCCCCAATACTGTTATTTTATTCATATGAGTAATGTTTTTTAAACAAAAGGGAACTACATTCAACTCTTCCATAAAATGAGCTATAAACGCTTCCCACATAACTTCGAGAATGCATCTAAAAACAACAATATTCAATATGCCGTAATTTCACTTACTCGGGGTTCTTGTACTAAATCTCACATTTTATTCCTAATGCCAAAGCTTGCCTTTCTTTCTTTTTTTTTAATATTGACAAAATTTTATTTAAACACATCAGACTGGAGGTTACAATGGAGCTGTGCTGACAAACGCACTATTGGTAGGAAAAAGTGTACCTGTACAGAAATGGAAAATAAGCTCAGACTTTATAGTCAGTCATCTTCACATTATATTCCATGCATTTTATTTCATTAAAAACAGTATACTTGATTGTGTATAATAACCGTTCTACTGCAAGGCAAAAGTGTTATTTAATTACCATTAATTAAAGTGTATTTAATTACCATTAAGCTTTTTGTCCACATTTAATTATCAAAACTTACATTTACATAGTGTGTATCAATGCAAATCCTTTAAGCCTCTTGTTAGGTAGACTCTGTTTGCAACCAGCTACCCTCACAAGTAAGTGCACAAACCTGTACGTAAGATGCACTACATGCACTTCAAATTTAAGGCCTTCTGCTAAGGCATTGCCTTGTGCTGCATAACAGCCTAAGGTATGAAACCAAGTTACAAAGAATGTGATTAACACATTTTAACTGCCAAAATTTTCTTCTGCTCATGTTTGCAGAGCTGGAAAGTCTAACACAGCCTGGTGACTCAGACCCACCACACCAAACCGTCTTTATTTGGGGATACCAATATTGGCAGGAATTCTTCAAGTAGCCAGTTATTATAACCTTCAGCTTTCTGCAGTGGCAAATACTGCTGGGAGAGTGTTTGACAAACAGCATGCTGGTTATTAACATTTACATTGAAAAGTATGCCATATGCATCCCACACATTTCTGAATCACTACTCCACCTTCCTCATGCAAATTTAACAAATTACTTACATTTTCATGGAAATCTTCTAGTTTTACAAAATTACGTACCCCAGGGAGGTGACTTTCATTTGTTTGGTGACTACATGAGAGTTAGGGTATAAATAAACTTGCAGATATATTGCAATGGCTCAAGTAAAATGATTATGAAGTATTAGCATAGGAAACTGTTTGGGTATTGTAGCTGACCAAAGAAGTTCACTGTTAAATTAGTGTGTGTACACAGTGAACATAAAAGTGCCTAACAACCAAACCCAAGAAATCCCACAAGCCTTCATCAGAAATGAACATATGTGGGGGAAAAAGCCTACCTAATATAAAATAAAGATATGTGTGATGTTGAAAGTGAAGCATTCTTTTCTACCTACTTGCAGGATACACAGAGTGAACTAAAAGCTGGATTTTCTGGGGCTTGATAACAATGGTGTTGTTCTTTTACTCAAGACCTCAGGGACTACATTCAGTCATCCAGAATATGAGAGACTCAGACATGATTTGTTTTTTTTTCCAGTGCCCAGTATGAAGTAGATCCATCAAACCTAAATCACATGATAATTTGTGTATTTGATCCATACACTAGGCTATAAAAGGAAATGACCCCCTTCGATACCATCTCTTCTTCCTTTTTGATCTCAACAAAACTATTGCAACATATTTTCAGAAGACAAAGCATCTCATCAAAGAGGCTGACAATCTGAAACACAGCTGCCACATTGTACAGTACTCCCTGAAGAGATTATGTCTAATGAAGAGTCTGGAAAATAATTTTACAGGTCATTTCAAGCAAGACAGTTGAGACTAGAGATAAAAATTACATTATGTCAATGGCAGAAACTGCAGGAAAGAAATCATTAAACATAATATTTAACAAAGAACAGGTTTTTAAGTATGTACTAGGTTTGGTAATTTCAAGAAACACTTGATTGGAAAACCACAAAAGTTGAGGAATAATCTATGCCTCGAGGCAGTTATGCACATCAGAACCCTTTCTCTCCCTGTTTTCATCTGATAATTTGTGTGCCTCACTTACTTTGAAACTGACATTTTAATACACAATTATCTCTCCTCATGTGTCTAAGAAAACATTTATTTTTCACAATACAAAATATTTCAAAGTATAAATAAGCAGTATAACCAGATGTCTGACTGAATTAGTGTCTTCTCACTAGCTTAGCACACTGACAATCTGTTCTTCACTAACATTTTTTCAGCAGAGAAGTTTACATACAAGTGCTATCAGTTCCAGATCCTACTGCACATCAGTGCTCAGATTTGGGGTCAGACATTAAAATGCACTTTCCATCCTGTTTTAAACCTCAAAACTGATCTCTTTGCCAATGAAATACTTGCACAGGAGGGACAAATCCCAGCACAACCACATTTCTGCATTCCAGGAGTCAATCTTCTGACACGTATGTTGCAATATATTTCTTGATACATAAGGGGCAAGACTTGATGACTAGATGGAAGAGCAGTACTAGGAAGAAACTGTTTACTTGCATAAAATTTCTAACACATACCTATTAAAGTCTTAAAAAGTAGCCTCATCTTTTTGAAATCATTAACAAATTCTACAGATTGCCCAAGTTTTGGGTTTCCTGCCCACAGTTCTGAATTCAAAAGAAAAGCAGGATTTTTCAGCATAAAATTCCATTATAATTTTGCTTTGCATCATATCACATATAAAGGTAAAAGCCTTCTATCTGCTGCTAAAAGACTGTGTGACCCTACTCGGCATAGCTGATGAGCTCAAGGTACCTGCTTGAAATCTTTTTTGCAATAAAGGAGGCAGCTACTTCGGATACAATAAAGCTCTTCTCCAGAAAGAGGAGCTAAAATACAGGAAATAGATCTCTGTAAATGGTTTGGGTCTTTACTATCATCCAGAAACTACAGCACTTAACAGCAGTCACAAAACAACATACAAAAAGCATGTTCTACAAACAATAAGTGCAGTAACATCAGCATTAGCACTAAATCACCACTTGAGAAAAACTATTCCTTTGTATCAAGCTACTTTTCAAGCAATAGTCACATGCCGTATTATACCAGTAAGTGTGTTATCCTCTCAGTCATGTTTAAAAGGAGGTAAAACTCAGCTTGTTTTGGACATCAGCTGTACTCTGCATTACTGTTCTCTATTTATCATCACAATAACATCAGGAAATACCAGTAATTTGAGGATAAAAAAAAAAAAAAGACAGAGAAAAGTATTCTTACTGCACATAGATGATAAAGAGTATAAAGATTATATACTTAACATGGCCCATTTTATTATTTATTAAATTCTTGGCCATAGGAAGGCCTCTAGCAAAACTAACGATTTTTGGCTGAAAAGGCACATCTGCAAAATGTACCTGAAATGTGATGTAGCTGGAAGTCAGGCAGAAAAATTCAAAAACGTGCTTGGTAATCACCCCACCCTGAAGGAGCCTATTCAGTCATTGCATCCATTCCTGTCAGCCAAGGAAGTCCTGCCAGTGGCCACACGTAGGCATTGCCTACATATCTCCATGAAGTGATTCTTTTCCACATCCAGAGAAACCCCAAAGGACAGCTTCTCCATGCCTAATGTGCACGTCAAAAACGAGCCCTTGAGAGCTTCCTGTGGTTAGTGCTACCTTTGTTCTACAGAGCAACTTGACTAGGATGCAGGCTTTCCTTATGGCCACTGTGAGGTGATGAGAGGCAGTCTCCACACTGGGAGTGTGCTGGACCAAGAGCTGCTAGCACAGGCACTTTTTTCACTTCACTCTTGAAGGGAAATTATCAGCACCCCACAGACTTGCAGATTTTGTCTGAAGAGATGATTTGAAACACTTATGCAAGATCTATCCTCTCACAGCTGCACAACCGTTCTGAATGAGTACATGGCAGAAGAACTTCAGAATTGCCATATTAGTTCAAAGCTCCAGTCCACTAGTGAGAACCAATCTGAACTAAACATCCTAAGGCTTTTTCTTCTGAAAGAATTCATTAGACAGATGCATTCATATACTCTGAGATGTGGTTTAAGGCCAATGTGCAGTAATGTATGCTGCTACAGCTACGTGAGCACAGTGAACTAGTGATCCACACAGATACTCAAGAATAGCAATACAGCAGTAAATTTTGAAAACTCTGGTTGTTCTTAGCTGAGTTGATAAATATTCAAACATTGTGAGTGTTCCCAGTTTCACTGTTGTTATTCCTTTCCTATATCCAGGTAGTTGTCAAGTGGCTGGTAGGTGGCTCACAGATAAAACAGCAAGTATTAGGAGAGGCTGATAACTGGAATTTACCAGTTAAGCAATAAAATATAATTTGTACAAAATAAAGTACACATCTTCTGGTAGTCATCTGAGATTTTAGGACTCATCTTGCATTGCCTAATACTCATTTTCCCCCTCGGTTGGGTAGCTTCTCCTCAGAAGCATTAACAAGTGGTAATTACAGTAGTCATGCTGACTGCACATAACCGGAGGGACAGTGTCAACACTGAACGCCAACCGACGTGGATGTTAAGTGGTGGTTCCTGGAACCTTTGTAATTTATGTTTGTGTAATTTAGTTTTTATTGCATATGTTCTTGCACTCTGCTTTAAGTGATAACTACCTGCCAAAACTCACATAATGAAATTACACGAGGCTACATGGCTTTGACAAAACGCAGTAATGAACAGAGGATGGTTTTATGCACACACCTGCAACGTGTGCTCTCTCGATGGGAGCAACCGAACCGACCGCAGGAGTTCGAATTTCTGCAATTACCTTAAGCCCACTAGACGCCATCAGTTCTGTATACAACGACGTCCCTTGCCCTGCTCTCCACAGCTGAGCCCAAGCCACCCTTTGCACCCCTGAGAGGGGGAAGGCACCACGGTGTGCTCAGAGGAGACCTGCCAGACACGGCGGTGCCGGCGCTGCTGCTCCACCTTTCCGAACACAGCCCCCCGCTCCTGCCCCGGAGAGGGCGAGGGACGATGACAGGTCCCCAGGCTGCCCACAAGGGGTCCCGGCCCCGCGCCGTGACCGCCGCCCGCCCGCACCTGTCCCGCCACCGCCTCCCCCGCGCAGGCACGGACGGACCCGCTCCGGCCGGCGGGACTCACACGGGGTAGAAGGCGTAGGGCGGCAGGGCGCTCTCCTCGCACAACTCGGCGTCCAGCAGCAGGTAGTCCTGGCTGTCGTTGCGGCGGGCCCCGGGCGCCGGGGAGCTGCCCTTTCGCGGGGCGTAGGGCTGCGCCTGGCTCATGCTGTCCCGCGGCCGGGCTGCGGGGCGGCGCAGCGGCTCCCTCGGGGCGCGGCGGCAGCGGCGCGGAGGCGCCGGCGCTCGGCACCGCGCTGGGCTCTCCCCCGGCAGCGCCGCGGCACCGCTCGCTCCGCACCCCGGCAGCGAGGGGCTCCCGGCAGCCGGAGCCGCCGCCCGGCGCGCCGCAGGCGAGGCGCAGCTCGGAGCGGGGGCAGCAAAGTTTGCGGCGCGTCAGCTGGCGCGGCCGTCCCCGGCCGGAGGGAAGGGGCGGGAGGTAGGAGGGCGGCGGGCTCCGCTCGCCTCCCCTGGGGCTTCGGTGCCCCCTGCGCGCTTCCCCCGCCCCGCGAGCTGCGGCCCGCGGCACCGTCCCAGCCGCGGCCCTGTGCGGCCCGGGCCCCGCGGAGCTGCCCCGGCCTGGGGGCCATGTCCCGCTGACCGCCCCGCCGGGACCGTGCCCGCCTTCCGCCGCCTCTCCGGGGCACGGCCTCTCCAGGGCGGTGGGCTTCAGTGAATCCCGCCGAACGCTCCCGGGGGAATTCGGCAGCACCGGCAGCGCGGCTGGCGGTGGCTACCCGCGGCTGGGGAACAGAACTCTTGCTTGGATTTACTGTGGCTTGACAGCACAGCCTGCGCTGCGCTTGTGTCCTCGTGTAAGTTGCCGAGGAGGTGCATAGGTGAAAATAGATGCTAATCCAATACAACCAGAAAATCTGCTACTTTAAGTTTTCCCCAGAAGCTGGAAAATTTCCTTGGAAATTCCACTTCCTTTTCAGGCTCTTTGCCTCTTTCTTTTATCTCTGAAACATCATCTTACAAACGCTGTTCACCTGTTTCAGAGAGGAGCCAGTTTTTAATCACGTCTAATAATTCCAGATAAGGGTAGGGGCAAAATGTCACGGCAAGAAAACCCAAAACAAAACACCACAGTATTTTTGCAGTAATAACAGTTAAGCAAAACTCAGTCCACTTGTATTTCTCAGTTCTCTTTCACTGCTAGCACTTTGATGATATTTTACAAACAAGTAATTGCAAACTTCTATAGGAAAAAATGTATGGCACTGAAGAATTAAAATCTGACCTTTAGGTATCTTTCACATTAAACATAGTGCTTACTATTTCATAGCGGAATATTTAGAATTAAATGTTATGAATGTATAGTTTAAAAATTAGTGCATCCAAATAAAACCACTCCCTTATTCCTGGCCATGTTCACATATTGAATTCTTGCCATTGTTTGTGTTGGAACAGCACACAGCCCTGTACTCTCCAGGCATGCACACCTTCCCTGATTTAGTGATGTGCTGAGAACATAACTGGGCAAGCCTCAGCACAGTTGTTTGCAAAGCAGGCTGACCCTGCCCGTGCTCTCCAGAAGCCCTTGCCAGACCATGGTTTCAGTGACTGCCTGGGCCGCTGGGACTCGTTTCGCCTTCTGAAACTGCCAGAGGAGGAAGTGTGTGAAGAGAGCTGCAGCTCATTTACGTGGTCTTCAGAGGAAGTGCAGAAATACCTGCAGTCAAATTTTTTACATTCCTTTTATCCTCCTAGATATAGTTCTCAAAATCACACTCTAATGGGTTTTGGAAATCTTCCCCTCTTTGCAAACCATTTTTTTTTCTGTTAAAGAATATTTTATTTTAAATATGAAGTTTAGTACCAATGATACCATGTGTATTTTATAGTTCTCATGCTGATTCTTCTTTCATATTACTATGAAAATAGACAATACAAAGTTATGTGCAGACTTAGCATTTGAGAAATATGCTGTTGATAATGTCTCACATTTTTATTGAAAGAAAATTGTTTTCTAGAATACTTTGTGATGGAAGGAATTTTGATGTGTTCCACTGCTCTTGTGCATAACCATTTAATTTCATTTGTTCTACTCTGTTATGAAGAAACAGTGCGTCTCCACTTAGTGTTTTTTGTATATTCCCAAAATGTTTGCAGTTATTTTTTTTAATTTCTAGTCATCTATTTGATATTAGACTGTTGTTTCAAGTCTTTTCTTCCACGTACCTTTTTTTCCCCTTCTTTCCCCTCTTTTTTTTTTCCTTCCCTCCGGTATATTTCCTTCTTTCTTAAAGAGAATACCATCCTCCTTTGTTGATGGGCTACCAGATCCTTTGATTTCAGAGCCTGCACAGCCACTTTCTCTATTTTATTCTGCTTCTTCCTTCAATCTTGTGCTTACTGATTGAGTGCCCCTAGATTATTTCCCATCTTCCATGTGATACCTGTGCATCTCTCTCAGCTTCCAGGTGACATTTCTCATTTTCTCAGTTGCTATCCTTCCTAAATGCCAAACTTTCCTTGGTCTTCATTCTTATTTCAGCCTCATAGGTTCTGGTATTCCCCTAGGCACTCCTACTTTCTCACCAATCCCAAACCTTTCACAAATCTTGAGGCCACACTCAATAGGTGTTATTGATGATAGTGACAATACAGCTGTGTGATTTTCCAGAAATATTGGGCAGATAAATTATAGGAACAAAAATTATTCAATGCTCTTGAAAGGAAAAAAAGATGCTAAGTTGAAATTCTGAATCTTTTCAATCTGATTTGTATTTTTAAAAAACATCTTTCAACATACTGTAGGAACTGTCTTGTATGTCTCCATTGCCTGGTTGCAGGGTGAAAACATGCAGCACGATGGGAGTGGGCCGTACTTCTACTGGAGGTCAGATAAGCACAGATGTTCTTAAATCTGTGGGTTTTCCAAGAGTCACAAGATGATGGGAATGCTGGCTGAAGGTGGTGTGTCCTCTTGTACTTACAGTCCTTTTGATGCATTTATGTTGGAATGGTTCATGATATGGGAGTGGACTTGCATTTTTTTTTCCTTTTTTAGGCTAGGGATGATAATCCATTCTGTAACTATCTGAAAGCTCGTGAGGTTAAAGAGAATTACCTTGGATGCCAAGATGCTGGAATGAAGAAGCAAGGTGTGGTCCTTTCCTTCTATGAGAGAGAAGAAAAGAGATTCCTAGCAGTGAGTATAATTTTAACTATTTATTATGCTTCATACAGGTCTTTTCAACATCAAAATGAAATTTATATATTATTCTGGCTTTCCTAATGACTTGGTATTTCTGTTGCAAAGATGAACATATGCTATTTTTGAATGAATTAGCCATTATTGATATTTATGCGGTCATTTATTAGTAATTTAAATTGCAAGTTGAATTACAATGAAATTGGTGTTCTGGAAAAAGCTATTGGATCTTCAGTCCAGTATTTCCCATAAATATGTGTATATATCTATATATCTATATCTATATCTATATCTATATCTGTATCTGTATCTATATTTATATCTATCTATATGTAAAATCAGAGTGAATACTGAACTAGAAAAACCAGCTGCTTTTCCTTAGTCTTTATGGGGTTTGTGTGGCAGGGTTTTGGTAGTGGGGGGCCTACAGGTGAGTTCTGTGAGAAGCTGCCAGAATGATGTCAGTGCCAGCTGGCTTCAAGACAGATTCACTGCTGGCTCATGCCGAGCCCATCAGCACTGGTGGGAGCACCTTTGTGATAACAGATTTAAGAATGGGGGAAATTTCTGCACAAGAACAACTGCAACCAGAGAAAGTAGTGAGAATATGTGAGAGGAACAGCCCTGCAGACACCAAGGTCAGTGCAGAAGGAGGGGCAGGGGGTGGTTCAGGCACTGGAGCTGAAATTCCCATGCAGGCTGTGGTGCAGCCCATGGTGAGGCAGCTGTGCCCCTGCAGCCCATGGAGGTCCATGGGGGAGCAGAGATCCACCTGCAGCCTATGGAGAACCCCGTGCTGGAGCAGGGGGATGCCTGAAGGAGGCTGTCACCCCATGGGAAGCCTCTGCTGGAGCAGGCTGACAGCACCTGTGGGCCCCTGCTTTGCTGGGAGGACTTATGACCATCTGGGGACTTACACTGGAGCAGCCTGTTCCTGAAGGACTGAACTCTGTGGAAGTGACCCACTATGGAAGTGACCCACTTTGCAGCAAGGGAGAGTGAGGACTCCTCTCCTTGATGAGGAAGAAGCAGCACAATGTGATGGACTGACTGCTACTTCCATTGCCTGTCCACCTGTGCCACTGGGGGGAAAATGTTTTAAGATTCAGATTTTATTTCTCATTATCCTACCTTGATTTGATTGGTAAGAAATTAAATTGATTTTCCCCTGTTTTGCCTGTGACAGTAGTTGGTGAGTGATCTGTCCCTGTCCTTGTTTTGACCCATGAGCCTTTCCTTATATTGTCCCTTCTGTGTCCGTTTGAGGAGGGGAGTGATAAAACAGCTGTGGTGGGCACCTGGCATCCGTCGAGGGTTAAACCACCACTGAGACTTTATCTGAGTTGTACAGATATTAAACTTTCATTCTTTAGAAGTAAAAAACTCATAACCTTGACCAAAAAAATATGCAACATTTACATGTTTAATATCTCCCTTGTGCACCCTTTTATTACATAATCAGAAAATACATCTGTCTTCTCAGATAAGAAGAACTGATGCATTAATGTGAAATGTAAGTGTAGTTTAGGGTTGGTTTAATTGGTTTTATTACAGACAGCAAGTTGCAAACTATTCCATCATCATTCACTCAATCAAGTCTAGTGACTGAGATATTTCACTTACAAAGACAAAAAACAAGCGCTGAAAGCTCCTATTCCCTGTACAAGGGAAAGGATGAGAGATGGAGTGAGCTTGCCTGATGAGTGACAGGCACATTGCTTAATGCACTACTAGAAGTCACTTGGGTGCCATGGCAATGAAAGCTGCAAAAGATGCCATGCAGAACAACACAGTACCATGATTCAGCCTCACTGCATAACTCACATAAAGGTTATCTCTATCTAGTGGAATATATAGAGGTGCAATTGTATTGCTCGCTTGTAGGTCAATCTAAACCAGTTCAGGAACAAGAGAAAGTGACATCAACCCTACATCCAAGGAAATTTTCAAGGATTCATACAGTGATGTTTAATTGCTCACGTTTAACCAATATCTTGTTATGTAAGCTGGTTGAAATGCACTAACAAGGGTACTCCAGCACATGCCACAGTCAGTTTCCTGGCTTTCTGTTCTGCATTGGGAGTACTATCAAAACTATAGTTAAATAAACCAGGAAAGGTGCAAGTCAGCTTAACTGTGCAATGGCTAAGCAGTGTCACTGCTGTGCATGTATCACTTGGAAAGAACAGAAGAATGCTATGCATCTCAGAGGTGTGAAGAATGTGTAACCTGCCTAATGGAATTATTTCCTGTTTTGTAGTACAAACTCAGGACTTGCTTTTAAAAAGCAAGAAATGGAACCATTACTACTTAGTAGTTTTGTTAGTTCTCTCCACAAGAAAAATGGAATAACCATTATCAACTATCAATTCTAATCACAGCTGCTTTCTGCCTTTGTTTAAATGTAAATGAGGGCAGAATCATGTTGTGCCAACCAGAAACCTTTCCCTATTTCTAAAGTTCTTCCTTTGTATAGTCTGTCCCAGCCACGATCCAACCTGCTGTTTCACATTCAGATTAGATATTAGTAAGAAATTCTTCACCATGAGAATGGTGAGGCACAGGAATAGGTTGTCTGGAGAAGTTGTGGGTGCCCCATTCCTGGAAGTATTTAAGGCCAGATAGGATCAGACCTTGAACAACCTGGTCTAGTGGAAGGTGTCCCTGCCCATGCAGGGGGTTGGAACCAGACAGTCTTTAATGTCCCTTCCAACCCAAGCCATTGTACGATTCTATGACTTGGCTCTCATAGCTGTATCCCTTTTGTTCACACAAAATTCTGCCTGGAAATATTTAGGAAACAGAAATTAAAGGTTAGAAAATTAAAGGTTAACCTTTAATTTTCAGTCAGTATATAAAGGTTAACCTTTTTCTCTACAAAGTAGAGCTTGATGAGGAATTGGGCTTAGTGAGCCAAAAAAGAGTAGTAGGATTGGATCGCAGAAACAAGAGAAACACATTCAAAAGCTCTTCAAAATGTCTTGGCTAAGAGCACTCTGAGGCATTCAGGGGCCAGAGATACTGAAGAATTTTTGCACAGTAAGACAGTGGGGAGAGAAGTAGGGTATACAATGAGAAGGAATTAATTTAAGAACATGTTCCTACCTGAACATTTATACTCAGGCTTCTAGTTTGTAGGGTGATTGAGATTTCTGGAGCATCATTATTGCTGGACTGCTAGGGATGATCCTGCCGCCATCACTTAAAGGTGTACACACACACTGCCCCCTCCCTTTCAAGATCCCACTTAGCCTTTACTCTTTCCAGAAACAGGAAGGAAAGCTAAGGAAAACTTCGAGCTTTACTTTCTTGTCTATGCATCTTCACACAAGATCTGTCAGGCTACATTTGCCTTGGTTTACATGATATAATTTACTATTGTCAAATAATTTTAAAATTTTGAAATGTACTAACACCCACTTGTACTATATCTGCACCATGGAAGCCAGTCCAATTGAAATACTGTCATTAAATCCATTGCAGTTTCATTGCACACAATTTTGTGGGTTTTGAATAAATACTGTGTTTCCAACCCAGTAGTCTGAGGCATATTGCTCAAAGATAAAGAACACTACTAGTCATTGAGCCCCTATTCCCATTACAGATAATAAGATACTCCTCCTCTATTTTAACTGAGTAGGAGGATATTTGAAGTGAAAACTGATAGAATAACTAGAAAATGCCTTGCTAGTTTCCAAGGAAGTGAAAAAGTATTTCATCTTCCAACCAGTGTGTATATGGAAAGAGATATTGGACCAGAGATCATATATGTCATGAAAAGCAAGACCAATTTGACAGAAATCAATAGACTTACAGCATAAGTGAGATCAAGATGACATTTTTCCCATTTCTACCTTCTTTCATTGCAAAAAGAAATGAAATATTTTCAATTTGTCATTTTAATGACTAACCTAAGAGCTTTTCAACATTCATTCCATGTTCATGCAAGGCACTATATTAACTTCTGTGTCCTGCCTGAGTGGTTCAAAGCATCTCCACTTGTCACCTGAATTTGTCACAGCAGCAAAAAATGTGATACACTGAAGCCTTCCATGTACATACTTTGCAGAATCACGTGGTTCTTATCTTGGAGATTTGATATTTAGACCTGCAGATGTATAAAGAGTAAACTAGTATCATAAAGAGTGACAAACACATTACAGTTCTAGCAAAAATAAGTTCTTAAACGTTCAAACAACTGTTGCTGGTATTTAACCTTTGCCTGCAAAGTGCGTTTGAATAACAAGTTGTTTAGCTTGACATGATCACATACAGTCACGGCAATGATATGGTTCATAACTGGAAAAAATTTCTATTTACTTCTCATTTTAATTTAAGTTCTTTACAAGTTGAAGGTGTGAAGCTTCTACTGATGAGGAAATAATATTTTTTGGGTTTTTTTTTCCTAGTGAATGCTAGAAATCTTGAGTTAGCACTGTCAACATTTAGGTTTATCAGTGTGTCATATTAAGAGATGACATCAGTAGTTACTTTAGTTCTCAAATCAGTTACGCTTATTGATGACACTTATATAAAGTTATCAGTTATCTGCCCAGCACAACACTAGGAATTTTCTACCTAGTTTGAGAAACGTACAAAAACACAGAAAGTGTGAAAAATATGTTGAAATGAGACCGACAGAGAGCTTTGTTAAATTAAAAGCAGAGTAGCTGCAGTGAGTACTTCCTGAACATCTCACTGCTATATCAGCTTCATCATTTAGAGATCCTGACATGATGGATATTAGTGCCACCATTCTGCCTTCAAGGTGGAATTTATAATCATTGATATGCCACTGATTTCAGCCTGCTGTATTTAAAACAATTAATCATAACAGTTTGTCTGTCAAAGATATCTTTTCTACATTATGCACAAATTATATCTTATTTGTATTTTCTCTGAATTACATATGTGCATCCTATTACTTCATAGTAAATCAGTTTCTGCCCTAAGTTTCTTGTTAACAAAGCTCTAAGCAGTAAAATAATCCAGTCTGGAATTATATTCTATTTTGTATTTATTTTGCTACATGTATGTGCTGCACCATCATATTCAGTGACTTCAGTAGCAGAGGGCTTTAATGATTCTCAGCATTAATATCTTGAGGGGTTCCCACCTTCTGACACATGAGATGCTGGGTTTTTTTCCTTGTAATTCCAGGGTCTGAGAGCATCAGTCTTACAGAGAAAACATGGTGCAGTATTGATTGGCATCAATACTGATCTTTGAACTCAGACGTGTCCTTTTGTTTGTTGATGCTTTACCTCTGTCAGCTATCACAGAGATTCCTCTACTGGCTCCTGCAGGCAGGCCTGTGGTAAACGCTGTAGTTCTGCCACCCTCTCTTCTCTATGTTCTTGCTGCTGGCCTGAGTGGTTTTGTTTGGAAATCAGGGAAGTTGGGAAAAGAACATTGTTGCACGAAGACTTGCGAGTGACACCTAGAACAGCTGCACCTGAGGGCTACAGGCTTTTCTCAGTTATGTGCTGCATGACAGCCTTTCCCTCTGAGTGATTCTCCGGTTTCTCTACATTCTTGCCTTCCACTATTTGTCATTCACATATTTCTATATTAGTGTTTGTTTCAATAACTGTGTTGAGAGAAAATTCCTGTCTGTAATCACACATCAACAATTATATGTGGCTGAGATGTGGCAAGAAAAGACAGACACTACCTTTTACTTAATATTACTCTTTTCCTTTTTTTTTTTAAGTCCCACCAAGCGTTCATTAAGAGGAAATAATATAATAGAATGTGGATAATTATTTGCTTACTGTAACTTCAGGAAAAATGCATAAACAGATTTGAGATGAAGTTGTTTATATATATATTAATTGTTGAATTCTATGAACTAAATTACAAGATACAATCTATAGTATGTCTCATGTGTAACACAAGTATACATATATCTTGAGAAAGAAAACAGGGCTGATACAGAAAATGTATGACAAGTCAGTCTGTTATATAGTGAGTTTGTTACAAACAGTTTGACAAGCTCTGCCCAACATTCTTAATTAGATAAAGTCTTTCATAAATATATCCTCAATGTATATGTCCTCTATTCTGCAGTTTGAGCTCTGGTGGCATCTTTCAGGACATGCTTTGACAATCAGTTCTACCCACTGTGACTTCACATCTGAATGAGCAGTCACTCTTTGTCCTGCCTCCAGATGGGACAGTTGGGTATTAAATATATTAAAATCTTGCATGCTCCATATTGTAGTTCGTACACTGACACCACATGCCATTTCAGTGTCATAAACTACAGCAAAACAGGTTAAATTGCTGACACGCTCATGCAAGATATGTATTCATTGTGTCTGGCTATGCCACCACAGTGTCAAAAAATACTTTATGTTGTTGTTGATTATACTCTTTTAGTAATTCACAGATGCCACAAGTTTGGCTACACCAAAATGCATAACATTTGCCTGCCCCTTTTATATCATGACACTTCAGCAATCATGGTCACTACATACACGGTTTGTGAAATTTCTTTGATCCAGACCATTCTCATAGCATGGAAGGATTTATCTAACAAACAAATAAGAACATAAAAAATTGTTGCAGTCCGTGGAAACTTGCAAGTAATATATTCATTAAACACAGTATCATGTAAGTTAAATCAATTTCAATTTAGAAAAGTTAAAATATGAAACACGCCCACCTGCAGTTTCTCTAAAGAAAACTTTCCTTCTTATGGATTTTACAAAATTCATTGCAGTGTTCATCTGCCTAATTTCCTACCAGATTATCTGCTGTAAAAACAAAGTGAGAGTAGCTGGGAATGAAAGAGAGAAGGTATGTTTGGAGGCAGAGATGCATCATCCTTGGGCTTTTAAGAATATCATGTGGGGTGGAAATAATTTTCACATATCTTTAGGTGCTTGCAACACAGGCATAGAGCTATTCAGACTTCTTTAGGTAATTGTCTATCCAATTTTCCCCCAGTGATCTTCTGGGAAGCCTAGATAATTACCCCAGAAGTAGATGTTCTTATATTGCAAATGTGCAAAAGCTAAGCAAAATAAATTCTGCTTCACAGTTCAGCATTCACCTGTTACCTTTTAGGCTCCCCCACAATAGTCAACACATAAAACTTAGACCATGTTGTTATTATAGATGCATGAACATCCCATGAAATCATGAGAAACAAAACTGTGGAAAATATTAAACAGGAATATGTTTCCAGACTCCTATTTTGCAAGTGGCAATTATGAGATATTATCTGTATTTCATGCCATGACCCCTTAACCTTCAAAAGAAAAAAAAAAGACAATTTTAGGATTTAGTAGAGACCTTTTAACATAAAATTAGTCCACTAAAGGAGTGGATGAGGTTGGGGCATGGGGACAGATGGAGATGAACTTAGGGCAGGGGAACAGACAGAACAGCTCTAAGGAACGTTATTTTACTCTTCTGATTAAAAAAAATTCACTAAAAATTGGAGAAAATTGATATCTTTAGAAAGATTTGGTTGGAGTTTTCTTTTCCATTATCTTATGACAACTCATATGTAGCAGGAAATCTTTCCAAAATACTGATATCTTACATTTGGTAGCAATAAATTAAAGCCTGGTTCTAACTTTTGTTCAGGCTTTGTAAAGTATCTGCATGGCTGGTGTATTTGTAAATAATGCTAGCAAAGAAATCCAATGTGAATATTAAAGCATTGAATCTTTATGCTCATATCCTTTTCAGTAAATAGGCAGGTTCTTCTTTTATCCCCTGAGACCAGATGTATCACACATAATGAGATTTGGCACAAATCAATATGCACAAATACCACAAAAGGAATCTGGGTATTCAGTTCATTCCTGAGAAGTAGGATTAATAAGGAATGAATAAATATGTATGCAAAAAGCAAGACTGGATTGAAAGTTAAGTCTTATGGACATGGTCAAAGTTTAAAGATTACGGATGATCAGTACATTGAAGAAATTTTCCCAGAGAAAATTTGTCAGGGGAAAGAATAAGTATTTTGAATATATTTTCGAAGTGTATGAAACAATTTTGAATAAAGCAGTCCTACTGAGAGTTGAGCTAGAGTTATTCACTCAATACTTCCAGGTAAAGTTTAACAGCTTTTTGATTGTTTAGTCAGCAGGTCTCTGTTTTCTTCATTAAGCTGAAGTTGGTAAACAACTTGCAGTTGCAAAACATCCTTGTCCCACACTTCACAGTTCTCAGATTCTCACCAGTCCGCTGATTCCTCAGAGCTTAAGAAAAAGACTGCAAAAATTACCTTAACTGTATGCAAACTACAGCAGTGATCTACTGCACACATGAGTAATGTGGAGCACAGTTTGTTCCGTGAAGTTCACCTTGATTCTGAGATGGTTTTTTACAGAATTAGATGTTACTGAAATTTTACTCCAAAGGGAGTATATCTGCAGTAAAAACTACGCAAATGTCCTGCACTTATTCTGTTATAGTCCATGCCACCTATATGGATCCACAGTTGGATGATGTATTGTCAGTCTTGTCTGAGTCCTCCAAACTACATCATGGATGAATCTTCTCATGGGAAAATCCTCCTTGTTGATATAAAGAGATAAACCACTGGATTTTTAAATCTTCATTGTCGCCCTGATTTTTACAGTGTGCTGTGTTGATACTTGGTAGCAAAGATTCTCATAGATTATTTGTAAACACAGTCCATGTTCAGCTAACCGGCCAAGGATTGTTTTGTTCCTTTGGTGTTGTTTGTCATTCCTTTCCCAAAGGCGGAGAAGGTTGATGGACTGGGTTTCTCACCTATGGAATTGGAGAGGTGGTAACCTCATTGTCCAATCCATGGTTATATATGAAAAGGTATATAAATGTAAGAATAAAGAGAGGCGGGGCTCTTCTTCTCTCCTGCCAGCCTTGGTGGCTCTGTGACCTGACTGAGTGCCTGATTCTTTCATGTCCACCCGTGCAACACTTCATGGCATCTTTGAAAATGTGGCTAACAGAACATTCTTCTGGTCTCTACAGGATCATTCTGTTAGATCACATTTATGTGACAAAAAAATGTAAAACAAAGCAAAAACTTACCTGAAATACAGAGTACCCACAAAACTATCCATATTGTGTCACATAGGCCACACCCTTAGTTTTACTTCATATTGATTAATAACAACAATAAATTAATACAAAAAGGGAGTAATTTACTCTGCCAAAGCAATTTGTGTCTTCAGCAAGCAATTCAAAGGAAAAGTCAAAAAGAAAGGATATTGCAAAATTTAAAGATGCATAAATGCTGGATCTTATCCAAGATACATGAATTAACCTGCATAATGTTCATTATATTCTGATTAGATGAAATTTTTCACATAAAACTCTTCTCTGAAATATTTATTCAGCAGATGCAGTGTCCACAAAATTGTCAGTTATTTCTTGACAGGGTTTTTTGTCTTGGAAAGAAATTAAATCCCCAAATGATAAACAGACATTCTTTGTCATGTCAAAATGCATACCCTTGATTTTTTTTTGTGATTACTTTATTTGATTTTAGCAATTACATTTTAAAATCTAAAACCAGAATGAAGTACTTTAGACACTCTCAGAGTTAAATAATTCAAGAAGCCAAATAAACTTAATTTTTTTTCACCATTAATTAAGTTTTGGAACAACTTCATCTTTTCAGACAGTGACAATTAGTACAAACTGTTTGAATTACTGACAAAGAAAAAATTATTGGTGCCAGCCTCTACAGTAGATAGTCCACCAGAAAACGAACTATTGAGATGAAATTCTGATCCTACTGGAATCCATGGAAATCATGTCATAAAGGGGCTACAACAAAACCAAGAGTTTATCCTGAGTATTAGCAGGATTAGTACAAGCTTTAAGCAAATCCCAGCTGTAGGGATGAGCTAGATGAGCATCTTTGCATCATCAATACTGAGTAATAATACCAAAAACTCTCCCAGAACCATGAGCCAGCCCAGTGGAATTCCGTTTTATTGTTTTGGCCTTGCTTACTGGGAATTGTTGAAAATTACTTTAAAAATTATCATTGCATGAATTACATTATCTGTGCTTGCAATATTATTTTCTATAGAGTCAGGAATGTTTGATGAATGCTTTTAGAATAGTCAGTTACAGATCTAATCACCAAATTCAGAAGACCTAATGGGTTGCTATGTCATGGCATTTTATAACTAGTAAATCCTGAAATCCTGCAGGTGCTTTTAGATCTGTGTGGGTGTTGGGGTTTAGGAATAGTATTCTCCAATTTAGTGCTCCCACTGAGACCACTCCAAACCATGCACTGCTTGTTCACTCCCCCTACCCCACTCCTTACCTGTGGTGGGCTGGAGAGGAGAATTGGAGGCACAAAAGGCACAGATCACGGGCTGAGACAGGAACAATTTACTGGAAACAGCAATGAGATAAGAAAACCAACAGTAACAACAGCAGTACTAATGACAGAGGGTACAAAAGGGAGCCAAAAAAAATTAATATGAAAACTCCCAGACAATATGTGGAGACTCACTCTGCCATCCTACACTGACCCGTAAGGGAGCCCTTATCTCATCTCTGGAAAATGAGGTAAGGTGGTATCACATAACCTCTGGGTCCTGGCCTTGCCCCTCCTGCCTGCTGCCAAAATTAACCCTCTCCCAGCCATAACCAGGACAGTGGGCATCCTTGTTCACTGTGGTTGCGCTACGTACATTTTTGGAGCCAAATACGTGATCTTTGCATGACTGGCGCTTTTTGGAATTGCTCTTCAAATCCCATAATAATTACTAGTATCCATTTTCTGAGCTAAAGTACCTACAGTGGATAAATATTAGTAAGTTACTTGGCTACAATACTTTTTCTAAAAGTGTATATTGTTCCACTGGAAAGGAGCATGTGAGCTGTGAGACTGGAGGTAAGAAATCTCTGCAAAAATGAATCCTCAGTTTCTGTCCTCTTTGCTGGTTTTTTTCTGAAACACTGATATTTCTGAGAAGTGCTAAGGTTTCCAAGGCCACAGTAGCATTCTAAAGAGGATTTTTCAGGCAACAGCTTTCTTCAGAAGTTCTTTTTCATTGGAGAAAATTAGTTGTTGTGACTTAACTGATTTATTTAATAAATTCTTGGATGAAACTCCCATGGAACTATTTTTGAACTACAAGACTGCTGCTCTTCATTTCTAAGTATTATATATTGTAAACAGCTCTTTGGAATCTTGAGTCAAAGAATCTGGTTGCCTTCTTATCAGCTCTTGGGACCATGTTATTTGCATGAGCGTTCTCAGTGAAAAAAGCTTCTAGTACTCCGAGTTGCAAAAACAGAAGTGAAAATAATAATCCACTTCACATTCCCCTTAGGAATAATGTTTAAAATAATTCTCAGGCTTTGATGTTAAAATTAATTTTCACTTCAAGAAGAATAGGAATTGGATCCAATTATAAGGGGGGAAAAAAAGCTTAGACACAGTGGTTCTGGGAAGTTCCCTGTGCCTTCTCACTCACTGAAGCAGCAATAAAAGGCCTTTCCAAGTCCCTTCAACAAGACTCTAGAAGAAGCTCTTTTTCTCAGGTAGCTTAAAATTAGCACTAAATTCCACTCAGTTTTGAAGTGTTGTGTTAAAAGTGAGAAAACTTCAAAATCATATCTTGCAACTGAGAAGAGCTGAGATGCTCTTTTGTCAGATTTAAATCAGAAGATTTTTTTCTCCACAATCTCCATTTGTGGAATTGAGAAGTCTTAAACTTGGCCTTTTGATAATCAGCCATAATAGATTTGGAAAATCTATATCATTTTTCTGTAATAAACACAATCACACAGTTTTATTTAAAGTCTTATTTTAAGCAACATCCAATGCCATCCTGGTGAGAACAGACAGCAACTGCTAAAGGACAGAAGTATAAATTTCCGAACACTGAGATATTGCTACATTGCATAGGATACAAGAGGGAAATATAAGAATACTACACAATGTAATACATATCTCTGACAACTGGGTAGTTCTCAATTCGTAGGTTCCAAAATCTACTTTTAGCAAAACTAGTAAATACTTTTTCCTACACTATTGACTTTCATTCTGATTAAAACAGAACTGTAATAACTTAGTCCAGAACTGCTTTGTGGGGGAACTGGGGGTGCAGCAGTCTCTTGGATTAACACTTGCTGGTGTCATCAATGGTCTTGTGCCACAGCTGGGAGGCTGCACTGCCTACCCCAACCTACCAGCCTAAGGCACCAGAGGACTTGATTTATTGGTGAACATGGTACTGGTGCTGAGTTGACAGCTGGACTTGATCTCAAAGGTCTTTCCCAAACTTAACCATTCTATGATTCTAAGCCTAGTTGAGTTGCTGTGATCCTATAACTCCACTGCAGTACATACATACTTCAGCAAGGTGTTTCATGAAATCACCTTTCCCTGATTTGTTTTCTCAGTATTTTAAGCTTGACCCTACTGCCACTGTACTCACTGTTCTTTTCTTCATCTCCTACTGCTCCTTACTTATATTTCATGCTGCAGTTTTAGATATGTTTTTACTTGGCTTTTGGATGTTGCTACTGGTGTACAGTAGAGGCAGAACCCATTCAACAGTCCATGATATATTGAATTTAAATGAGGCAATCTAAGTACTTGATTAATTATCCATTAGCAGTAAGTCACTACGATGCAATCTGTTTCTGAAGATATCACACAGTATTAAGCAGTTATTATGCACTCCTTCTTTATGAGTCTGTTCCAGTGTTTTTTTCACAGTGACTGAGTGCTGCATCACAGTTTACATATGCATATTAAAGCTGTTATATTTAACCCTTAATTCTTATTTACCACTAGGGTATTAGAAGAATAGCCTTGTCAAACTTTCGTTCCCTGGCCAAATCCTTAGATCTGAGAAGTTTTAAAACTTTTTTCTCCTCTCTTAATCATCAAGCTCTAAACAGAAGATGTTGATTTTCACCTGAACCATCTTCAGCTACTGCAAAATCCTCACAGAATGCTCCAACATGACCCTCACTCAATAAAGTTTCCACTAGGAGTTTCCTATGAAAGTGTGGGCTGAACAAAGGCTGAGCAAAGATCTTGGTTTGTCCCAGAGGATTTAGTACCTCCTGTGTAACACATAAGTTTTATTGTGCATGAGTTTGTATTTTTAAACCTGAATAATTCAACCATCTGTGTTAAATAATTAATTTGGGGGAATTATCATTTCAGAGATTTCTTGTATAAAAAAATCCAAATCTAGTGTGCTGCGATGTTTAACTTTTATCATATACAATTGCTCACTTGATTTTATATCCATGTTTTTATACTCCACAGTCTCGTTCTCACACAGTATAAATAATAAAACTACCCACAGTCCTACACTTGTTATTTTGATATCTGATAAAATGCACTACCACTGAACCCCCTCCACAGTTTCTATAGGGTTCAATATGTGTTTTTTTCTGTCATGGCAGCACTTACACATTACTTTAGCTAAGGGCTTTGAATTTTACGTAACACTCAATTAATTAATGAATCTTTGAAGCAACTTTGAGAGACAAGAATGAATTATGAGTAAATGAAGACACAGGAGATTTTTGATTTGCTAAATTTCAATACAGATGAGAAGCAGAATGAAGTACAGAACTGCAGCCCATGGAGGAGTCCATGCCAGAGCAGGCAGATGCCCAAAGGAGGTTATGATGCTGCCTGAAAATTGTATGAATTACCCTTACAAAACCATTTGGGTTGTTATAGACAGGCACTTTGCTGGTGCAGTGCAGTCCAGTCCGTATGTGTGTATTTAAGTCCTTCTTTAGGAAAGCAATTCAAATATCTGAATAAAACCACTTGCTTAAAATTAGCACAGCTAAATTCAGGAGACCTACTCTGGTAAGCAATTAATTTCTGTGTGTTTTCCAACTAAAAACAAATGCTCTTAGAACAAAACCAAATAATCAGGCCAAAGCATTCAAAATTAACTCATTTGCCAATCAACTCATCAACATCTCTTTCATCTTCTTAGTGTTGAAGAATAGAACAAATTTAGCTTTGGGAAATGAGACTCTAAGTATATTAGACCCATATTTATCAGAATTGATCTAACTAAAACGATGAAATATTGAATCCAATTCTGTGGTTCATATTCTGCTTTATTCCACATTCAGATCACTGTACAGCAGGAATCCCCTATATGAATAAGATCTGAAGGACAGAAGGAATAACAAACCAACATTTTGCTCTTTATTTCATTTTGACCTCTACACACTTGTGGGGACATCCAGGTACACCATGAATCCAGGGCTCTGGGTGTTTTGAGGTTGTTAATTTACAGAGAGCCTGGACACAATTCCTCATTCTTGCTCACCTCGCTGAATCACAGAAAAAAATCTCAGAAAAGTTGAGCTTCTACTTTACCTCCATCTCAGCCTAGAAATGGAGGGAAAACCCTTAGGAACTTCATCTCAACACAACTGTATGTTTCATTTGTTCCTCTTCTGGGTCCCTACCTAGGAATAAATAGCAGAAACACACGAGACTTAGACTATTACTTTCTCAAAATTTTCGCACAGACAGACATCAGTGTGTTCAGTAGCCAGCTTTTTTAAACCAGAAGCATGGCTCATCTGGTACTCTGTGTGTGATTTGCACTAACCAAATATCTGATTTAGAGAAAAGATAACTTTTCCACTTGGGCTGTTTGATATTGCAAGGTGAATGGTTTATAAAATCCCGTAGCAATTCACAATAATACTGTGTAATTAGAATTCTAAATTCTTATCTTTCTAAAGGTTGTTTCTAAAGGCACAAAGACTCTTTCAGATTTATCTTTGTGATTATGAAGTGTTGCTACTACTAACCATCCACCCTGAGTCTAATACGTTAATCAAAGTCCTAGAATGGTTTAAGATCTCTATGGAACCTTCTTCCCAAGCTGACAACCCCAACTCTCTCAGCCTTTCCTCATAGCAGAGGTGTTCACTCGTCTGATCATTTTTGTGGCCCTCCTCTGGACTCTCTCCTACAGGTCCGTGTCCTTCCTGTGCTGGGACTCCAGAGCTGGGTGCAGCACTGCAGGTGAGGTCTCAGCAGAGCAGAGCAGAACAGAGCAGGGCAGAGCAGAGCAGAGGGGCAGGATCTCCTCTCTCACCCTGCTGGCCATACTGCTTCAGGTGCAGCTCATAGTACAGCTGGCTTTTCTGAAGCTGAATTATGTTCAAATGCAGCACAGTGAGCAGCAGTCACCACCACTGGATGGGGTTCTGAAGTGGCTGAAATGTTTATAAAAGTCCTAGATCAGTCTTTTACGAGTAATATAAGGTAATAGACTATAGAGGTCTATATGTGCAGGGTGCTGCTGAGCATGCCTAAGAGATTTGCTGTTCAGAACACAGATGTCACCAAAATTTTTGTATGTCCTGTTTCAGATGCCTGTACAGAGGTTGACTTGAAATTGATTCAAGTCTCCAATCTAGAAATTCAAATTTCTTGTCAGTCCATCCCAGTCAGGACAGTAAGCAATTTCAGTGTGGACTAGATTCTCACATCAACTGAACAGTTCTGATTCACAACATCCATCTTTAAAATAAATAAATTAGCTAATGTCTAGCTGCTGAAAGAAGAATAAACCAGCAGTGAACTTCAGTGTTTTGGATACAAAATAATTTTATTTGAAGTGTAACAATGCAGGCACTACTCTTTTTTTGTTTCACTGACATATGGTGGGAGTGAAGTGGTGAAATGCCTCACAGTATATGTTTTAGTTTTTTATTTCAAATATTCACACTATAATTGGATAATACTAACAGGGTGTACTGGGTTTGGCTGTTAATGATGGACTTCATTTTCTTCCTGTCAGCCTGAATGGTACTGTATTTTGGATTTGTGATTAAAACAATGTTGATGGCACACTAGTGCTTTGGCTATTGCTGAGCAGTGCTTTCACAGCATCAGGACTTCATTTTCTTCCCACTCTGCCCCAGCAGCTAGTAGGCTGGAGATGGGCAAGAAGCTGGAAGGGGAGAGAGCTGGGACAACTGACTGCAGCTGACCAAAGGGGATATTCCAGGCTATGTATCATGTTCAGCAATAAACCTGAGGGGAGGGGGCTTTGTGGGAGGGAGCCATTGCTTGGAGACTCATGGGTCATTGCTCTGCTACTGGTCATCTTGATGCCTACATCACTCAGGTTCTGTTTGTTTGCCTTTTTCATCTTTCCATCACTTACTAAACTGTCATTGTCTTGACCCATGAGTTTTCCTGCTTTTGCTCTTCCTATTCTTTCTCCTCTCTAGTTAAAGGTGAAGAGCCAGTGAGTGGCTGGGTGAGGCTTAGCTGTGGCCAGAGTGAGTCCACCAAACACCAGTACATTATCAGAATCACAGTGCTGCCGACAGAAGAAACTGATTTCTGAAGATAAAAGATATGAAGGAAATAATAGAAATATAGTGATCTATCAGAATGTCAACCCATCTTACCTATGTCATTGAAAGGTGTGAGTGTACATGAACAGGATTTGAAAAATATAAAACCAGGTACAAAGATTAAACAGTACCAGACCAATATGAAAATTCATAACACATAGGTCAGAATAACAGTCATAATTGGAGCAAAGGATTGGTGCATTTTCTCAAGAAGTATTACATTATCTCTTGAAAGAAAAGCAGATATGTGTGACAATTGACTTGTAGTCAATAAACTAGGAAGCTGCAGATTGTGAATGTCCTGTATTCTTGAAATAATGATGCAAGATCTGCACACATCCTTCTCCCTCATCCTGCTTTTCTCAGAAGAGTGTAGGAGTCTCTTCTAGAACAGATGAAGCAATGAGCACTTTGCAGAAAACAACATGCAGTAGGACTTGGTTGCAAAGTAAATATCTGTCCAAAATTATAGTGTAAGAGCTTCTTCAATAAAATCTACAGCAATACCCCTTTCATGGGAGGTGACCACTTTAGTCTGAATGACACATTTTTTTATCCTTTTATAGTCTTCAAAATGGCAGTAGGTGTCATTAAAAATAAATTCAAACTCAGAAGCAGAGATCTGATCTCATTACAGTTTCTCAAGTCTATAATGCCTTTGCTCACTAGATGAGATGGTTTTCTTGAGAACTCTCCTTTCCTATTCCAAGTACACATATAACATTTCCACCTCTAAAGTACTTCTAGATCGTTGCCTTTTTTAAGCAACAAGCATCTTGGGAAAGTTCTTCTGTACAGTAATGTCATTTTCCTGTCAGGCAGAAGGCAATTTGAATGCTGAGCACTGCTTAACAGCATTGAACAGGTCTTCAAATACAAGATACTTCAGAGATTTCTCAGTCCTGAGTGTGAAGAGACTGAAGGGAACCTCTGAGCTTTGTCCATGTGGTTATGTGTGTGTCCATGTGCACAAGCACATGGACACTTGCAGACTTAGCTAACCACCACCAATTCCTTGGTGCTTAGTAGGACACTGTACACTTGTTTATGTTTTATTAAAGGAATTTTAAATGTTCATTTTGCTAAGAAAGAACCTGCCAATAGTGCATATTACAACTTCATTGAAGTATTTCTGCTTTCCACTTTGGATGTCCCAGGAGCAGCAGTCAGGCACACAGTGGTTATGAATGCTCTGTTCCAGTGCTTTTTCCTAGATCTTTTCCTCTCCTGTCTTGATTCTGTTGTTGACACTAGACAACTTGCACAAATTAGATAGTTGAAGCTGAATGAAGTAAATTTCGACAAAATACAGATAATAGCAATTTTTCCCTGGCTGGATATCCACTATTGGGTGCAAAACTACTTTTTAAAAGGGGAATTAAATAAGGACTCATTTGTCTTCTAATGGTACATACCTTAATGCTTCCTTACTATCTCCCCCACACCACCCTCTGGGAAGAAGAGCTGCACAGGGTCTTCACAGGAGTAAAATCAGAGACCTCCCTTACTTGGCTGAGGCAGGAGCTCAGCCCTGGTTTTCCAGCACACAGACTTGAGAATGATGCACCAATACGACTCCATCAATTCAAGCACTGAGTGATAAGAACACATTTGTTGCCACTGATTTTATGCAACAATCCAGCTTTCTGATGACAAGATTATAGAAAAGTCTGATTTAACTAACTATTCGTTATTATTCCTCATTTTCCCAATTGATGAAGCATTCAGAGCCTCAGAACACTTTTCAGCAGATTTCTTGAAACTCTTTCATGCTCTGCGCATTTTTGCAGATCTGCTGCATTTCAAATGTTGATAGTTCTGCAATGTGGGTGAGCATTTCTGATGTTCTGAAAATCTTTTATTGAGGAAAAAAAATAATAAATTTACTCTTCATATTTGGTTACTAATTTTTATGTTATTTTACACAAGCAAACCGTCCTTCAAGATTAGGTGAGACTTGCAGATCATGATGGAAATTCCGAGACGCAAAATACGCAATCCATACAAATCTGATTTTGGCTTGTCTTTGGCATTTAGGGGGAGAAAATATTTCTGGTAAGGTCATATTAAAACTTTTATGTACAACATTGCAGTTATTCTTATGAAAAAAAAATAAAATTTGAAAAAGCATTGATTTCTTTTTGGAGAAAAATTAATGTCAAAAATTCATCTATCTGTGCTCTACTCAATATCCACTTTGAAGAAAGGATTACAAGAAAATATTACCAAGTATGTCAAGTATTTATGAGGTCCATATTATCTACAGTCTATAACCAAGAATGGAGAAAGAACAAAGTGCTGTGACTTACCCATGATTAAGTAGGAATGTCTCTGGCAGACCTATTCCTCATCCTTCTGGTTGCATGGTGCCTTGGAGGAGTAACAGGCTACACTGACATTTCACTTAATCGTGAGGTATTTTTGAAAATCTGAATGCAGTATTCTCTTTTTATACAAACCTTACCCAAATGAAAAGCTTCACAAGCTGACAGAGGCTTCATTATGCTTGAATTTGTTTTTCCAGAGCTTTGTTAAATGTTTTTTCATCTAACAATTTAAAACACATCCCACAGACAGAACTGTGCAGGCCATAATACACATGAAGGGAACAGAGCCTTTAAACATAGTTTTTGCCTGTAAAGGAAAAGAACAGCCACTGAGATATATAAATCAAACTGTTGATGATGGAAATTCTACTGTGAAAGATAAAACTAACAAGAATAGAGAAATGCATAAGGCTGCTTCTATGCATCTTTGCTTGAAAACCTAGATAATAAATAATCTTTTTTGTAGAGTAAGATGAAAGGCTGTTGCTTTGTGCACTTTATGAGCCAAACTAACTAGGCATGTGCTCCAATCCAAATCATGACGTTGCAGAGTGCCATAAAATAAGGAATATTTATAAATTAAAAAATATGGAGGGCATTAGTAAAAATTCGATGTATATCAATTGCTTTTTGCTGTTTGTTTTGGCTGATTTCCCAGTGCCATACCTCAGAAAAATAAATTTTATAGAGTGCACTTGAAGTTTTATCTGCATAAATTTCTGTAATTAGGCTTCCTACAGCAAAGGAAACATGAATGATGCTGTGCTCCGCCAAACCCCAGAAAAAATAATGTAGAATCCCATTTGGGCTATTTGTGTGGCCCAGAGTGAGTGACTTAATTTCCAGGGATTTCAGGAATCCTACCTGCAGAGATATTCGTAATAATTTACCCTGGAAATGTAATGCCCAAATTCTGGATTATTTTCCTTGACTTGGATTTTATAAACAGAGTATGATATAATGTTAAAGGATTAGAGACAGATGTCTTTATCTTCAGTGTTGGTATGTACACTGTAAAATGTAAAAGTCACTTAGAATGTACAGCTGTATGAATAATGCCTCTATAGTTCATGTCCAAATGAAGAGAGGAGAAACAAAAAAACTCCAACAGCTGAAACAAAGTTGGGATGAAGTGGGAATATTTTAGCATTATTTTAAAACCCAGGGAAACTTAATTTCAGGTTAAACACAGATGTTTTGTTCTTCCAAGAACACGTGATTCATATTCCATTTATCTGAAGTCTCCCTGTTCTACAGCGAGTATGGCAAGTCCCACCCTACCAGAGAGGGAGAGCTGAGCTGAGGAAGCTGGGAACGCCTACCTTGTGCCTCTGGCAGGGATATCTCACTAAAGCATTCTGGCAAAGACCTAAGGAAAGAGTTGCACAGAAAAAAAAAATACTTCAGGCCTGAAACAGGATAATATGACAACAGAACTAGATGGCTATTCAGAATTTAATAATTAATTCTTTCCTGATTTTTAGCAAAGTCAAGTTAAATGATTGTAATTTCTCCCATTCTTTAGAGCTGAGCCACAAGTCTGCTTTTCAGGATCTGCCAGGTCACTGAACACCACTGAACATTTACAGCCGTTTTGAAATGTGTCTGGGTTTTCTTGTTCAAATGCAAATAACCAAAGGTATAAATCCAATTGTGAGCATGAAACAACTGTAATATTTTAAAGCCAAATGAAACTGCAAGTCAGGCAAATGTTATGCCGAAGCAACTGTGAATACATTACAATGGTACTCCTTCCTTGGGCACTCATTAATTTAATGTCTTTTAATTCCATGTGAGGAAAAATATTACATACTTTTTACCCATTTTAACAATAGATGGAAATTGTTTCTTTTTGATTTCTTATCTATGCATGCTTTTCCTATACTGGTTGCATATTTGCTGTAGCCTTGCTCTTCTCAAAACAAGAATATTTACTAAAATTGCTACTATAAACTAGAGAAGTGCTACAGCATCTCAGATGAGATATTCAGAACAAACCTCTGCATTTCCATGGCTCTATTTCATAAAGCTGGCTGAAGAACAACCAGAAATCTTGATGATAGAACACAATCTATAGCACCTTTAACAGAAACTGCATAGCATAATATCCCAGAAATGACAAGATCTTTTAGGAGACCAAAATGAATGAGGGTTTCAAATCCCATTTGGACTTTCCATAGGAAAATCACCTACTCATTAGTTGAGCTAAGTTGAATTAGTTCTGGGTCCAAAGAGACCTTGCCAGGATGGACACGTAGCTTCCAGTTTCCCACTAACATATTTAGTGTTAGCTCAAGTTCCCTTGTAGCATTACTATACACAAAGTTTCAAAAGCCCCATTCTAAAGCCTCAGTAAAAATCCTTGTATTTTTGCAGTCAGTTGTATTAACACAAAACTGTAGAATTAAAAAGGGGTTTGTGTTTTCCTTTGTCCACAGACATTGCAAGTGACGGTGGTTGAAACATCTCAGCTCTTGACTGAGTTACTGAGAGAAGTTAATAGACCTGGGACTGTGAGTGGTATCAGCCACTCAACACATCATAAACACACCTTTTTTCTCAAAAAGCAGCTGAGTTGCTGCTGGAGTGATGAGTCCTGTAGCTGAGACACACATTGAGGAGCCAAAGTGAATCACTTTTCATGAAGGGGTTAATTTCCAGCATCAAAATGGAGATTTGAAATATTTAACTTCAGGCTTTCCATGAAGCTTTTCACTATTTGAGGAATAATCCATGGCAAAATCCTAAAGAATTTGTTATCTCAGGATATTTGTTCTCATCTATTCCTAACCTTTCCCTCGTCAAACAGTGGGAGGAATCTTACGGGATTAAATTCTCTGCTGTTACAGCAAGGGCACTACATTAAAAGGTTGCTAGGGCATCAGCACATGATGATTTGGCCTTTTTGTCATTTCTAATAAGCTTAATGAAAATGGCAACACTCACCCTCCTTACTCGAGGCATTTAGCTTTGTGCCTAAGGTGGGAGCCTGTGTGGGAGCGGAGGAGGGTCCCAGCCCATGCATCCAAGTCAAAGGTCTAAAATTATCTCCTGGCTCTGTTATAGCCAATTTTCCTGCACTTCTCATGGCCAGGCTGAGTGGGATGCTGTGATCAGAACCACACCACACAAAGGTGTTCAAAACTGTCACGCACGGAAAATTCTGCTGCCTTGGTAAAATATAATGACCTGTAATGACGTGTAATTCAGGTTGTGGAGGATTGTAATTAGCGATAAACCAAAGCTGAAAAATTGTGTGGGTGAATTGCAGTTTATAGAATTATAGGGCCTGCTCTTTCTGCCGTTTAATTCTGTAGGCTCTGAGCCATGGAGCAGTGGCAGCTCCACTCCTCACACCCCACTGAGCAGGGCAGAAACTGAAACTTACTCCATCTCCCATTGGGAATTGCTGCTCAGCAAGCACAAAACCCAGAGAGGTGGAGAATGTCACAACCCAAGAATAACTTAAAGCTAGGATGTTTCCAGGGAAAAAAGAGGCCTGAATTCACTTGGGTGCAAGAGGGAATTAAATGTGAGGATGCCACATTCTAAGCAAGTGCTAAGATACTGCACAAAAACAGCAGCATAAGACTAAAGATCCAGTTTTAAAAGATGAAACTGTTCTGCTTCTGCTTTTAGAAAGAAAGAAGAGGTGCCATCCCTGCATTGGATTCAGAGGTGAGAGTCTCAAGTGGAGAGAAGCACTTATCTGCCATCCTACATCACAGCCCTGGAGAGAAATGGCATTTATTATATATCCTGTTTTCAATGTTTCTCCACAGGCTGACCTTGGCTGGCTTCCCAGCCAGTCCTCTGCTTTAGATTCTCTCATCTTTGGGCACTCCCTGCTTTGGGGCATCACTCTTCCTTCCCAGGCACTTCGTGGAGACATCAAGCACACAGGCAGGGATGGGGCATTTCAGTGCAGCAGTGAAGCACCCAAACATCTGATTGTACCAGTACCAGGAAAAATTAAGTGTCCTACTATTTCCCCACCTCATGAAGGAGAACACCACCATGAGAAACAGTGCATTAAACACTGTGAGATGCTCAGAAACCATAATGATTAGGGGCTGTAGAACAACACCAAGGTACGCTCAGTTGCAGCCCCTCTTATTTAGGAGCATCTGAACTGACTTCTGCCAGAAGTTACTGTAGCAGGGATTTTCTGTATCAATGCTTAGCACTCAGGAATTCACAGTTAATTTAAATGGCAGTTTTCTTCTCCTAGATATTTAATGTTTTTTTATATGTGTACATGTTACCCAGAAATGTATGTTTTTTTTTTTAATTCATCAATTGTTTTTCACTAGGTCTTAGTTTCATTTACAGATTCCAAATATGGTTCTATGTTAAAGCAGTGTTACAGACTGAAAGCAAGTGTTTCCCTGTGAGGTAAAAAATAGTGTTGTATAATTGACAATTACTTCTCAGGCATAAGGCACAGGGACCTATTAAATTTTTCATTGGAGTTAAAATGTCCAACATTTTGATGCATAATCAGAGCTATATACTGGGGATCTATGGAGAACATGAATTCCTATTACTGAAACCCTGGCCTTCTTTCAAGCTGTGATACGCTTTTATGAAAGAACACTGTTATTATGAATATATGCACTTGAATTGTAAATTCTCAGGGTGTAATCTCAGACTTGGGTATGCATATATGAGATAGTGATACAGGAATACATACGACTTCATTGCTTGAATAAACTGATGTTAAAAGTAGTGATTTACTTTTCATGGTATTTTTGTCTCTTAGCAACCTCAATTGTTTTCATCATAGTGCATTTATGTGTGAGTTATTCATTAACTTACAGTACTTGAAAGTGGTTATTACTATAATCTTTTGGGTTATGAACTGTTCTTTTGGGCTACAAGCTAATAACAAAAGAGGCAGCCACTTTATCTTTTAAAAGTTAGATATCATCTAAAAGTTTTTAAATGTTATCATATGAAATAATCCTCTTATTGGAGTATTAACAGGACTGGATAACCTGAGAGACTTCTTTTCTGGATAATTTAGTCTCAGACCTCAAGCATGCATAAATTAAAGCATATTCTAAACTTTCACATGTACTTTATGCCTCATCTATGGGTCTGATTTACATGTTTTGAGCAAATGGGTTTCTTGGTTCTATTTATTGGACAAGGCTACTGAGTACTTCTCTACTTTGGTTTTCTATAAAAGTTCTTTTCATTGGGGAATTTTATTAACTTACTTCAAGAAGATTAACCTGACATAGCCTAATAGTTGTTACAGTTGTGTAGGGAGCTCAGTTATAAAACTTCTTATGGGATGTTATACTAATCATCTGCATCACAAAAATTGCAAGAGAGGGAAAAAGAAAAGACAGTGCTTGCAAGGATTCAAGTTTACATTGGTGTCCTTTTCAAAGGATGTAGGCTCAGATGATGCACATGAAAACATACCAAAAATATAGGAACTGTTATATACATTTCTTAATATTTCTTCTTTCCTTGTTATAAAAACACTTACTACTTTTTATGTATGTAAATTATTAAAATCATACAGAAATAATATTTCAACATTAGGAAATTATTGTCTTGTAACAAGTATTGCTCTATGACATCCAAATCATTAATAGAATAATTAATAAATGTTATCTTTACTGCAGCAGGGCAACTGAAATGAAACTTGACAATTAGGAGAGAGATCTAATTGTCTAAATCAAATAAAGGTGAAAGGTGAGTCACTGGTCTTTATAATTGACAGAAAAAATACAGTTCTAGACTGTAGCAGTCAATGTTTCCTCAGAGAAAAGGAAGTACTGATAATTGAGTCACTGTAGGCAATAAACTGATTTATCTGAGACACCTGCATGAGGAAGATGTATTTGATAATCAACCACACCTGACCTACAAATGGCAATGGGAAGCTAAATAAAGCATCATCTCATATTGCACTTGTCACAGATGTTTGGGCCCCTGAATTGCTCCCTGGGTTTTGTACCTGTTTATGTTCATTGATCCATAATGGAAAGGGAGAAAATGAAGCCCAAGAGAAGAACATGTTTCTCCAACCTGACATTTAAGAAGTTGTGAAACTGTTCCTTTAGGTCCGCAACTTTCCAAGAAATCCATTTCATTCCCATGCCACAAGAAGTTTTACTTTCCTCAAAATAAAACTTTCCTCTAAAAGCAAATAAACAAAACATTTTTGGCTGTACTTGAATGAAACTACAACTTCTCAGGAGCACTCCCCATGCCATTAGGAAGTGAAAGCATTCAAATCTCATGAATTCTGCTTTGATATTTCCTCTAATGAATGGAGATATGCCAAGATTAACTGATGTATACATGGTGCTTCATTAGCTGGTTGTAGATACACTGAAAGCTTCGCACAGAGTTTTGCAAGAGCATGTGAAAGAGAATACAAGTCTCCTGAGCTTTCCCAAAACTTAATTTACAAATGCCAGTAATGTCCACCACACACACCCATAATCATCCAACACAAACTGACTGTTCATTTGCACACCCAAATGAAGACTGATCACATCAGTTTTCCCCTTTTTCAAGTCTTTTCACATAAAAAATATGAAACATGATGAATTTATATGGCTATGTTCCTAATATCATTTCTTGGGAGGAGATTTTAAAAAAGAAATCCACAGTATAGATTGTTTTACACTTAGATATATTCTGATGTTTGCCATTCCAAATCAGCCTTATTTAGGTGTCTTCTAGAGGAAGGCCAGCCTGTTTTGGCTATTTTAGGCCTTTGATGGCACATCTTTTGAGGTCAAATATTTTTCATAGAGAACCTCATGCTTGCTGTGCATAAGGCCAGTGATGTGGAAGGAAAAGACAGACAGTGCCCATATTCAGTGAACGTGTTGTTTCATGTATTTGAACGTTTGCTATGGCACAGCTGCTACACTCCCTCCTGGTTTTCAAACCTAGTAAAGCATCATCCTGCTGAAGGTCACCTGGCTACAGTTAGACTGTGAAAATTACATTCTTTGTTCCAATGTATAAGTAATTCCTCTCCAGATTTTTTCCTATTTTTTTTTTCCAGAGACAGCCCAAATCTGCATATGACTCTTGTTTCTGGACAACACATTGCTCACCCTAAGGATCACTTTATAATTTTGAGAATGCTGAAAATGGAAAACATGGAATACAATACGAAATTCTGTAAAAGTATTGTTTGCAATATGAACCTAATGCCCCAAATTAACAATGAAATTTAGGCAGCACAAATTTTACAGAGCTATCACAAACTTCTAGTGCTTTAACTGAAGGACTTCCAGAAGAAGATATACACAGTCTGGTGAGAGAAAAAGCAGTACTATAATTCTTTCCACAAAGTTCACAGATCTTCATGACCTGGCTGTTGGTTTTCAGATTCAATTTGAGTTGCCATAGCTTTTCACTTATTATTAGTGACCTCAGTTTTGTGGTCATACCTTACAGCAACCAGAATAAAAGCTTACTGTGGTGGAAACTTTAAAAAAAGAGAGCCTAGAAGACTGTGAAAGGATGCTGAAATGGAGAAGGTGAACAGAAGGGAGGTTGAAGACAGAGATGCCAAAAGGGAAAGGAAGGTCTACCTCTCACTGTAGAAAATTCTCTAAATGTTTAAAGACCTCTTTGGTAACTTGCACATCTACTCCTACCAACTGATGTTACTCACTGATTTATCTTCATTGCTAATACCCAATCCGACAAAACACCCATTGAAAAAAAAAAAGAGAAAACCACCCCCACAGAAAACAACAACCCATCCCCCACAAAAACAAAACAAAAATAAACAAAAAAGATCCCACAAAAAGCAACAAAATTCCACCACACTCTGATAGAAGAGAGTGGGTGGGGACAAGAAAGGATTCCCCAAGCCTGAAAAAGTCTCCCTTGTGCAGTCATTCGTTTGAAGAAATCTAGAAGTAATTGCATTTTAATTGGACATAATCTTATTGGAACAGGGAATAATGAATTTAGCATGTTAAATAAATAAAATCAAACTACTTTTAATTACCTTCTTACAATCTCAGTAAGGAATTTGCAGTTAGATTAGGGTGTTTCAGGCAATTACATTAAAGACTTCCTAATTCAGAAAGGAATCCAGCTGGCACTTGAAAGGCATTATTGTCCTTGCAGTGCAAAATGCAACATTCTCCTGGTTTCCTTTAGTCTTTTTTTTTTCTTTTCTTTTGGTTTGCTGTTTGGTTTTTTTTAAACATAATGGAGTTTGGAAGGAAGTGTTAGATCCTGAAGCAGTACCTCCTAGTGCATGTTTCAACCCACAGAACAAGGCAAAAAAAGTAACTGAATGCAGAACTCATTTATTTCTATACCACCAGCTATCACTATAGGTGCACATGTGCCATGTCCTGACAAAAGCTACAGACAGACAGGATGTGGTAAAATGCTAGTTATATTTTCCCACATTCATTTTTCATTCTAAAACTACACCTTAAAATGGATGGAGTAGAGGGGGAGCATGACTGGTAAATGTCAGCTGAAGATACCTAGAACTGGCTAAAGCAGAGGAGTGCCTGCCCTATTTGAGAAGATGCGGAGAACAGAGAAAGAAGGCAAAAGTCCAACTGACATTTTGAAAGTAAGAAAAAAAATTAGATCTGAATTACAGTTTTCATACAGAGAGAGGACCATAAAGAAAAATAGGTAAAAAAAATGTTAAAATCATTCTTTCTTCATTAAATCACTTGAATTTAATTTGTCCATAAGTACAATCATCTTACATGAACACCTAAGTAATTTTCATTACTTAAAATGAAAGCATAGATGTTTTGCTTAGTTTTTGCTTAGGTGTGAACTCACATCACTGGGTCTTGCTTTTGAGATTCAGAGAATCTTTTTTAAACCAATACAGGCAAGACTGCAAATAGGACCAGGTAGCTCAGCTGAAAATGAGGCTTCCTGGATTGGAAATATTTATAATATTATATACTCAGGGAGTCAAGGTCCGTGAGATTCTGTTGCATCATCTCTATTCCCAGGGCTGTGCCTCCTGTGTAGTCACCTGCATCAGCAAAGTGTATGTCTGGGTTCAAAACTATTTTCTGGATCAATACAGTAACTTTTTTTTATGTAGTATTTTTCCCAGACTTTCTCTTTGCTAGGATTTTTATTGATATTGTTTCATAGTTGTTACATTAAAACAATGCCTAGTAGTTTACAATTTATAATTAAAATTGAATCTGTAGTCTGACAGACCAATATTAGCTCTTCAGTGGAAAGACTAGTTTAATTAAAAATGAATGTCATTCTTTCCCCGTGCCAAGTTCTCCAACCTGATAATTTGTAAAACCTGGGTTTTTCATTGAAATAACTGCAGGTATGCTACCTAAGCGATGCAAAACATTTTTATCACATGTGAAATTATGTTTTAAATATGTTAAGCTCATTACTTAATCATCCTGAGTAGCATTTAACTACTGCTGTGACTTCAGCAAGAGCACATCCATGATGCAGAAGAAATCCTTCAGTTGGCATTAACAGGATTTTGTACAATGTGCAGCAGTGTCAGCCCATTCCCTTTGCTGGGAGGACAGAGCTGTGACACTGGCCATGGACAGGCGTTCCCTCCATGGCAGCCAGTGTCCAGCTGGGCCTCAGGGGCAGCCAGGACAAACCTCTCACTGGGGACACCTCTGCAGGCACTGCTTTCCTCCTCTGCACTGACTCCCCCCTGCCTCCCTCCAACAGAGACCACATGCTTATTTAAGGATTAGGGCTAAGAGAAATGCAGAGACAACATGAGGTGAAGAGAGATAGGTTAGCACATTCCTTCCAGACAGGGCTCTGTCCATCTGGTGCGTTTTATGGTATGGCTGCACCAGGAAGCATAAATCTAGATTAATTTTTTAATTTAATTTTTGGGAGAGGGATATCATTCCTACAAGTTTCTCCCCAGTCTGTTTTGCTCCAGTCATCCAGCTTCTGAGATATTAAAGACTCTTGCCCACTTCTACGACACAGTTGTTTATCTAAGGAGAGACTAAAACATGCACTTTCTTCACAGAGTTTTTTTAATCTGCACATGACATTTGCATAGTCTTTTTAAGATGTTAAAGAAAAGTGCTAAAGTTTTCTGTCCTGTAGCTCTTAAAGAGAATACCAGGACTGACTGACATACCAAGATCAAATGTTTTATTATGTCATACTAAGTACCAGAATTTTTCTATGAGGTAGCTAGGGAAACCAGAGCTCTCATTTTGCCCCAAGTTCTTTCCCCAACACCGTGATGCTAGAGGCAGAATTAATTTTCCTCACTAAGGGTACTTAAGACCATCTGAGGTGCTCTAGTGATATCAAATAAATTCACAAAGGACTGGCAAATTGATGCAGCACCCACTAGAAATCCATACTTCACTGGTACAGCCACAGGAACTTCAGCAAAATCAGCCATTGACCTACAATGGCATTAAACATTCATGACTAGGCAAACACATGCTGCCCAATCTGTATCTCCTCTGGGCAGTGGAGACATTCATGTGAAACACGAAACTGGAGAGAGCTAAAATACTTATATATCAGTAACCAACTTAAATTTTGAATCTCTGTTGTGTTTGAATTCTCTGTTGAGAAGCAAATATTTACAAATGTCTTAACTGAAATATTTTATTTGCATCCTGAATCCCATTCTCCATGGTTTGGATTGTTCTAGGGCCCTGGCTGCATTTCTAGAGTTTTCACCTGAGGTTATTGAGCTTTTCAGTTTTAATCTGTACAGGTTTTTGTTCTGTCTACTGGACTGTCCTCAGACAGTTTATTGCCCTTCCAGTGGCTGCACTGTAAACAAAACTGAGAGCTTCTTCTTCACCTAAGCCACCTTTTTCCTCAGCATTGTTACAGAACAGATTCTTTCCCAGCTAGTATTTACCTGAATAATCACATCCTCTATTGTAAGACCAGTGTTACGCACCCCAGCTTTTAGCTGTTTTACTTCTTTGTTGTACTAATATCATTGCTTTTGGCACAGCTTTTGCCTCTTCACCTTTCTTGATCCAAATCAAAATTTGCAAATATTGTGTGTGCTTTGGGGCTGCTAGTTTGTTTTTTGCTGCAGTGTCACCTTTTTTGTCTAGCCCTAATTCTTTTGAATTAAAGGCACTGCCTCAATCCTCCAGCCCATGCTGTGCACACTGCTGTCATTTGTAAAGCCCAGACAAATCATATAATCTGTTGCTAATAATACCTTCTCTCCTGTCCAATCTCATCTCCCTACCTAAAAACCACTAAGTTAGTTCTGGAGCTGCATATGGCAAATATATGCTGGCTCTGAGCCATTTTCCACCTTGGATCATTTTTCTTCTATTTCATGTTGAGCCTCTGTCATGGCTGCAGTGTCAGAGTCCTCTTCCCTCCTAATGAGCTTCAGCCTGAATGGAGAGGTGGGGATGTCTTAATTTTCTCGGCAAACCCAAATGACTCTGAAGGGTTAATTCTATTTTCTAGTGTAAGTCTGCACATCTGCCTCTTCTGTTGGCACCCAAAACAAATCTAATTATTTAGCCAGTATAACTGTCCTGATCACTGAGTGCTGTTAAGAAATAATCATAAAATCCATCACCAGAAGCATAGCTGCCCTCAGACTTTGTGCTTTCATGCTGCAACCCACCAGTTGCAGATTCAGTGATGTGTGAGTAAATCTTCTCCACATTTCATGAGTGTCAAAGCTAGCAGAGCTTTTATTCTCTCCAGTCTCTCTCTCAGGGTGATATTTCCATCACCATAAAACTGACTCCATATTATTTCTTATTGAGCAATTTCAGACCCGCATGTCATTGCAGGAGCATGATTAATTTCCATCTAAAATAATTTATCCTGTACACATATCAAGATATTTCGTTGCAAAAAATTTCCATGCTGTTGATTCCACAAAGAACAGACAGAATTGCTTAGAAGTTTGATTGTGGGAAGGTTGCCCCCTCTGTGAAGTAAAGCACAAATATCATCCTGATTACATTTCTTTAGAGCTGATACAGTTTAAAGAGTTGAACTTCACCTACCAGTTGACTACATATCAGTTAATAGAAGATTTTAATCTATTTATCCATTTAAGAGCAATCTTCTGATTAACTTCTGCAAAAGTGTTTCCCACTTTCCCCTGCTGATACACCAAACTCCTAATTTTGATCCCCTGATGAGGGTGTAGTAGAGGATGTGTGATTCCCTCATGTCCCCCATTTAGAATGCAAGCTCTGGTGTGCAACCCTCTCTTTGCAAAAAGCACCTCCACAGTGAGGCATCATTTTGCCTATTTGTGCAGTGAGTACAGAAGGTGATATTTTGCCACAAGACGATCCACAGTGAAGTCTCATTAAAATGTGTTTCTTGTATTTATTACACAATATAGTGACTGAGATTAAAAATCACATTTAAAATGCCTTTGGGTATTTCAATCAGTCTAGGGCAGGTGATGCAGGTCTTAAGGTAACTTTATTAGTGTTAGAAAAACAATTCACAATCATCAAATTAAGTTCTTTTCCTTCTTTCTCTGTTATTTACCGAACATTTTACATTTTTGTAGACATTAATCCAGAGCAAACCAGAAAAGTCAGTGAGTATTTTTTTAAAATGTGTATTATGTAGATCATGTTTTAGGCACAGCTGCACTATTTTCTAATAGTTTCTTAGCAGGAAATGAGGCTGTGATGAACATCCATTACCCAACCCTTATCCCAACATCTTTTTCCTTTCTTCTTTACTGCAGGAATTCAGGTTTTGTTTGTCCATACATGAATTTCATTTCCAGCTGAGATACATGACATGGTAACAGCTTCCTTAGGGCTGATGTCCATTTGAAAGATTAAAAGGTTTCTGGCTCTTCTATGGGGCTTTTTAGAAGTCAGTTCTTAAGAAAAATTACTGTTTCCTTTGTGAGAACAGCAGCTTAGTGCTTCAGACATCTGCAGGAAGCACTGCTTTGCATCTATTGCACATGCTTTATGGATCATTCAAGGAATAATTTAGTCAAATGTGGGAAAAATTTACTGAAGTCCTAGTCAGCATTCAAGTTTGATTTTGGTCCATAACAGCAGAGTTTGAAATTTGCCTCTTTGCCCTGAGGTGGACCATATATACACTTAAATACACACATATAAAAACCCATTTCACAACTTCTCCATGTACATGTGTATAGCTGATGACTTCAGAGTATATGCATGAGCAGTTCTTTGCTCCATTCTTTGAAATATTCAGCACTAAACACTTCTAGTGATGCAAGGACAAGGGCTGGTTTTAATTATCTTCTTTTTTCCCCTCAAAACAATCCAAGAAGAAAACAAGTATCATATCTCTTCAAAATTTATGGCTAATTTGGAACAGCATATTTTCTTTGACAATTTTTTAATCAACTACTGTATAAATGATGATACAGATGCTTCACAAATTAAATATTGCTTGCTGTCAATGAAAATTATGTATGACACACTATGGAGGTGGTCAATAAACAATTTTCAGAGAACACTTTTTCTTCAAATCATTTGAAGTAGGCTTGAAGAAAACCTCCTGAATCATTTAGGCTACAGAATGCAGTATGTCATATAATCCCCACCATAAATTTAGTATTGAATTTCACCTAAAACTAGTTTCATATTTCATTCCTCTCCTCACTGCTCCAGAAGTGGCCATGTTTAAAAAAGCCTTTGGATTCTTAGCCCAAGTTTAGTTGTAACCACCTTATTCTTTTCTGGTTTTATGTATCTGTTCACCTTACTGTCTGCCCTTGCAACATGTCCCTTGGAGGTATTGATAAACAGGGGACACATTTTACCAGAGGTTTCCTGTGTAAGACACCATTTTTCCTTTAATACTCACACAACATATAGACAAACATGACATGATTTGCTACTGATTTTCTAACAAATCTTAGAGCTTCTGTGTAAAAAACTCTCAGTATCAAATGTCCTTTTTTTACTGACTTTTTCTTTTCTAGCTTGTGTGCTTTCTCTTGGTCCATAAACATCCTCTGCTCTACTCCTGTGACTGACAAAGCTCTAGGTCAATATGGCAATCTTAAGATTTTCTAAACATTCAAACCAATAGGTGAACATTTCCAAGAAAAAGTAAGCACATCAAAATATTCCTTTAAAACAGAAGCCTTGTCTCTTCTCCTCTTGCTGGTTTTGGGAACTCCTGAGTGGCTACATCTGGTTTTCAGTACAAACAGGTACTGATTGGCACTTTTTGGGATTGTTGGTGGATCACTATCATCTACCTACTTATGGAGGGGCAATTCTATAAGAGAGGGAAATTACACTAGGCCAGGAAGTCCATCAGTCCAGTTCCCCCAGGACCTGTATTTACAGAAGCCTGAATGCTGGGACCTAAAGCAGTGGCAAGAACCCTCATCTCCCTCCCCTCCCCAACAGTGAGCCCAAATGGCAGAGAAACCCTCAGGAGAACTCCACTGTTATCTGATGGATCAAAGGGAAGAGAAGTAAAAGACATGAATGGACAGGCCTAAAGCCCATGAATTTTGCACATGCTGTGCTTGTTGGGAAGGTAACCCCACTGGCCTGCAGAGCTGCCCCCCTTGCAGCAGTGTGAGAGCTAAATTGGGTGTTCCCTTGCTGGGCATTGCACTGGGGCAACAGCATCAGACAGGGTCATCAGCGACAGCCACTGCAGGGCAGAGGAAAGAGGCCTTTCAGGAGAGAAATTGGAGAAGGAATTTGAACTTCTTGCAGTGGAGAGCTGTGTTTTGGTAGAGGCCTGACAGAAGCACAGCTGTGATGACCAGGGGTGGTTACAACGGCGAGGAGGAAGCAACAACCAGTGCCGCAAGTGGAGTTACAAGATCAGCTGTGAGATCAGAGTTACCTCACTTGTCCACGTCTTCAGACTTCTCTTCTCCCCTCTTATAAAAACTATTTGTTAAGCCAATTTTTAGGCTTTAAAAGTGGAGAAAACTAGCTCATTTAGCATGAAAATATTAGTTTAGTTTTCTTCTTTCCGTTTTTGCTGGAAGGCACAAATCAGCATGTTAGCCCTGACTCCTTTATATCTAAACTTGTCCCTTTTTGCTTCTAGTCAGGTGATGACAGAAGCATTGTAGAGGGTATAATGAACCGTGGCTTTCATGATTAAACACATTTATCTTCAAACATACTCTTCAAGTCAGATTGAACAATAGTCCTCCCTGGAAACTCTCTAGCTTCAAACACACTGATTGGTTGTTCAGCCAGCAGTGATTTTTCATTAGAAGCATTACTGAGTGATAGCCAGGTTTTATTTTATTAATTTTATTCCAAACTATGTCAAGAAATAGTCTGGGACAAAAAGTAGGGGCATAAGTAAGTCTTTAGGAATATTAAGACCACCCTTCATAGCAACATCCAGCATGGATGCCTGTATATTGTCCAAAAGGAGGTTTGGGTGTTAACACTGGAGTCCTTGAAGCACCTCTTCAAAAAGCATGGACACAGCAGAACTGTGCTAGAAATATTAGTCACTGCAGTAAGGGCAGATTTCTATGCAGAGATGTCAAGTAGGAGCTGATTTTTTTCCTACTTACTGCAGTGGTGGATTAATTCTCACCCAATTACTTCTTGTAACATATGGGTTTCTAAAGTTCAGAGAAAAAACCTGATATTGCTTCCAACACTGTGGTTTCCTAGCCTTTACTGTTACTAGGCACACAGTAAAGAAAGATAGATAAATTCTCTCATCCATACAAAAGCCCTATAATATTGGACCCCTTCAGCTTTTATTGACATGGTTTAATCCCTCCTATGGTTACTCCATTTCACCCTTGCCTCAGAGTTGTCTGCAAGCACCATCTAGTCTGAAATTGTCTTGGAAAACAGCCTCACAGCCCTGAACAGCTTGCACCTGGACATTCTCTAATCTTTTTTCACCACTTCACCAGCAACTGTGTTTTGAATTGCAGCAGCTGGCACAGAGAAGAGTCACCAGAAGCAAAAGATTAACAGCTCATACATTAAATAATAGCTTAGCCAATATATGTACCAGTGATGTTACTGTGATTTACTCTCATCGAATACATTCTCTGTTTTGGTCCACTTAAACAGGTATTTAGTGTGGATTCTCTGGAGGCCAATCCCTGGCTGCTCTGTGGTGCCACACTTAGCTGAACAAGTGCTATTGGATTCAGGTATTCTTTTAGCCCATGGAGTAAAATGGAAATGAAAGTTTTTTTCACCACACAATTATATGGAGTTTTTGTTTCCTGCTACCTCCTAGATTAATATTATCTAGTATTTCCAGAAAAACCATTGCCTCCTTGACTCCACCAAGTATTTGCAGAATTGTCTGAAATATTCCCAATCTGCTCTGGAAAACTGCTAGAGAAATTTGTTGAAGCATACTATGTTGTAACAGCACATAGATCTTAATTTATTTTCACTGAGAGAAATATGCAATGAAATAATTGATTCATAGGATGGTTAGGGTTGGAAGGGACCTTAAATATCACCCAGTTCAATTCCCCTGCCATGGGCAGGGGCACCTTTCACTAGACCAGGCTGCTGAATGGCCCATCCAACCTTGAACACTTCCAATACATATTGATCTTGTGATTATTTTCTTATATACTCTATCAGATTTATCTAGGGAAAACTTTCCCTTGTGTGTTTTCACCCTGCAATTTACTGTGCTGATGCCTACTTCTAGTAGAGAAGCACAAGAAAACTGGAGTCCAGCTTGAGAATCTAATTTTCTAACCCTACTTCATCTCCAGAAATGTCATTTATATTCTATGGGAAAGAACTGAGAAGTTCCAGATGCTCTGAAATCTGAAATCAAATCCTATAAGACACAACTGATTCTTTATTTGTTTACCTTTCATGCAAAATAGTTTCAAATTATACATTTTATCATTATGTTTATTTACTGTTCACTATTATTTATGATAATTGACTTTTCAGTGATTAAAAGCTTAGTTTTTTAAGTGTTTTCTTGGAGTTTAATCAGCAAGTAACATTTCCAGAAATAGTTTATGATTTTTCTGTCAATGCAAAATAAATTTCACTGCTGTTATGGCAGCATTTTCTGTATTCCTTTTTGCCTGGTGCTAAACTTAGCTCTTTTACTGAAGAACAGAAATTGCACATTACTTGAGATTTCAGGAATTTCTTTATAGCACCATGAGCAGCCTTTAAAAACTCCTTTAAGAACACACACCTGAGTCACTGAAGTTTCCTCTGCAGCTGTGTGTGCTGTTATGTGCACAACGGGGCTCATTCAGGCTCTTGTCCCAGGGACTGGGAATGTCCGTCTGCTCTGCTAAATTGGCATCAGGGGAGAGGCAGCACTTTAGCTAAGAACTGATTTTAGATGTGGTTATAGGGAAAGAATATGCTCTAAAATCAGGGTTTATTACATCAAATTGTTGAGCAGAAGCTAACACTCAGTTTCTGTCTCCTAAAAATGTAATTTCTTAGCACGTCTCTTTCTATATCCTAATTTAATGGTGAATTTTGGTTTGTTTTGGGATTTTTTTTTTTTTTGAGTTTCCAAGAAAGAGCAGTATTGAGGGCTGCATGGACTACAGAATGCCTGTATCCTTCTATCTAGTTCTGTCTTTTGGGGAATCACACACAGCATGCAAGCAATTCAGGCACTTGACATGAAACCTGACATCTCAAGGATTATCTGTCCAGCAGAGTTACTAACATAACTACAACTTATGTGTAAGCTGCTGTATCTGTCAGCAAGTGTTAGGAACTGGATACAGCCTCCTGAAATAGAGGCACCACTTAGAAGTCCTTCACTCTGTTTCACCAAAAAATAAACACGATAGTCACTGGAGTGACATGCCAAAAGCAAAGCTGCATTTTTCAGAGGTGGAGATGTCTTAGCTAACACATACCCACATGTTTACAGCTGGGTCACCAAGATTGCCCAATGGCTTCAAGACCATTTTAAAGTTTTAAAACTCTCTGATTGCTTAGGAGGTTCTACCACTCCAGTTCACATGCTTGGTTCTGTCAGAAATTTGACTGAACTCTCTATTCTTCTTTTCTTTCTTTTTTTCTTTCCGTTCTGTGGTTTTGGGGGTTTGTTTTGTTTTGGGGATTTTGGAGGGTTTTTTTATTTGTTTTGGGGAGTTTTTTGTTTGTGTGTTTGTTTGTTGTTTGGTGTTTTTAAATATACATGAAAAAATGTTATAAGGTCTGTTATAATCTATTCGTTTATGAAACTCACAGTTCCAAGAAGTAAATCCATCACAGTTTTTGTATATTACATATGATCAAAGCCCAGGCTGAAGTAATGATAAGCAGCATCACTGCTGTGCACTCTGAACACTAGTTCCAAGAAGTGATGAAATTAACTTTTTGTGGTACTATCTGAAAACAGCCCTCCTGGAGCCTGACTTTCACAGTGCATTTGGATCTCAAATTTACAATTTACACTGCAAATTAAATTTATTTTTTATAAGCTTAGTGGAAAGGGAAAAATAAGGAACAAACATAACAAACGAGGGCTCAATCCCCTTGGTGCAGACTAGTCTAACAAGTGACTCACTGATTCATTGCTTAGTTCATGAGGTTTCTAACTCACAAGTTCTCTAATTTATGTCTTACAGGTTGTACCTTGTGGCCCTACATGCAAGTTACTGGCCAACAGGGAAAGAGCTCATCCTCAGTCCTCTGCCACGCCACAGTCATGCCCTTTATCACACCAAGCACAAAAGGCTCAGCAGTTCAGCTGCTGTTGGATCTGCTTCAGAGCATTTTGGGTAAGGTGACATATTCATAACTTTGAGCTTGGAATTTAGTAGTTTTAATTCTATGTCCTACAGAATTTGGTGTGGCAGATGACAGCAGGCTGCAGGTGGCACTGGCTACATGATGACCTTTAGCCCTCTCTGGTCATGGTGTCCTGCCTAAATGTTGTCCTTGCTTTGACCTAATGGCACTGCTCCCATCACACATGAAACTTTAGCATGGGCTGGGTATTAGGCCAAATCTAAGCAGAAATTTGTCAAACAGTCCCACCTAACTCATTTTCCCATTGTACATTATAGCTTTTGGCTGTTAAGTTAACTTGTTAGGTTAAAATTCCTTCCATTTATATCCCAGGTGTGTAGGACATTCTCTTTTCTTTCCCTCATGCAGTCTTGCATTGCCAAACTCTACACAGAAGTGAGGTATTTGATTGCAAATATGGCCTCATATGTCTGTTATTGTCTGAGAAGGGATAGAGGTGCAATTTGCACACAAAATGTTTTGCAGAATATATTAGCTCTCTTTCTCATTGAGAGCTGCAGAATACCAAAAGAACTATTTTCTTTCAGTAAGCTCAGGGGTATTACAGAACTGCCACTCTGGCCTCTATATATTCTATAATATCTTCTCTTGCTTCAGATATAAATAATGAATTTACAAAATAAATGGGGAAAAGCATCAAAGTGATATAGCAGAATTGATGCTATACAGCTACCAGACCTGATCCTAAAAATCCTCATTCAACTAGTACTTACAAATACTAGAAAGCCAACTGCACCCACAAGAATAATAAATAAAATTTACAATACTCTATAACCCCTCCTTCAAATGCTTAACAATGAAATGGAATTTAGTTCATTAGCTGCAAACGGAGACAGACTTTACAGCCAAGCACAATATACTAGTAAGAAAAGAAAGAAATTCGAAATATGCTCTGTCCCAGTTATGTCTCCCACTGAACAGACACATGCCTTAGGCTTACATGCCTTGTATCTGCTCACATACTCACTTGCTAGAGCTTGAATTTCATCCTGTATGCAAAATAATTCAACATCACCCTCAGGTTTGTCTTTTGAGGCTGTCCCTGTAGCTTTCTGAAAGCACCCTTAACTTTAACTCTTGTTCATGTTACCTTCTGGGCTGCTCCTCTGTCACTTTCCAAATTACTTCTTCTTTCGAATTTCTTTTAACAACATTATTCAAAGTCATGTTTTGCCCTTTATAGCATGTATTGCCTTCTTACTGCCTAAACTTCAGGCAGACAGGAGTTCAGTTAGAGGGGATGACAAATGGATGTCCTACTCTTCACACATTATGGAAAGGGAATGGTCTAAGAGACACTATACTGGGTTTGAAATTTTACATGTGTTGAGCAGCTCTAACAGCTATTACCAAAGTGTAAAGCCTCCTTCCTCTTCCCTTTCTTTCTCTTCCCTTTCCAGTTCAGCTCTCCTGATTTCACATCCCAGGCTTTCCCTTGAAACCACTCGAGTTGCCATCAGGATGAACCAATCCCACTCATTAAATCAGCAAAGAAAAACCTATCAGAAACAAATGCATCATTTTCTGCCAGTTTGAGGAGCTGAATCAGCTCATCACAGAACCTGATGAGTGCAGTAGTAGGACTGCCTCTTTTGGCAGATGCAGGATGCAAAGTCTCTTCTTGTGCTAAAATTGCTTACTTGAAGTAAGTCTGCATCAGAAGAGGTGTAATCTAGGTTTTGGTTCATTCATCGTCTCTAGACCAGCTTTGCTCTCATCCATAATGCCAGCACTTACTTAATTCTATTTACTTAAAAAGTAAATAGAAGCAGTACTCCTAACACAGTCACTCTCCGTTTTCGACCTTGCAGAAGTTCCTAGTATCAAAACAGCATGCAATATTTCCACCAAAATTGGTGCTTAAGAGCTCTTCAGATTTCCCACTAAAGTTAGTGGGAAGCCTGTTTTTCTTTATACAGCTTGCTCATACTGGGACGAGTTACAAGATTATGTTATATGGCTTAGCTTTTCTGCTATCTTTGCCAGAAAGTAAAAATCCCAACAAAGTGTCTGCTAACTTTGTATGAGTGCAGAAAATCTGTGTCATATGAAGATGAGCAATTAATAGAACCAGAAAATAATTTTCTGACACTTAAAGTATCAGCATCACTACATAACTAGCAAATTAAGTCAATAGCTGACATTAACTGCTTAATTTTTATTTTAAAGATAATTTTATCACCCATTAATCACAGTTAAGTCCCTTATTAAAAACCCTTCAATGTTAGCAATGGCTGACAAATATTAAGGTAGATTAAGCTAATCTCTAAAGGAAGGGAAGAATCCACAATCCACTCTTTGTACTTCCAGGTGCCTGGCAATCACTATATGGGAGGCTTGCTGTCTGAGTGCTTTGTCCAGTCCTGATTTAGTAAGGCAAAAAGTCTTACAGTTCTGCAACAATAAGACTGTGATGACAGCACAAATAACATCTAACCTTAAAAAAAAAAGAGCCATTTTAACCACAAGGCTGGGCAGCATGTCCTCACAGGCTAAGGTAAGGTTAGGAATTTTGGCAGTCAGACTCTCGAGGAGGTTGCATCTGCATCCTAGTGTGACCCCCTACAGCTGTGCTCAGGGTGGAAATCACTGAGCCTACCAGCTCACAGCCTTTCCTGCTGGAAATTGCACAGCTTTATACTGCTGCTGTTACCAAGCTGGGAAATGAGGAACACAACTTCTGACACCTGCTAGGTTCCAGCCACTCACTGATTTATTGTGTGCCAGCACACAAAACACATTTCTTAACAATCGAGGTTCTCCCTAAATAAATAGAAAATTATGTTGAAGTTTTTATATGAACAATTCATGTGGAAAATTACAATGTCGTATTTCTTGTAAATCCCTTGAGATAATTTAATGTATATTGCATTCCCATATAATTTTATCAGACATCTTCAAGCACCGGTAAGAATCTTCTGAAAGTGAAATAAAGATTTGGCTTTTGGACTCTTCTCAGGAATTTTATAAAATTATGGTGTTCTCTCTCATAAAAGTTTTTTCAATATAGCGCAGTACAAAATCGTAAGTGAAAAAAGTGGTTACTTCCGATTGAAAATATGCTAACTTTTTTACTGTTGAATAGTTAATAGTTTAATCCAATTGTTTTAGTAGTAGCTAAATTACCTCAGCAACTTACAAAATTTAATTGTAGCTTCTTTTTTAGAAAATTACTTTTGAATGAGAAAGTTCTTGAAAAACGGGCTTTTGGAGCTATTACGATTTCATACTCCAGTGTAGGCTAAGATAGTAGCTGTAGGTCTCAGTTATGCCAACTATGAAAATAGCTGATAAGAAATATCTTTATTCTTGTTAAGAAAAAATTACAAGGTTGTGAGGTACCTTCATGCTTTGAAATTGAGTAAAAAGTTATGCAGATATTGACAGATGATCTTTCACAATGAAAAAAAATAAAACCCAGAAAACATTAGATTCCAGACCTAAACTAATCCATAAAATTTATTTCTAGAAGAGTTTTATGTCTTAAAAGAAGTTTAGAAAGAAAATTTCAAACTTAGCTGAATATTATAGCTATGTTAAATTAACTGTAAATTAGGACAAAGTGCTATGGAAACTAGTGTATTTCTTCATCTGTTATCTTGCAAAAATTGTAACTCAAATTTTTTTATTTTATTAGGTATGAGGAATGTGACAACTGAGTTCAAGCAAAAATTAGGTAACTATTAAATGACTAGATTTTGACCCATAAGGATTGCTGCTATCACAGGCAATATAGCAATACTGTAACCATAAATCAGCACTCTTTTAGTACCTATGTCACCCATTCTTAGGATTTTACTGAAAAGTTCCATATGGACAAACAATCTTTCATGAGCAGATCAATTTGCAGAAAAAAGGTTGAGTTTCTAGGTTTTTCCTCGACAGCGGCTACCTTGATGATCTGAGCTCAACTGAGTTACCTAAACACAAGTTCTGAGCTGTTTGAGACACCACAATTTTCTGAGACAGCCTCACAGAGCAGGCTGGTATTACACAAGGCCTGTCAGAGCACAGACTCCTTCACCAGTGGTTTCTGGAGGTCAAGTAGAAGGCCATCTCAGATACCTCTGACTAGGTGTTGCAGCCTAGTGAGCTATATGTTGCTGAGATTACACTAGAAAAATTAAGGTTATGTTAGACATGTCTGCATAACAACCAATCACAAAGACAACAACAGAAACACAGGAAAAGGGGATCCAAATAACCTGAAGAGAAATCACAGTAGTTTAGGAAACCACTGAATTTCCTGAAGTTTCACAACTAGAGAGGCTGAGCCCATGGAATTCTCATTGATGCAATACGAAAATGATGAACTGTCTTTCCTGACACAGAGAATGACCAGAAACAGAACCAGTGATCCATCATCTCTTTTAGTCTTCCTCCAACACTTTGTCCTTTAAAGACATCATTTATTGACACATATTCTCCAAGGTTTGTTCTGAATCAATTTCAATAAGCTTTAATTAAAACTGAGCTGATTCCATAAAGGCTGAGGATATTATGAAAGGTTGAAACACTGATTTAGTGAAGCTGATTGCTTGCCTTTTGTTGCATAGTTCATGGATTCAAGGAACCGAGGGCAATTCATAAAAATTAATAGGAGTGACCTTGCCTGTAGGCAAGCAATTTGTTATGGAGCCTATAATAGTTTCAGCTCAAAGGTAACTGCTAGAGAGGTTCTCACACCATCCTTGACATGCTCTTTTTTCTCTGCCTTTTAACTGGATGACAGTGATTCATCTTCTTATTTAGCCAGTTGTCTGAAAGCCTTGGAGATACATAATAGTGCGTGTGGAGAGAGCCACATTTGACACTTCCAATTCTGGCACTAACAGTGCCTTGAGGGTTCAAGAGAGAGTGGATTTTTGTATTTGTTTCCCAAATTGAACACAAGAAAAATATTTAGGGGAGATGCTGCAACTCTGGCATCTCTGAGCAATGCATTCTTTTCCTGACAGGGGCCCAGACTCAGCTGTACAACTTGCTGAAGAAGTAAATCAATTCAAGGTATGCAGCAGGACTTAGAAGAATAAAACTTCCAATGTTTTTTAAAAAGACCTTACATGCCCTGATGCAGATGCATTGGGCAGCATTTTAAAACAGTCATCTCCTCCTTACCTCCTCCAAAAAAACATGCACCAAGACATGCTTTCTACTCACTACCATAAAATTGTCCTCATGCAACAGTAATGAAATTTTTCTGTACTTCCCAGAGGACAAACCTCTGCCTTCAAATAATCAAATATCCTTCCATTATCATCTCAAAGAGGTGACCTTTGGTCCCTCACTGCTGGCAAAGAAGTAGTGCCAGTGCAGGGAAGATGAACAGGAAGGTGTGTTCACGTCACACTGTCATTCTCAGCCAACACATTAAAGTTTACCCACATGTCTGGGGATGTCAAGTATTAATAGACCACAGTCATAGCTCAATTTGCTTAAATTCTTCCATATATTCTCCAAAAAGAGTGGAAAATCACTAATTTTTGAACCAGTTCTGCTGACAGCAAACTATTTCATGCTACGAGGAGCTTGTGAAATTGCACTTGTGTTTCTAGATATGTTAATCCTGGGGCTTCCTGAAAAATGAGGGCAATGAGCTTGCCAGGGCTGCTTACTGTAATGTGGAATAAGAACTTTTACTGATATACAGTCTATATATGGGTATTTCATTTGATGATCAGGAGTTATGGAAACTGAGAAAAGATGTGTCTGTAAACTGTCAGTACCAACTCCAAAAATGTGTAGAGCCAATAAAAGAAATGATAGCTTGTATTAATCATTGCTATTTAATTTGTGGTTTATGTTTTATTAAATCACCAAGTGATTTTCACTGAGCCCATGTTTGACAGAGGTGTAATTTGTTACATTTTAAAAATCCATTAGTCCAAAATAGAAAGGTAATTATTTTACCAATATCTGGATTTTACTGAGCCATCAATTCTGTGCTATTAAGTGACTCAAGACTTTGGTAATCTGTTTGGTACCAGTCCTCACTGGGAGCATCAGAGAAAAGTTAGGAGGTTCTCACAGTGCCTCTATGAGCCCTTATGACTCTTTTGAGCTAAATTCTCAAATAAGAATCAAAGTATGTCCAGTGGAGAATAGAAGCAATATTTTCTGAAAATAAATTCTGAGATTTTCTTGAAGTACTGGATTGAAATTGGTTTATTAATCCAAATAAAATTTAATAGTAGTCAATTTAAATTACTAGGAATCAATTTCCAATTACCTTGAGTAGGCTTACTTAAAGAATTAATTCAACATGAGATTAAACAAAATAATCCATAAAGCAATATAATGTATTTCTATATTTTGTCATCGTCTTGCACACTGCTGTCAACTTTATTTGGTTTAGGCTGAGGTTTTGTTTATTGATTGTGACCAACAGAAGGACAAATATGAAAAAAATGAGGAGGGAAACTAAACTCTGTCTGCAGATGAAGGTCAAATTCACAACATTTGATCTTGGGAAAACAAATTTTCCATTATCTCTAAAATGAAATACCACAAGCACTTAGGCTGTAATACTTGAAATCTATGAACTTATTTAGAAAATCTTCAAGTAACCTCTTTTGCTCATGAGAAGAAAATTAATGGCTGTAGAGTGATTAAGAAAAGCCCAGGTCTGGTGCCAGGCCCTGCCCTGCCAGCCCAGGCTCCACATCTCCCCCACATCTCACTTAAATGCTCTTTAAACTCCAACTGATTTTTGGTTTCATTAGCACCCAACAACTGCTGAGCTGTGTCAGTCACGTAATTTGCAGAAGACATAGCACTGCAAAATGAAGATGATTAATAGTCTAACAAGAACATTCACCCCTGATCTTTTCTACAGAATCATATTGATTTCAGAAAGCCATTGCAATTAAGAAATCAAACAAAACAATCCTGTTCCATTCAGCAAAAAGCAAAACAATTGTAACTACCAAATTTGACGCAGACCAGAAGCATCCAAATGAAGCATCATACTGACCTGCCCCAGCACCCAAGTGAGATCTTGTGTCATCATGAATCAAATCAGAGCCAGGTGAAGCCGATGATCCCCCTATGTGGGACTTGCAGCAGCAGAAATAGTTCAGAAGCAAGAAATTCCCAAATACATTTCTGTACTTGGGGGGTGGGTGCTTTTCGTATCTACAGGGTCTCATTTTTCCGTGACACCCCTATTTGTCCTCAATGTTTTCCCAGTGAATATTGTGGAGTTTCACACCTGGTATTAGCCTGATTTTGTATCTGTGGAAGAGCTTAATCAGATTTCAGCATAGACTAAAACTGAGGTATTTTCTGAATCCTGTTTATCTACAAACATTGAAGAGAAGGAAAAGGTCTGCAATGACCCATGCAGACAGAAGCTAACCCATGTATTCTTTTCTAGTGTTCAGATGGAGAATGTAGCACAGGGCAGTCCCTGACAACATTTTCAGCTCACTTTAGGGAGAGAAAGGTACCAGTCTTGCAGTTCATGCTGGAACATCCTCAGCACTGTCAGATGCTCCTGGCTGCAGGGTTTGGGGCTGGGCATGCCTGTAATTCCAGAGGTATGAAATAATACCTTCTGTCAACTTGATGAGCATTATTCTTCCAAAGTTTAGTCTTCAAATCCACAAACCTCAGCAGCAAGTACCACACAAATCTTTGACGTAAAGTAGGGCAGCTGGTAGAACTTGCTGCTTTTAATTCTCTTTAATCTTTGCTGAGCTGCTTTTCTTTAAATTGCACTACAGGTACTAAATTTCTGTCCCCATAATTACAAGTTTGTTGAGTTCTGTGTTTGGGGCTTTTTTATTTAATTGTTTCTTCTTGCTTGAATGGTGGAAGATTATAGCTACCCCATGGCTAGCTGAAACTGCCTCCCCAGAATGGATCAGATCACAGCTTCTGAACGGGTCTCTTTTCTTTAAACTGTTTTGCTGTATCTTGCAGAGAACTGAAAGTCTTCCAAACAGGATTAATGTGCCATGGCTGTAGAGTGAGCAGAGGACAGAATTAATAACTCAGCATGAGCATAGCCATAGATTGATGTATTTGGCATTCCTGACTGCAGAGCACTGTCTTTAACAGGTTTCATGTACAGGAGAGCAAAGAGAAGGCACTGGGGAACACACAGCAAAGGGCTGTAGCACTCTGGAAAAGCATTTACATGAACTTTGGGATCCAAAGGCCATAAATGCCTTTGCTTACTGCACCCCTGATCCTGAAAGCATCAAAATTTGCTGTGTGCCACTCACTTAATGTTTATGATCCTGAACTCTATTTCTACATCAGCACACTAAGTTTCTGGACTCTGAACTCTTGCCTGCTGTGGATCATTGTCCAAAAACCAGAAGAAATAATGCTGCCTCTTCTGAGACTCATAACTGGTTCAAGCCCTCAAAAATCTAGTAATTGCTTCTTTTCTTAAAAAAATGCATTCATAAGATTAATAACCTAATCACAAGTCGTTTCAACAGAGAAAAGGGAACCTTGAGTTTTAGATCCTGGTTAACCTAAGGATTTCCACAACTTCAGATTGATACTCATGGAGAAGAGTGCTAGTGTTGATTACTACTGATGCTTTGAGCATTTCTTCCTTTTCTCCATTACTCAAAAATATTTTTTCTTCCCTTTCCAAAAGAAAAGATCATGTCATCTTGTGCTTTGCTCAGCCAGTGAATTTTTCTGTCTGTTTGGTTTAGGTGTGGAAGAACAGAAGAATATAACAGAGAATTGCTACAAAAGGCAGGTAGTATCAGGAGCTATGAGTTATATAAAGACAGTGATTTCTAATTAATGCAAATCTTTATAGTTCAGGAAAGAAAAGATAAAATGGGAAAATGCAAGCAAAGAAAAGGAATCTTGCAGTAAAGGTAATCTAATCTTGTTTCCACAAATGCTATCCTAATGTTCTTTTTACAGTATTAATTTTAACAATGACCAAATTGCAAAAAAAGAGGTGAATTATTAGAAGAAACTGTTTTTAAGCACACCACTACACATAACGTAAACTTTCAATAGCACAGATTTGTGTCCTGTTATAACTCACACAATTTTGGCACCTCAACTATGGCAAAATCATCATGGCAACACTAAGGCAAGCCTTGGCCAATAAAACCAGGGAACAAAAAAGGCAGTTTATCTTTAAAGAACTATCACAGGCATATTTAAAAATGGAGCCTGAGCTCAATGCAGAATTTCAGATGTCTAAGATGTCATCTTAGTAGAATCAAATCTTGTTGTTCAAACCCTTCAGATGGGCAGGTTGAGTCTGCAGGTGTTTTTCACCAGCAAATTCTAGTACAACATCCACCCTCCTTCAAATCTGACACAGAATTGAGAAAGAAATTGTGGATTACTGAAAAAAAGATTTTGGGATCTAAGTCCAGACTCAGAATATTAGCCTCTCAGGCTAGAACCAGGCTGGAATCAGACTCCCTGTGTCTGTTCTTCCTTTGGCCCCATAACTTGGATCCCAGACTCAGCTAGGTGAGGAGTTGTCGGAAGTATTCCCAGTTCAACATCCCACAGTGCTGGAGAGGACATTTTCTCAGAGGTGGAAGAGTGAGTGGAAACTGTAGACTGGGAGAAAGGTTAAGGTGGTATTGAGTGCTTTATCCACTAAATGTTTAGTGCAAAAATATATGTAATACCTCTTCTTCCAGGAGTGGCACAGACTGTAGGTGACTCTCTGCTAAACCTGGATAATGACGTAAGTATGACCTGCTCATCCTCCGATGGAATGTTTGCTCCTCTTTGGAGCACGTTTGAGGAGCCAAAGCTGGATTCCTGAAAGTCTTTCAGGCTAGGTAGGTAGTGCCTACAGGACTAGGCTGTACTTGAAAGCTGCAAGTCTCTGTTGTTGTCTAGGTGAAAGGCACATAGCTTTGATTTAAGAGTCTGTGTCTCAAATTAGGTGAGATTTTGGCAGCGTGGCTCCTATCCAGGGTGAATTATAAAAACATTCTTGTCACCTGTTGATGTGAAAAATGTTATCAATATGAAATTTCTACAGTAGATGAAAACTAAATTTATTTTTTTTTATTTATAGCTAAGCCTAAGATGATTAACAAGAATAGACAGGGAAAAGACAATTAAATGCAATGCAGATTCTTAATAATCTTTGGTCTCCTGTGCCCAAAGGATTATAAACTCAGGAACACTTGCAGGTATGAGTAAATGAGGAGCCAGGAGACTCATGATTGCATCACAAGACCTGGACTTGTCCCTTCATGCCACATAGGTATAATCACTTCTGAGAAATCTGTGTCTGTATGTGCTTACAGAATTATTCTAGGTCTCTCTAGCCTAAATTACATTTCTAAGACTTCCCAAAGCACACTACAAATTGTTTCATATTTTAGAATCGAAATTGTACTTCTGATTAAGTGTAATGTGTTTATCCTTGAATAAAGGTACGGTAGCTCTGAAGACATCACTTTATAATTAGAGGTAAATACATGATCATAATGAGCAGGGAAGGAAGAAGTAGCTATTAGAACTAAACCTGTCTTCTTTCCAGACATCTTTGCAGGAAATATTAAAGCTATTATTTCCAGTCTCGAAGATTTAGACTCCATCTGACACAAACTTGGAATTTTCATTAATGTTAATGAAACTTATGCAGATGTGTCAAGTGAAAAATAGTCAGACATTAATGAAAGTTGTAATATAGCAAAAACAAATGGCACCATACAGAGATGACTCAGCAAAGCAAATATTTAAATATTCCCAAAAATTACAGTAACCAAATCAATTATAGGAGTTTTAGGAAAGATGTAAAGATGCAGCTGGATGCAAATAGTTGGACAATTGTTTGATCTGTCCTTTAACACCCAAGTCTCCATCTGTCCCCCTAAAGAAAAAAAATCTACTCTGAGTGTATACATTGCCCTGATTCTATAACAAGAAAGCATCTCCTTTCTCCCTTTCTCAAAAAAAAGTTCATTCCTCTGTTTGAGGTTTATTTTTTTATAAGTATCCATATATAAATATAAATTTTTCTGGTCTATGTCTCTGTCTGCTTTACATACATATACAGTGGATTTTTATCTGTCAAAACAAATTTAACATTTTTAGGTATCTGAAAAGCTGAATTGGTGAATGCTTAACACTGGGAAACTTTTTGAAGTTTAGTGTCTTAAGTACTAAAGGAGCCCAGTTTTTGAGGCTGGATAGATTCTTTCTGAGATATTAGAAATTCAAAGGCCTCAAGATTCCGCTGCATATTTCACAGAGAAGCCAATGACAAAATATACATAAAAGGAACTATTCTCTATTCTGGTTGCTCTTTGTAGCAGCTAAAATATCTACATCTACCAACATACTATTTCTAAGTTAATTTTGCACATTCCTAAATGGGAAGAATGAAACCAAACCAATCACCTTTCTATGAACAAGACATACTTGTTTTCTTTCTTTCTGCTTCTTGTTTCAACTTTTCTGAAAAGCTGTGCTGTTCACTAGTGTTACCTCTTTAGGCTGCAGTCATAACACTGAACTGAGTAGCCCAGAAGAAACTGATGTTTTTCAGAGGAAGGTGAATAAGGAACTGTAAATCTGTGTCTTTGTGCCTGAGCTACATAGGGCTTTAAACTCTAATCCAATTAGCCATTAAACTGGTAGAATACTAAATCTGTGTCCTGGATCTCCTAATCTCATGCTTCAAAACTTGCTTCTCCCCAAGGGCTGATAACTTATCTGTGTAGTGAAACAAATTTGGGCTAGTTTAATTCAGGTAACTTCATTTTCCCTGATTTCTACATTAATCTTTGCAGGTCTATTCGGTCCATACTTAGGCTGTGGATAGAGCCTACAATATGTTTGATAGAGACTATATGAAATAACCATAGCCCTCTCCCTCCTGTCTGCTGATTCCCACCCTGTACCTGGGAAGGGCTTTAAGGAAAACCTTGAAAAATATTAAACAAACAAATAAACAAGACACCTAAACCAAACAAACACTAGATTTTTCCATGGTCTGACTGGCAGAACAGGCTTACAAATGCTGGTGCTGACACCCCAGGCAGTGACAACAAGTAGGGAAGAGCAGCAAAAGAGAGTCCAGTAAAGCCAGTTGTGATGAACCATTTGTTCTGTAAACAGGGGCATGATTTCCATTTCACAGGTGCTTATCCAGCCTTTCGTAAATTGGCAAGTGATTGCGCAAGCACTAAACAAAGAAAAAGTATTTGTAGGTGTTTAAATAATCTTTTAGTAGGTAACAGGCAGATGGACTCTGTCTACCCATGGCAGTGAGTATGTTGAGAATTGCTGAGAAAAGCTGGCTGGACAGACTTGTGCTTCACCCCTTTCCGGCTCTACACCGTCACAGGCTGCTTGATCCCTTCTACATTAACTCTGCAATTAGCAGAGGAACAGCAACTCACTGCCATCAGGGTTTTTTTGGAACACAAATAGTTTCATTGGGTAAATGATTAGCAGCATTCACAACAAACTGGAATTTCTTTTTTTTTTCTTTTTTTTTTTTTTTTTAATGCAAATGCTGTCTTGGGTAATACATATCTGAATTACCTATTTTGAGCAAGATGGTCTAGTGGAAAGTGACCCTGCCCATAGCAGCAGGAATGGAACTAGATAATCTCCCTTCCAAGCCAAAACAGTCTATAATTCTATGATTTTTCTGCTACCAGGATTATTTTTTGGAATCAACAATCTGCCATATAAAAAAATCTAAGGAGCTGGTGTACAGCATAGAAACAAGAACCATTATGGGAGAGGTATCGATTTTCTCTGACATTTTTCCTATTGGAAAAAAAAACCAGTGCAACTACTCCCTAAGGAAAGTAAGGGTACTGTATTATGGCCTGAATTTTTTAATTCAGGGTCCATATCTTCCATGAAAAAAAATTATTGCTTCACAAACTAGAATATATTGAAAACCCCCAAAACTACTGGAGGAAAAGAGAAGACAATTGACTCCAGTGCACTGGTTTAAGAATGAACCATTTTGGTGAAGTCAAGTAGAGAATACATAAAGACAATGCAGCTTATGCTTTTCAAGGGGTTTTCATCATTCAAAACTGAAAAGTAGCATTGAAATAAATCCTAATTTATATTCCCTTGTGACATGTTTGGGGGTATTTCTATTTCCCTTTTGGGACAAGGGAGAAAAAAAAGTGGTGTATTGCATGAAGTTAATATAAGCATTCTCATAAGTGTGGACCTGCTTCTCCTTTTTTTGAGGCAAAATGCTCATATACCATGACAAGCAACCTGGGGAACCTCTGGCTGGCTGTAAGGAAGAATCATGTAAAATCAATGAGGTAATAAAAATAACATTTATCCAGCCATAACCAAACCGATTTCTGCATGAGAAAAGAAGGTTGACATAGCAAATGGAGAGAATTTTGAGCTATACTTAGTTCCTCAACTTCTGGGAAGTTTTTGAGACAATTGCTACAATCTGCAGTGCAATAGAGTACAGAGCATAATGTAATCACAGATTATTCTTTAATTTACACAGTTCTCCATGCATATGAGGATGAACAAGTTGAACATCTGGTAATGGAGACATCTACCAATGAGCTGTATTTTAACTTGTGCAGCTGTCCTAGCCAGCCAGATTAAACACTTGTTACTCTGAATGTCTGCAACACATGTGTAAGAGTCTGTGGGAAAAAACTAAGTCTCACATCATTTGCAAGCTCTTTTTGTGAAGAAAACTCTTCCTCTCATAAAATATGTATTCATTCAGGCTAAAAATAGAGCTTCGTAAGTCATGTTCACATGACCTATGTACTAGGAATGTGTCTATGACATCAAAATAGTAAATGTACCAGAAGGACTGACAAAACAGTGATACCTGACTCTGGATTGTCAAAAGGTTTTTGTTCCCTTGTGAGTTTTTTCAGTGTTTTTCCCAAGGAATCAAAACATCACATATTTCTTTCTATCCCTTGAAAATTTGATGCATTTCAACTAAATCCAGGATAAGCACTTCCTGCTGCCCCTCTATTAGTTAATGACCTTGCACAGTGTGTATGTCAGCAAATAACTTGGAGGACAAATATAGTATGATTTATGCACCTTGGACCTTTGCACTGGTTTTGCACAGAAGGACAAGATGATGGAGTAATTATGAGAATGTTTCTTCCCCAGGCAGTGGGGGAATGGCTAAAACAGTTCTGACTACACTGACCTGAGGAAAATTGGTCTTGTCTGCCACCATGATCTGGGACCTCTTAGTAGAACTAAATAGTACAGGACGAGTTTTATCCGTTGCCTAATGCAATGATTTTGCAGGGATGTGTGGGTGAGCATCTGGGAAACCCATTCCTGAGATACTTAAGAACTGCTCTAATTTTGTCTCTTTAAATTTTGAACAAGAGACATGAACAAACCAAGTTTGTTAGAAGTCTGGCATTCTGAATTTTCTGCACCGTATCAATATGGAATTTCTTCTGGCTGCAGGATGTTTACTTGAGCCTGGCTGCAAATGAGACACTTCATTAGAACACAGACATTTGACTAGACTGTCCTTATTACATTCTTTTTATTAGTTATTGAAATTATGTCCATTTATAAAGCTAGCAGCCTCCAAAAATTCAGTCTGCTGTCCTGAGCTACCTTATTACCAATATATTATTTGTGCTGCAGTATGCATCAGTGGCTCCACATCGTTAGTCATAATCCTACCAGTGTAGGATTTATACAGACCCATAAAGGCAAAAATTAATCCTCAAGGTTGTATTCTAAATCTAGAAAAGATATAAGTGGTAACATACATAGTAACAGGGACTGTCAGGCAAAACATGCGTGATTGATAGGACGTTAAAAAAATCCTCTAAACAAAGAGCCAGCCAAACTCCCTGTCAGCACACAAACACTACACTTCTCCTGAGACATTTCTGCTTGCTTTGGGCTCTTATGTTACTCAGGCACTACATTGCTTTCCAGGCAGGATGGGGTCTTCAGTAATCTAGCTTTACACCTGAAATTTAAAGAGACTGGAATTTTACTTAGGACTAGGGTAGTAATTTGTAGGCTTTGTTTAGTAAATGGCCCTTTTGTGTTTATGTCATTGCAATTACTTATCAAGAAAATGGAAATTTCCTTTTGTGGGCTACCATTGCTGTGTTAAAGATCCTTCAAAATCAGTATGACTTGAGCTCAGTACATGCTGTTCTGGACTGCATGAGACTTGTGTTCCTGGGAAGTGGATTTTAATATCAACAAACAGGGAAATTGTCACAAAGGCAAGACTCATGCAGCATGTGGCCTTATTTCAGGAAAATTGGTAACATCTGAGAGTTGCTGTATGTAGCTGCCTTGCTATTTGGGTTTTAAACAGAGGACAGTATGTTTAATTAACAAAGCAAATATTAATTTTCTGTTTCCTATTTATTAATAGGCAAGCTAAAGCCAAATGCAATTGACAAACATTCACATTATCCTAAAAAAAAAGCCTGGAAGTCCAGCAGGATCATTGATGCAAACAATGCTGTACATTTTAGTGGAGCCTATGAGGGTCAGTCAGATCCATGGACACTCTCCTGGAAGTATTTGGTAACTTGAATTCTCTGTGGGCACAAGGATAGTCATGCTGATATCCAAGGCTACACCCAGTGCTAGAAATGAGGCAGTTTTCCTCATGGGCTTGTATCACCTCTTGGAGGGACAGCTAACATCATATTAATAGCACAGCTGAGAGCAGCGTTCTAGGATACCATATTTGAAAACAGGCATTCCATGACCTTGTACTACATTTCCTGCCAGTTATGCTTCAAGACATGTTAGACACTGCTGTGAAATATGCTCCAAAACAGAAAGAAAGTTAAGTCTCTTGAATCAAGGCTATTTATAGCTAGTTACTGTGCTTCTCTGGTTTTAGGTCTTTCTTGGATTTATGTTATTTGCCTGTTTATCCTGTCTAGCATGCATAACTTGATTCCCTGTAATGCTGCACTTTTACTATGCATCATCATAAATATTTTTGGATCTTGTTTTCTGTCCTCGTTGTAATTTAAATCAGAAATACAGTTCACTTTAATTTGAACCACTTATCTGAAACTTTTAATCCTTAACTCTGCTGCGCACTAATAGTATGTTCATCTCTACAAGGTTCAAAAACATACATGAGTTAGTACAGAAAATTATGGAAACATAGGTAATTCTGAGGTAATCCAAATAAATTGCTTTATTGAGTTTCTTCTTTAATTAAAAAGAAAGAAAAAACATAACAAATAAAGCCAAATTTACAGAATCCGAAAGGCAGAAAAATACTGAGACATGAAATCATGGTAATAAAATAAAACAATTTTAAACAGTAATTCTGTTCAGTCTGATAGTGTCAGTTCTATCTTTTTTCTTGTTTGAAAGTCTCTTGTGAGGTAATAGTATTAGGGACATACTGAACAGGTTAAAAGCTGGGAATGAGGGAGTGAAGATGAAATGAGAGACAGGGATGTGTGGACAAGCTCTTGGATGAAGCAAGATCCTTCAAGTGAAATGAAAGACAGAAAGTATTAAAAATCAAATTAGAAACTGTGGTCAAAGTGGGACTCATAGATGAAATACCTTAAGATGGATAAGTGGATGAGAAGGAAGGACACACCAGTGGACAGCTTTGGGAATGTGAATGACGCTGCTTTATAAACATAATGATGCATGGAAGACTCTCCATAAAGACAGTCCCATAGTTGGCACAGGGGAACAGAGAATGTTTTTAGGAGCATATGCTTCACCATAATAAAAAATTGGTGTCTTGAATTATTCAATTTATTAATTTTAGTTATGATGCATAATCAATAGGGGCTAATGACTGTAAGAGATATCCAGTTAGAAATGTCTGAAACAGAACACTAACCATTCCTCATGGAGTAAACCAATGGAAATAAACACTGTATAACTGGTCCTCCATAAAATCACATGCATGTGTTCATGTATATTAGTGTGTATGCATGTGATGAGGACAAGAAGAGTTTTAAGCATAAGCTGGTATTAGGCTGGTACAAAGAAGAAAAGTTTTGAAGACTAAAAAAGTTGCTCAAGAACATTCACTATATGCAAAGCCATACTTCTTTTGGAGTAACATTATTTTAATTCTCTTCATTACTTGACATAATGATCACAGTTTTTAAGCATGCTGAATCCTTGAAGTAATACCTGCAGTCATAAACAGTGAATCCCTGGCATCAGTCAAACCCCTGATATTTCAGACATCTCTAGCTAGTTATCTCTTACACTTACATTACTTTTGAGTAGAGTATTCATTGGCTCTCAAACAATGAACATATCTCTCAAAATGTATTGTTAGTGGTTGCCAGCTAAAAATGAGCTATAATTGTTGGATTAATTTTTGTAGTTGCCAGCTGTAATTGGGAACATGCTTGGTCCTTTCTTCTATAAAGCAAAGCTAAATACTCAGGCAATTTCTGATGGCTCTGGCTGTCAGGCAGGTCAGGATCACTGTGAGAACAGCTCCTCAAACTTCATTTTGACCATTCCCTTTCCTGTTTTTTCTAATAAACAAGAAGAACAGAGGTAAGCAGAGCAAGACACAGAAAAATACACAAGTTTCATCAAGACTTAAAAAAGTTTGTGTCTCAGTTTGATGTGAAAGTTCATGAGACTTACCAAAACATTTCTATCCTATTAATAGCCTTGGTTTAATATAGGCACAGAGCAAAGCCACTCTGAAAACTTCCTCACATAAATCTATTAATGCACTTCAGATTTAAGCTACATAATTGCTTTTCCACTTCTAGAGCCTCTTGAGAAGCCAGACTGTATTAAGCAAATTTTAGTTTTCTATGTATGGTTCAGAGCAGTGCTGGGTAAGATATTTACAAGCAAGCAATGAGAAGGTCCAAGATACCAGCTAGTTCCCCACCAGGTTAGCACTGTGGTGTTCACCAGTTCACATGGCTGCAGTACTAGTGAGTTTTTCCACAACTTTGAGGGGAAATGTCTATAAGGAGGTGTTTTTTCAAGCCTGACCTTAGCTTTGGGAGCTGCAGATGGTGCTACTGAGCTATGAATTTTCAAAATTGGGTTCTTAATGGAAGAATTAAATTACTTGAAAAAATTATCAGTCATCACCCATTGTGCAGCTGCTTCAGGACTGATGTCACTCTTGATCTCAGTTTACCAGACACAGTCTCTTAAAGGTCATTTCACTGTCATACTTGGTAGTGAAAGATGCTAGGCTTGGTAGCAGCAAAGAAGATGTTTGGTTTCTTTCAGCACTGGAGTATTCCTGTGAGTTATCTTGAGGTTTTGGCATCTTCTGAATGGTGATGAAATGTTTTAAAGTTTGTAAGAGATTTTAACTCTTGTATTTCCAAATTAGTAACACTTTACTCTGAAATTCTGTGTATTCCAAGTGCTTAATTTTGTAAAAGGATAAATAAGTGCATTCGTTTTCAGATTCTTTTAAAATACAGTGAGATTCTCATTTTTTCAACTTTTTTTTTTTTTTTTCAAAGACAAGTGCAAATTTAGCTCCCCAGGCTTTTGTTTCAGCCCTCCTACCAACTAAAATAGGATTTCAGTTTGCACTCACAAAAGTAGACAGGTGATATCCTGGGTGGGGACCAGGGCATCAATGGGACAGAGAGGGCAACCGGAGCAAAAGGAGTTCTCAGACACCCCCCAAGGCTGTAGGGAGGGAAAAGAGAGACCCGAGGAGCAAAGCTGAGGGATCAGACACAAAATACAAAGGGTGTGGGGTGGAACTATGTAGTGATAATTTTGCTTTGGACATGAACTGAATCATAGGATGACCTGGTAATGACTTTTCCAGTGATTAACTTTCTGGCTTAACTTTCTGGCTTAACTTTCTGACTACTGTTGGAAATTATAATGGAATACTTTTTTGCAGTGGTTACAGAGAAACAAATGATAGTGCCAAAAATGAGAGATGCATAATAAACTTAACATCTGTGAGGCTCTCAGTGACAGATGCTCAAAATGTGTCTCCTGGGGAGATATGATTCCAGTGACCTTGACCCACAGTAGTTGTCTCTTAGAGATGCCCCTTAAAAAGTTGTTGTTATTCACAGAAAAGAGGCATGTCTGAAACAGAATGTCATGACATAGAAATAAAACTGTGTAACAAAGAGTCTCATCCTGGGGGGAGGAATCCAGAGTTTGTTTTTATTCAGGGTAGGATCACATTTCAATGATCTCAATTGGAAAATAACTGAGTATGCAGCTAAGAAGATGAAACAAGTCCCTAATTCCAGCACATGATGGTTTATTGTTAATCCTGAGATCAATCCTATGGGATAAATAATTCCCAATTAGTGTTAAATCATACTGTATTTGAATTTTGATGAGAAAGCCCCAGATATTCTTTCTCTTTTATGGCTTTAAGTAAGTTTTTTTCTACAAACAAAAGGATATCCTTTTCGTTTCATTTTTCCTAATAATAGTGTTAATTTTCTATAACAACTTCTTTATTCCCCATAAAGAATCTCTTTAGGGAAAACACAGAAAGAAAATTCCCAGTGCTAAAAGTTAGCTCACTCCTACCTTCACAACAATTCTTTCCTGCAGGGTACGAGGATGCATTTGAAATGACAGCTTTTCAAGGATGGGGCTGTATATTTTAAGGCTGCACTTAAAAGCAGCCTCTTTTTCATATGAGGTGCTTGATAGAGGAAGAACCAAGGAGATAGAACAACCTTCATGTCCACAGCTACCTATTGGAGTGGTACTTCCAAGAGGCAATAATTAGGAAAAGATGAACACGTTTCTGAGAAAGTTTTGTGTTTATTTGTCTAGTCCTTCACCTCAGGATTTAGATTCAGATAATAATTGTTATATTCCTCAAACCTAATTTTACTTTCATGGGCCTGTCACACTAAAGCAGGAATAAGCAGGAATACTCACAGTATGTTCTGGGGGTTTTCCATCCTACAATCTTGAAATAGGAAAATATCTTCAAATGAAAGTGTTAGAATTTCCAAGAAAGAATCTTTTTAAAAAGATAGCTACTGCAAAAACAGATCAGAAGTTATTTTATGGAAAGCAGAATAGCAAACTGAACCTTCTGCCTGACTAATCAGTTCTGTCCATATTCTCTGGCTAACATGAATTTGTAGAATATAATGCCACATGTCTTTGGAACACAGTTATGTTTGCTCCAAGTTTTTGATGGTTTCATTGTCAAGACCAACAGAAAATAGGTTCACTGTGATTAACTATTCTCCATAAAGGAGAAAACACTAAGTATGTTAAACATAAAAGCATTTAAACTACTAGCTTCTCAATTACAGCACTCATCCTGTTTTCCAAAGCAATTCAGTCTTTGTGAGAGACTGCAGGGAAAATATGGACATTTGTACAGTGGTGCTGCTCAAACTCAGCAAGCACAAAAGATGCAACTAGAAATATAAGATCTATGCAAGCAACTCTGCAAACACAGAGTTTTTGTTCCCACATGAAGCTCATTAGAGCACACACTGAAATCTACTTGTCCAGTACATATTTTACTACTAAAATGTAACTTGATAAGAGATATGATATCAACAGGATAGGTAGAAGAGGAAAGAAATACCACAACCTCTATCTCAAAGAATGTTACAGTGCCTAAAGTCTGGAATTTCTGTTCTGCATAACTGCTTAGTTCTTCAACATTTCCTTTTGACAGAAATTGAAATAAAATGTTAAAACTCCCCACAAGGTGAAACTTCTAGAAAAATTCACTTCAGAATTATTGGATATTGTGTGGATTTTCATTTCAATAAATCAAAAAGACTCTTCTCACTAAAGCTTTCCATGATAAATCTTACTATAAACATCAACATGATGAAGGAAGAATAAAGCACTTCAGCTTTATCACAACACTCCATTATAAATTTACTTGCAGCAACTATTAGAACTGACAGTTCCTGGAACCATGGGACTTAATCTGATCTCTCCTTTCCAAAGAGAAAAGTGTTCAGAGGCCTTTAATACAGTAATACTCTCATATATCAATATTCCCAAACATTCTTAGAAATTTCAAGGACTGATAAGACCTCTAAAAGTATTTTTAGAAGTGTTTATTATTATCCACAGAAGAATAATTTGTTTTCCTCTGTTTGTGGTTAGTTTTCCTTGATGCTCATATTTGTATCTTTTTTTTCCCTCAGAAACATTGCACAAGGGCAGCTGCTTCCCTCCAGTCTCACAGAGCCCCACAGCACAGCTGGCAAGACACCACAGTCCAGGCAGCTGTTTCTGGCCATTGAGATCCTGCCTGTCTTCTGGGAACCTCTCCTGAGACCATCCAGGGACTCCTGGGAAGCCTTTGAGGGTTCCTGCTGCTGCTGGGAAAGAGGATGTGACCACCTGGAAACTCTGCCAGCAGGAGGAGGCCAGGAGCCTGCACAGCCTCAGGGTGGCTGGGTCCTCTCTGACACCTGCAGCCTCATGACCTTCAGCCTCAGCTGCACTCAGGGAGGAGCCAGCAGCATCCCTGCTTCTCGGGTCGGGAAAGGGAGACTCGCACAGTGGGAGCCTCCAACCAGGGGCCAGCTGGCTGGGAAGCAGCTTTGAACTGCAGGTACTGTGAGTCCTGGCAGGGAACAAGTTGCTCATGAGCCAGAAAAGTGCCCTTGAAGCAAATAAAGCCACCAGGCTCCTGGGTTGCATCAGGCAGAAGCTCGAGGGAGGTGGTCCTTCCCCTCCATTCTGCACTGGTGAGACACACTTGGAATGCTGTGTCCAGAGCTGGGCTCCCAGGCACAAGAGAGGCATGAATGTACTGGAGGGAGTGTAGTGAAGGGCCATGAAGGTGACTGGGAGCTTGAAGCATCCATCATACAAGGAGGGACAGAGCTGGGTCTGTTCATCCTGCATAGGCAAAGACTCTGCAGGATCTTACAAAAGGATATAAATACCTAATACTGGGAGTAAAGAAAGCAGAGCCAGACTCTTCCCTGTGGTGATCAGTGACAGGACAGGAGGTAACGGGCACAAATTGAAATATGTGAAATACTATTAAACATAAGAAAAAAAGAAATTCACTGTGAGGGTGGTCAGGTACTAAAATGGATTGCCTAGAGAGTTTATAAAGACTCCCTTCTTGGAGGTATTCAAAACCAATTGCACATGGCCCAGAGCAACCTTCTCTATCAGACCCTGCTCTGAGAGAGGTGATTGAACTAGGCAATCTCCTGAGGTGCCTCCCAGCTTCAGCCATTCTGTTTGACTGATAAAACTACTTTCAGGTTATAATCATGGCCTTGTCACAGCAATGTTATTGCTTTATAAGCAAGAAACCACATATATAGTGTCAAATCCTTCCTCAGCAAACTTGGTTTACTTAGTTTTCTATCCCTCATCTCCATAAGAGTGCTGTCTCATTCTCTTTGTTATCTCCACCCTATTCACTGGCAGACAAAATATGTTTGATTTTTCTGAATTGTTGAATTTTAAATGAGATGAAAATAGGATCCAATTTGAATAAAATAGATCATGGCTTCATAAGAAGATTCAAAGTGGTTTTGTAAATTTAGGATAACTACATATTTCCTTCCTTTCATGAGATTCATCTGATATCAACCTCTGTGTTTGGCCTGATTTTTATTCAGTTGGTATATTCATGATTTTAAGAGAAGAAGAAATTACTAATATTCACTTAATTTCTGTAGGTTTTTTCCTCCTTCTTTTTCTTTTCTTGTACATTATATACATTATGGGTCATTTTTGTCAAAAAATTCTACATTTTAAATATGGTATTAACTATAATACTCTCCTGATTGAGTTCTTATCTAAATTTAGAGATATACAGCAAAGATGTCAACATCTGAGAACATTGCTTTGGGAACCCCATCATATGGAACATGTGTTTGGTGAAATTTGCCTGACCTACTTTAAGCATCATTATTAGAATGAGGTAAACCTTGCTCTCACAGTAGTTACTTCTCCTTTAACTGTAGACGGAATCAAGCAAGTTTAGTTCAGACATAAGTGGCTTTGTAAACAGAGACAGGGATTAGTTTCATACAAAACACCTTTAGTCAAACTTGGATTTGGGGTTTATAATCATGAGGTTTGGGGCTGAGACCTGTGCTGATGCATCTGTACCTCAAGGGAGAAGGAATCTTGCAGTGCTGAGATGTGTTCGGGTAACAGGGAATAGCAACAGCGAAAAAAGTGACAAGAAACAAAAACAAAAACAGTGTTCAGAAGCAGTAAAAGGAGAAGCAATGGGATAGCAGGCAAAACAAGTAGTTTTTAGGAGCAGACAGTGAGCTGAGCAGGAGCCAGGCACTGAGCACCAAGTGCAGCATCAGCAGGAAAGAAGGGTTGGGGCTTTAGTCACATCGGTACATCTCAGCTGGAGAAGAACCTCTCTGAGGACCATTGCCACCCATTTCTTTCAGAATGCCAGTCTGTCCCACTTGTAACTCTATCAGCTGTTTTTCCAAGAGGATATCATAACTCTGCTTTCCTTCCCTCATATAAAGAAGGACCTTTATCCTCCTTAAGAGAAGATGCAAATATTATCTGTATGTGAGTACTGTTTTTCCTGAAGCATCCAGAGGGGCAGTTTAGTGTCCAGAATGGAGCATGAGCTGCAGTTGCCTTAACTATTTAAAGTAAAAAGCCTTAGAAATTGAACTTAGACATTTTTTACTATAAGAAGAGTTGGGTCAGACTGACTGTGGTTCTTCCAGCAAGGAAATCATACGAAAGAGCAGCTTCATTCTGTACAGCATCTTTCACTCAAAACAAAGCAATAGTACCTTCAACAACAAGAGAAAATGATAGAATTATTTCTCTTAGGGAATCTCAACAAAACAATAATAAAAAGCAAAGCAAAACTAAACAAGGAGAAAAAGCTAAGAAAATAATTCTAAGACTCAAATTAAGAACACGAAGAAACAAGAAATCTTTATTGGTTAGCTCAAAACAAGCAAAAAGAAAAAAAAAATAATTCAGAGTACAAATGTTTCACTTTGATTTACTAGCAAAATAGGACCAGCTTCCAGAATTTTTTTTCTCAGTTAATATTTGAAATTTAAGTGGCTTTATGGCAAAATAGATTGGATAAGAGTAAACTACTAAGGATAAAATGCAACTTAGTTATCTCAAGAAAAAATACTGCTGTCAACCTCCTGTGACACATAAAACATGTTCCTATTTAAACTTGTTGAGCATAAACTTATGAAAGAGAACATGTAGAAAAATATGTAATTTTAAAGGCTTTCTCACAAGTAAGGTCCTATCTTTTCAATGTCCAGTACCTGAGACTGGAAATATTGGTAGTCACAAGTCACGAACAGGCTGTAGATCAAATTTTCATCTGTTATCTGGGGCTTTTCCAATCACTCTTCCCACTGTTCAACTTTCCAGACCTAGACCTTTCTTCCTGCTGGGTTTAGGGGAAAAAACACTTCTACATATTAAATGCTTTGTTATTTGCCAAAACAATAACTTTATTTTTCCTTCCAGCAGTTCTCATCCCACAATCATCCCTTCTGCTGTCAAACTACTTTACTCTTCAGTGACTCTTGAGGTTACTTTTCACTCAAGAAGGAAAAAAATCATGAGATCTGTTTCCCAACTTCCATCCTTCTGCAACCCATTACTACCCTGTCTCTACTGATTCTCTGGGCAGTGGTGCATCAGTGGTCCTGCCACCAAAGGACTACCTAGTGTTTAGCTATGATACTGCTTCTGCTAAGCCTGGCTGTTATGGTTTTGGGGTTTAATGATGCAGAATCAGGCTTCTGATCTCATTTGCCTTTTAGAATTAAGTTCTCTGTGCAAAGTCACACTGAAAATGCTAGCAAGGTGCAGCCTACTGCAGTACTTCTGAAGCAATGTATCTCAGGTGGGGAAAAAAACCTAAGGATTTGTACGTATTTTTTGTGCCATAAGTGTACAAGAGTCTTTATTTTAGATAATAAAATATTGCACATGAGTTCTATTACCATTTTTAGAATCAAAACAACTTCAAAGACCGTCAAGTTCATCTGCAATGATAATATTTATTGTAGGTTTTCAAGAGAGGCCATGAACAAGTGCTCTGAACTTTAAAAGCAACCATGACAAATTATTTAAAGCAGAGATGTCAAGTGCTTTGACATCCAGGCTACATGGCGTTTACAAACAAAGACTGTGAACCAGAGTGGAATTGCTCCCTTGGGTTGTGTGGTCTTTGTTTCCACGACCTCCTGTGATCTCCTTGTTCAAGTGTACTGTACATTTCCTTTCTGTGTGAAACACTACCATTTCCAGTTCATAGAATGGTCTAAAAGGTTACTATCAAAGCATGTTCTAAAATTCACAGGCTTAGTCAGCTTCTCTTGGAATTTTCTGTGGCCTATGGCATAAGGTTAATGATCCTGAAATGGAGGCATTTGAACAAACATCTTCCAAAGAACATGCTCTCCACCTGCTCCTAAAGAAGGACAGTTTAAGTTGAACAAGTTCTCCTGACATTTTGGCCTTTACATGGAGCTTGGAAAATGGCCCCAGTCAACAGTACTCTATATTTTTCAGAGAATAAAATGTAGGAAAACTGTTAACCAGAATCTAACATTTTCTTAACAGAGGCCACACTTCTATTTGGAAGAATTGTACCCAAAAGGTCTGATACTTTTCTAGTTTCAAACCTAGAATTCCCTCCAGGGGAATTCTTGTACATTTTGCAGCCTCTTCACTACCCATTGATATCTTACTTCATGCACTTAAGAGGCCACTTCACTAAAGAACACTCTGCTCTAAAGCCATCTACATTCCATTTTAGCACGTTAAATAGAAGTCAGTACTCAAATAAAGCAAATCCCCTTCCCCTGGCTGCACACAGATTTCTACCCTTTTACCCTAAATATGGGACAAAGGGCAAGGAGCACTGGCAAAACCTCTCATTTTGAAAGACTCTCATCACCAGCTCCCTCCTATCTAGAACCTGGGGCACAAGCAAGATCTCACCAGTTTCATAAACTGTTCATCCACTGAGCCATAGTCATGAATCATGTTTGTATTCTCAGGTTTTGGAAAACAAAATGATACATATTGATGGAGGAGGCTGTAGCTATTCCACCTCATCTCACATTTGCAAGGAGGTTAAGAGCGTGCATGCAGTCAGACATTGCTACTGCATGATGCACACTGAGGTGTTAAATCATAAAACCCAGGCCAGCACAGCTAAGGCAATCTTCTCCAAGCTACTTCTCGCTGTTTTCTACAGCCACCTGGGAAATTTCAGTGCAGCCACACTACATACAGTGACTCCATAACTCAAGCACTTTGGCAAGTATCTGAACTCTCTACTATTAAAACCACAAAGCTGATTAATAAAGGTTTCTGGTTTGCATTTTGTCTGCTTTCAGATAACTTACGAATATTTAACTCTCAAAAAATTGCCTAAGAGGTTTCTGAAAAGGGAAATCACTAATTATTCACATTATAAGAATCAGTGGACCAATTTTCCCCCAAAATTCAGTTTTCCATGTGACTTTTCATTTCTGTTTTAACTCCAGTTATTTTATGTATGAAACATTAAGTATGATCATTCTGTGATCAAATTAAAGATAGATGTTGAGCTAAAATGTTACAAAGCAGCAGAACTGAATTTAATTACAGGGATGTGATAAGGCCTGTCAATATGCCTAAATATCAAAGTCTAAATCCCAGTCACACTGAAATACCTCCCAAAAAATTTAGGAATTCCATGAGGGTGATATTTTACCTTTTGAGTTGTCTCTCTCTGTTTGTTATTTATGGAGCACCCGAGATGAATATCCCAGACAGTACAATGCCTAATTAGAAATAACCACTTAACTAATTAAATAAAAATCATTAAAACCAAAAAGGTCTAAAGAGTCTCTAAAGAGTCTCCAGAAAAATATCTGGTCTGTATTTCACCAGCTCTTGTTACTGTTGGTAAAGACAAGACTTGCACTGAACGGAAGGCCTCCTCTGGCCTTTTCCCAAAGTAGTGATGTTTTCACAAAGAGGCACAATAAGTTTTTTGCTGTTTTGCTGTTACATGGGAATCCATGATATCTTACCATAGACTATTATCCTTCCTAATTGAATCTGGAATGAAATCAGAGGACCAGAAATATCATCCCCTTACAAGGGACTTAACAGAGTGAAATCCTGAGTTTGATAAAAATAAACATGTATGGAGTGGTAGGAACACCACATCTCTCTTCAGCTTCACATTAACTGCAGACTGTGAGCAGTGAAAGATCTCCTGACTCTGAACTGCCATGCAAAATGAGTCAGAGAGAAATGGGTCAGAGGAAATGCTTATATATAAGTAGTTCTTATGGCCCTTACATTAATACAAAGAAGACATTTCATGTTGCCAGACAACTTGCCCCCAAAGACCAAGGATATTTTGTTTTGAGCTATGGGCATAGTATTAATTTTTGCCAGGTTACATTCTTGTCACAGGATTACTGTTGGCAACAGGGCTCTGAGGAGATAACCTGAAAATATCAATATGGTTAACTTCATATAGGTAATCTCTATACTCTTTTCCTCACAAATTTTTCATATGTTGAAAACACTGGAGTCTATATAACATAGAGAGACTTTTGTAGGCTTTTTTTTTTTTCCCTGAGGGACAGTTAAACATTTCCACATGCACAAGGAGTGTTTTTAGTACTAGTGCACAAGTCTTACTCAACAGCTATGTAGAGTGATTGCTCCACAACTTATGCTGGGTGATTCTGCAGTTATACCTGGACTAAAGGTGGGTAAAACTGTATTAAATGAAAAAGGAAAAGACTGACTGAAAAACCACCTCAAAATATCAAACATTTGCACTTGCACCAAGCCTGTCTGAGTTCAAGAAATGTTTGGATGATGCTCTCAGGCACATGGTGTGATCCTTGTCCTGTGAAGGACCAGGTGTTGAACTTTGATGATTTTTGTGGGTATTTTTCAACTCAGGATATTTTAAAAAACATGTACAGCATCCTTGTCCATTGCTCCTTGTCTCCCTTAATAGAAGACAAAAAGATTCCAACAAGTTACCCTTTTTCTCTCCCAACAGCATTGCCTCTGCATGAAGAAGATAGAGATCAAACATGTCTTCAGACAATGCAAGTTATACATGTTCATACTTCAGAAGGGTAGAATCAACAAAATAAAAACACAGAATGTGAAACTAGATTCTGAAAAATAACTGGAATTTGTACTTCAGACCAGATGAAAGGTACCCCAAAAGCGGAATGTATGTCCCAGAATTAAGCTTGACATTTCCAAAGACTGCTTTTTGACAAAAAAGTACCACTTCATTTTAGCCATGAATTTAAAAAAAAAAAAAAAGAAAAAGAAAGAAAAGAAAGAAAATAGAGTTATGCTTTGCTTCTGTCCCCTAGTAATTTAATAATTTTTACAGTGACCTGTTTCCATATTATGAATTCTGCTTTTAAGTCACATAATTTTCATTACAAAATCTAATATATTCTAAGCTAAAAAAGTTAATGCTTCAAAAGAAGTGTTATGCTCAAAGCAAAAGTTTCTACTGTCCAAAACAGGCTACATTTTTAAACCTGAGTCAAGAAAACATTGAGAATATTAAGGATCATTTCAGACAGATTACAATTTTTTTCAAAATTTTCTGTAAAGCAAAAAAGTGGTTTCTGCCCCATTTTTAGTATGTAATCTGAATTCCATTATTCATCCTGCATTTCTGCAATTACTCTACTAACAGCAGGACCTTGATTTTCCTTTCATACTATTTTGTGTAACAGATAATTTGCAAGTGTGCACTTAATGGATCTGGTTTGTTTTCATTTCCATTTCTGTAAACGTGACCATCAGTTTCTGGGGAGATATTTAATTCACTACTACAAGCAAGGTCAAAATCTGACTTTCTTCCAAGTCATGTTGTAACAATTTAGATCAAATGGTTTTATCAAACATTTTCTAAATCACAGTAAATATTTTAAAAGTGCTTTAACAATATTATGGCATTTGAAATTAGAGGGGTGTAGTCAACATCAGCTTAGTGAAAAATTCAGTATTTTAGGTCTGTTTAGGTTCTTATTAACAGCCATCTTGTTTTATTTTATATTATCTGAAGTTTCACATTTGAGTTTAATTTCAAGCTAACTTAAGGCTTTACCAGTGTTAGACTGCTCAGTAGGGAATGAGTTGAAAGTAGTTTCAAACAAATTTGGTCCAAAACCTTAAAACAGGTCTCTTTAAACTTTGTAAAAATCACATGGGAATAAACCAGATTTTTTTTGTTTGGACAACCTTTGCTTCTGCTTCTACACATGAACTCTAAAAGGCATTGGATTCAGTTGTCATGTCACTGTTTTGGGGTTTTTTTCATATAATGAAATTACTGATTAAATTTATATGAGAAACTCAGCTCTGGCTTTTGAATTATGTTATAAAACCTGTTTGAGGAGAAAATTTTGCTATTTTTCAGCCAAAAAGAGGAGAGAATTATGTTCCACCCACTTTCCAGCTAGAGAAATGTAAGATATTTGTAAATCTGTTGTCTTTAATTGTCTGATTTACACATTCAGCGTCTGAGAAGAAAACTGGACCAGAAAAATATTGAGGAGGTGGTAGCACACAGGCTTGCTGTTGTTTCAAGATTTTATAGCTTGCACAATGGTTTGGTCTTGCCTTGAAGCCATAAACAGCCCATCTACTCAAATCCTGCAGAAATTTTTTAAAAACCCTGTAAATTGGTTACTGTGGGATAACCAGCTCTCAGAAACCATTTACGTTGTTATCATGATCACCCTTCTATTCAAACTATATTTTTAGGCTTTTACCAAAACAAATATGTCCCTAAGTATACATTCAAGCAAGGACATTGCAATGTGAAAGTCCTAAGATAGTAAGAGTATGGAATCATTTTGTGTAATAATTGAACATGTGGCATTACTAATTTTAATATCTTAAATATTGCCCAATATTTCTACTGCATGATTCAGCAGAGACAAAAAAACCATGTGATGCAGGCACACCAGAAAGTGAGTGGTCTGTCCATGGAGTTTGAACAGAAGTACACACAAGACACCTGACTTTGAAATGCAAAACAGAAAACTTCCAATTCCCTCCTTAAACACCTTCTGAAAGACAAGCATATTTTCTAGCCTTCTAGCTGCTGAAGACAAAGAGCATCAGTAAAGGTCCATCACCCAGTTTTTGTTTTGTTTTCTTTTATGAAGGCTCACCCTTTCTCTAGTTTTTTTAAGAAAAATATGTGGGCACTTATTTCCGGAGCACGTCTTGTCCTGCTGTTCTCAGGCTGGCGGAGGCTCCCGGGCTGAGCACAGCTGAATGCTGCTCCTGCCCTCCCTGTTGCTCCTGCTTGGTTCCTCTCCCTGTAGGGCATGGGGACTGGGGTTGCTGCAGGCACTGGATCCTAAAAAACAGTCCAATGGAAGTGGATTGGATCCAAGGACTCAATGTGCAAAGCAGATGCACAGTGGAATATTTAACTTTAGACTAGAGCTGGTCTGTCCCTGGGAATGTAACATCCCTTGGAAGGCAGAGGGCATTGGAGGGGATCTTGAAACATATCTACCAGACTGAGTTTCTCCAGAAAGAATTGAGTCTGTGTGCTGTGAGACAATATCACCCAACACACAGTTAAGCATGCTAAGATTGGGATTCACTTCTGAAGTGTACTCCTAACCTAAAGTAATGTGCTAGTGTGGGTGTATTCAAAGGTCCATCACCCTCCTGCACTGCAGAGAGCCTTGGTACTGACTAACGTTACTAATTCAGAGTCCACCAGCACGGAATTAGCTGCCTTTGGGGATCAGAAGTCTGGTAACAATCAGTGCACAGAAGTTTACCAAAACCAAGTTGCTTTTGTCTTTTAGATTTGCACTTGTCAAAGTGACCCAGTGCATTTTATCAATTTGCCACACCTGTGAGCCACAGCAGTTACGTGACCTCATATGCTGAGAAACAGGGATGAAGTCTTTATAGGCCAGGCACAGTCCATTTGGCAGAAACATGATGACATTAAAAAAAAAAAAAATTAAGCTCAGTGGTTCTCAAAATCTCTTAGTGTTTGACATCACCCTGCAGTTAATGAGCACTTGAAGCAATATGCTGACTGTGTCTTGTTTTTCTCTTTCCTGTGTTACCTTCACTTAGAAAGCCAGTTTCCAAGCAGTGATCACCAGTAAAGTACGTCACCTGCTATTAACATTGAGAAATTAAATCCTTCTCTGATGACTCAGTCAGCTGGAAAAGTAGCTTTTACTTTCCTACTGCACCATCAAATGAACTAAATTGACTTCCAGAAAGGATACAGGACTCACTCTTCTGCATTTTTCAGCTGCTGACTGTCAACTGGGACTTGCAAGTGCTCAGTTCATCAGACAATTTTGGCTTCTCAGGAACCTTAAAATAAAAATATTTAAAAAAATTTTACAGTGCTTCCTCTCTAAAGAGAAACACAGAGAGCTACCAAGGACACAGAGGATGAAGAAAAGGACAGGAGCATGGCCAGAAGGACTGATCCAGAGTCAAGATCCAGCTATAGGTCTGCTGTTCTCAGGGAGCACTTACTATAGAGCAAAGATAAGGTGAAGTTCACTTTTGCAACAGACCCTTCTCAATGAACACATGACACTGAGCAATAATGGCAGAAGCAGTTTGGTTGATGTTTTCAGAGGACATGACAGCTCATCAGATTTGTCTACCCTTGAAGATTATCATAAGGAATTTTTAGCACTTCCAACAAAAAGTACAGAGACAACAATTTTTGCCAAAATGCATCTTCATTATTTGCCTATTGTTTATACTGAATATATGTATATACCTATGAATTAGAGATTCCTGGGATGGGAGGCCGTTAAATCAAACTTCAAAACAAAATCCACATTGAAACTCGAGCCACACAGCCCGTGCTGGTGGCTATGGCCCCTAATGGTCTTAGATACCCAGTGTGGGCAATCAATGAGAGCTCTTTGACATGGGAAGCTGGACCTGACACAGGCTTTTCCTTTCTCCCCTGCCATCACCTCCAAATCTGAGATCTCCTTTCATATGTGTTTTCAGTCTCTGAATGGTTCTGAACTCTTTACTTGGGTTCCTGAACTACAGCTGGGTGATGCTTAGGTGGGGTTATTTTCCAGGCTTCTTGCTTCAGAGCAAGACCAGCTCCCAGCCAATAGATGACCATCAGCAAGTTAGTCACAGCTCTCACACCTGCACCCATATGTTCAAGGTTTTCACTGTTATCTTGTGCTTCAACTCCACATCCTAACAGGGGATAACTGGTACCAAGTTCCAGTTCACAGAGCAAGCTCACACAGCAAGTTGATACAAGCCCTGACTGGGGTTTGTGTTGTTTGCATAAGGCACTTTTAGCATAAGGTACATCATGAGGGACATGTCCTGCTACTGGCAACAACAATATTATTTGTACTGGAACACTGTGTACAACAATGCTTATAGATTTGTTTCAGTTTGCCATATTAGTGTGTTTACATATGACTTCCAAGTAAGCTAATATTAATTAAATCCTTCTTAGCCTGTTGCTACCTTACAGGTACCAAAGGTCTGTGCTTGGGCTTCTTCACTGTCAAGGTCAAAACATGGATAACCAGCAGGTCCTATCCTACAGCTTTCTGTGGTCTCAGTGGGTGTTTCTGCAGAGAAACACCTCGTTGTAAGTTCAAAATCAAACACTTGTGCCCATCAGCTGGAGAAGAAAGGGAGATGTTTGTGAAGTACAAGCTCTCAGCAGCCTTGCTGACAGTATCCAAAGTAACAAGAAAATGGGCTTCAGGCAGCAGATGACTCCAGCAGACCCAAGGTCCAGGGAGGAGGGATGATGTTAGGTGCCCTGTGAAAGAGCCACTGTTTGTGCTGATGCAATTTTTTTTTTTGACAAATCCAAATTGTTTTTAAACATACTTACCCCCTGTTATTATCAAACAACAACAATTTGCTTTGGAGCACTAGGATTTCCTTGAGAAGAAACAATTAAAGCAATTTTATAGTCTTCCCAGTTCTTTAAATCCCTGATTAATGATGACAGTGGATGCTACTGTGCTTGCTCATTTGTTTGCTGACTTAAGGACTGTGCAACCATGAGTTTAAAGTTTTTCCACAAGGACTTAATCCCTGTTCCAGGGAAATGGCACTGGTTCACATCTCACTGACTAAAGATGGAGTGATAAATTTTTCTCACCCTTTCTCACCCCAGTGAGCCAGGCAAGTTGCAAGAGCCATTCTGATGCTTTTCTTGCTGTAATGTATTGGGGAGAGCAGGCAGGGATGCAGGATGAAGCTTTTCCATCTACTTCACATGTGGGAAGATGCACACTAAATTAAACACTGTGTTTGCACTCTTGGACTGCCTCTGCAGATCTGAAAGGGTATTTAGGGTTTTCTGTGTAATGCTGAAGATGTACTGAACTAGTTAAACTGACAAAAAGCAACACTAAGTTAAATTACTCAATCACTACTTAGGCAAGCAATTCCACCAAAGCATCACTTACATAGTTAAGACTTACTCTTTTAAAATAAAGATACTGGACTAATGAGGTACAATGTACCTTTAGTAATTTCATGTAGCATTTTAACCTCTTTTCCATATCTTTGATAATTCTTTCCCTCAAAGTATGTTCTCAAGTCTGGATACATTTGATGTCAGAGTGATAAGATGGCAGATACCTAATCAACAAGCCTAAAAGTCAAACTCTAACTTGAATTTTTGCCTTAGGTACAGGAAGAAAAAAAGTTATTGAAGACTTAAGAATCAAAAATATAGTAAGTAGAAATGGAAAGTGTACAAATTCTTTTTTAAATGGCTGTTTTTGAAAGACACTTATGATTGAAGAAGCCAGGGAGTATAGGGATAAAGAAAGAGAGAAAAGGGGAAAAGGGTTTCCTGAAGAATGACAATAAGTAATCTCACCTTGTTCCCACAATAACTGCTTCACCTGAATGTAGAGCTACAAAGCTGAGCTTGGAGACAAAGACAGGTTACTTAGGGGGAATGAGAAAAAATCAAAATTGCTGCAAACAAATTTCAGCATTTGCTTGATGGATTTTTAACTGTGTAAACAGGGTTGTCTTTATCCCAGCATGCTGGAGGAGCATGAAACTACAAGTCTGACAGCAAGGACAGCACAGAGATAGTAACAAATTTACTTCTTATCCTCAAGAAAAGTGGCAGTAGGATGTCCAAGCAATGGGGCAATCAGAGATGTGCAACCTGCACCACTGTGCTGAGTGCTGTGGAAAAGGGCTGCAGAGGAGCAGCACCAGCCACAAAACAAGATCTAACACCTATCAGCTACTTTGTACTGGGACTTGGTGCGGTTTGGCTCATCCCAACAGGGTGTATAATGTTCTGAACCTTTGGTCTTGAAGGTGATGCTGAAGTCTTTCTCCCTACTTCTTAACCAGCTGTGTCAGCAGCACAGTGGCTCTCTGCACTTACGTGAATCGTGCTAGCAAGGGCAACATCCTCAGCTTAAGCAGGAACCTGGCAACCACTCCATCACAGCTGAAGTAGCCTTTCTGCACCAAAAGGAAGGGTGATGCAGAACTGAATCTACCCAAGGAATGGTGATAAGGAACAGAACCTGTTGGGCTCTGATCACTTGCTCGGAGGGTCATGACTCATCTGAACATATTTGTCTCCCAGATCTTCCTCCCCCAGCCATAGCTTGCAGCCCCATTAGCTGAGTGAGATAGCTGCTTGGCAGAGCAGTTCTGCAAAAGGGATCACTGAAACAAGCTGACTCACGGTGCTACTGAAAGCCATGCAAAAATCCTGGAGGCTGAAAACAGCCACAGGGTAGGGACCAAATGCAGAACTATATGGAAATGAAACTCCCTAGGAGCCATCCCTTCTCCTAAGTCTGTTGAGACATTTTCCTTGGAGAGTCAGCAGTAAGAGAAAAGATGAAAACCAGGATCCCACCTGTCTCTGGGGAGTTCCCATCTACCAGACCTGGGAGCTGAGCTTCCTCTTCTTTGTTATAACAGGCTCCCTTGAATCTTTCCTTCCTCTCTGAACAGTGGTCCAGCCATTTCAGACCCAGGCGTTTTGTCAAACGATTGAAGGGTAAGCAGCAGCAGATGCTCCTTGGGGTGACTGAGGACTTCATCAGAATATTGTTCTACACAAGGACCTTATGAGGAATGTGAATAAATCATAGGAGGAGATAGCACATATCCTCATGATCTTCAGTGGGATCTTTGTTATCTTAACAGATTCTAGATCTGTATCATTGGTGTGCATGTACACTGAGGGCTTATTTCTAGTTCTAATTGTCTGCAGTGGACTTATACATTATGTCAGTATTGTTCAAACATTTACACAAGAGACTTTTCCCACAACATCCAACATTTCCTGTTTGAATTCCAGTGGCCTTAAATGCTGAGAAAGTCCTTAAATAGCTTGTAGTGGGTGACACAAGCTCATAGTTTTATTTCAATGAGAAAAGATGCATATCTAGTAAGGACCATTTACTCATGCAATATGAAACCCTGGGGCAAAAAGTTTCAATTTAGCATTAATACAAAACAAAGTGAGTCATGTTAAGAAATTGCAATAAAAAAATCTTTTTTATTGTGATACAAAATGTGTGGTTTCATATTGTTATTCCAATATGTCAAAATCTAAGATCAGATTTCTACATCCACTCTCTGTTAGCTATTAGAGTTCAAGATCTGTGGGTAGTATGCAGCAAGGGTTTCCTTCTTTCTCTTTTTGATTCCAATTGAAAATTCATTTATATATTTTAAGCTTTCTTTCCTTTATGCATAAAATTAATAATTGTTTCTGTGCTAGTGTCTGCCTATAGCATTACCAAACAAATGGAAAGCAGGATCCCAACTTGCCAGTCAATCACATCAACCTTACAGCAATGTCTCTTCTTTGTAATCAGTTATGTGACACCACTGTAAAATCAGGATCAGCTTCTCTCAGTTCATATGCTGAAAGTTAATGACAAAAGTAAAAATTCACAAAAGTGATCAACCACATTCCTATCTCTAGGTCTGTGCTATGGAGACAAATGGTGCCACCAGTACCTGTCAAAAGTGATTAACTTCTATGAAACTGTCTTCTCCTTAGTGAATTCAGCAGTGTGATCTCTGGCCTGATTCACCACTGCTCCGACTATGTTGAAATCACGACAGTAGAGGTTATTTTAATAAAGATAGCAGTGGCCAGGCAAACTAGCTCCCCCATGCACCCACTGGTATCAGACACTGGGCAAAAGTTTCAGTAGAGCTGAAGAGTGATGGGAAAATGTGACAGGCACATGTTCAGCAATGCTGCAGTTTGCCAGAAGAGGAGCATTGCTCCTGCAAGAGCAAAGAGGAGTAGAAAGTCCTTTAGTCAAACATGAAATGACTGTTCTAAGTTCAGATGCAGTTAAGGTATACTGATGTGCCAACAAGGGAGAGATGCTGTCATCAGAAAAAAGGGAAAAATGTGCTGTGTGCAGTGAAAACACAGCAAAATTTGACACAATCCTCGGCATGTGCCTTGTCCCTCTCTTTCCTACCTTCCAGGGCCTTTTCCCTACCTTCATATTTGACATATCATCCTCTTAAGGAAAAAATCTTGTCTGCTTTTTAGCCTCATAAGTGGTGTCATTTACATGGGGCTCACTCACCTTTTGTTTCACATCCTTTTGTCCTCTTCTGAGTAGAGTTGTCCACCCAGCTGTTTGCACTTCTCCAAGTGTGAGACTTGGACTGGGGGAAGTGAGTGGGTTGGTCTCCTGGCTGGTCTTTGCAGCACACACTTTTTGGCAAGCCTGTAGAAAATATTTTTCAAATGATGCAAGTCACATTCTTCATTATTTTACCCAATGTTCCTGTCTTCTGACTAAAGCCTATTAAATGGCAATAGTATGTCAGATGCAAAGAGGCCATGACAGCAACAAGTGTGACTGTGGTATCTGACACAGGACAGTCCTACTACTGCCACAGACAGTGACATCATAACAAGGTCTGATGCTTTACAGTGTTGTCATGCTCTTAACTCTCATGTAGTTAGACAGTTTTTCCAAATAACACATCCTGTTCTACAGTGTTTGTATCTATCTCACCTTTGAACACACATGATATTTATCTGTCCAGACCTCTGTCAGTTTTGCCAAGTCATCTTCCTCTTTCTTCTCTGTCCTCTGAAAAATTTTAAACCCATTGGTCAACTTCAGTCCAATTCAAATATATTAAGAATCTCACAGGTATAGCAAGTTTAAGCAGCCAGAGAAATAAGTTCTATTAAAACTCTCATTTCTATAAGAATAAGTTCTAATCTGAACTAATTCTAATATATTAGAGCTTCATAGAGCTAACTTTAACTCCCATTTCCCTCTGTTGAGGGAATGGCTACAGGCTCAGTCCCTCTTAGAAACCTGAGAGCTCAATCCCCAAGCACAATTTAGCATCAGGATTCAGGGATGGACCTTTTTTTTTAAATCTAAGTGTATAAGCCAAAATCTGAAAGTAAGATGAGTAAGGAACCTAGATCCAATAAAATTGTGTGAGTCTCCTCTTCTTTGCAGTAAAATTAGGTATAAAGATCCAGTAATAAAGGCATGACAGCATATCTGGAAAACCAAACTCCTGAGTTCAGATGTTACCTTAGTGAGGAGGGACACATAAATACCTATAAGACACAATTTGTATTCCCGGAGTCAACACTAACTTTGTTTGATTCACTGTCTTGTTCTTTTGCATTAATTTCTCCCAACCTTTGCCAAGAAAGGAAAAAAGCGCAATTTTTTAAAAAACAATGTTAGAAACCAAGTGCTAATATGTTTATTGTCGTAACATCAGTATTTTTCTGGTTTTGATGGAAACCTTGCTATCATCTTACAGAATCACAGAATCACCAAGGTCGGAAAGGACCTCCAAGATCATCAAGTCCAGCCTTCAACTGAATACCACTGTGCCCACTAAGCCATTTTGTGAAGTTCCAAGTCTACCTTTTTTCCAAAATTTCCAGGAATGGTGACTCCCTTAGCAGATGGTAACAACGCTTAATCACTCTTACAGTGAAGACATTTTTCTATTATCCAACCTGAACCTCCCCTAGTAAAACTTGAAGACATTTCCCCTCGTTATACCATTCTGTACAGTATAGCCTCTCTGTATTTATACATATATATATATATAATCCTGTTTTCAAGAGCTGAAAATTGTTACAGAACAGTTTACTCAGCTAAAACTCACTGGTAATATAGTCTTAGGGAATAACAAATGTGGATATAAATAAAATAAAGACTTCCTTCTGGAGAAATTTTTTCTAAAAACTGAACTACCATCCAACATTTACGCAGGAGGAATCAAAGATATGTGTTAAGAACAACTATTTTTGTGTTGCTTCCAGCCTTATGAGTGCTGATGTTCTGAGTGGAAACAGAAGAAAGCATAAATAAACCACAAAGTAATTAATTGCAAATAAGAGTAGGCATTATTATACAGAGCTAGAAATTACCCAGTTTACTGAGAATCAGTCTTCATAAAATTGCACTACTGCTGCTCTTATAAGGAAGTGAAAGCAAAGAATAATGCTCTGTAAAACTAATTCAGTATATTCAGGAACTACTTAGCAAGAAATGGGGCCTCATTAAGACACTGACCAAATTTGTAAGTGCAGCTTTTTTCATAATTATGACAAAAGAGGATAGTGGTCAATCCAATATTGTTGATTGGTTAAGTAAAATTTATAGAAGTGTGAGATCACCAGAATTACTCAAGAGAAGTATCTAGCATGTGAATCTGATGAAGATGAGCTTGTAAAAGTAAAAAGTGAGAAAACACTTGAGCAAACGCAATGGATACTGATGGAGGGAAAATTAAATTTTATTAGAGCACAAAAAAGTTCTGAAGACATTACTAGTAATCAAATCCTACAGTTTCAGGAGGTCCAGTAAACCTTTCATAAATCTTTGGCAACTTATTCAGTAGCATTAAAAGAACACCACAACTTGATCCTTCCTCTCCATTTTCTTAAGATTTAAAAGCACTTCTTTTCAACTTTCTTTCACAGTGAGATTAAGTAAGTGAAGGCTAGGATTCCATAAGTATTATGGATTGTCTTTTATTATTCACAGTATTGGAAAACTGTGACAGTAAAACTAAGAACTGTGGACTTAAATGGCTGTAAACCCAATAAAATTCTGAATCATGCCCTGTGTATTTCTATGCTGCATGTTACCAAAGCATTATAGTAGGAGATCTATCCAGTGTAGTATATCCTCAGATGTTACCTCCACATGGTTCACAGTACAGTTTTAGGCAGGGCAAAAGCTGGATATGTAACATTTATTTTACTTAAAGCTGTCTCATTGAACATCTTGTTGTTCTAAATAAGCTACTGATATATTTACTGGGGAGCTGGCACTCTGTCTTTCCAAACACCAGCTTAGATTCTTACATAAGAAATTGGTTTTCATTTTCAAGTGAGCCAATTCAGCTGACCAAGCACCAAATTCAGGTCTATATGTATGTTTATCACTGCTCTTCCTATAAGAAAGTTGCCAGACTGAGTGAAATCAATCACAAGGGATGCAACCAGGAGTTAAATATTGCCTGTCCTCACTGAGTATGACCTAGGTTGCCCTATTCTACAGCAATAGAGAAATAATCAAATTACATAGCAACTTGTTCACAAAACTATTGGAATGTCAAAGTCCCCACAGAGTTAATAATCACGGATCTGATAACTCTCTGTGCTCCTGTCTTAGGCAGTAACGATGTGGGGCCCTAAGTAACTTGCAGCCATAAGAACCTGGAGAGCTACTGTCTCTGGATGTGTCCCACAGTGTTCTGTGTGGTCTCATAAAAGTTTAGTGATGCTTATTAGTGACTACAGTAACTAGAGTTGATCTGATGACAGAATAAAGTGCCTGACCCTACACTGAGATATTGGAAGGGGTAAACATTTGCATCCCTGCATCAATTTACTGCTATGAGAACCATTAAGGACCTGCACAGGTGGATCCTTTTGCAGGTTCCACCTACAATGAGCTGGAATTTCTTGAACATTGTTAAAGCAATCAGTCAGTAGCATCATTCCTTGCCTGAATACCTGTGTGTTTGCAGTCCATCTGTGTTACACATTGCTATCAAGAGGCTGGAGCAGATTACATAAACTGTTTAGGTTAAGTTAAAGAGCTACCTTCTGTATTCCTTATCTACATCCCTGTTGACAGCTGTATGTTTTGCTGAGATTCTCCTCACAAAGAACAGCCTATATTGGTGAAATTTTAAATGAAGCCTCTTTCTTCTACAACTACCATGGCCCAGTTCATCTTATGACTGTACTCGTCACTGGTGTTTGCTTGGAAGTTGCAAGGTTGCTATAGCCTCATCATAAAACTTGGCTTAGAGGACTGTGTTTCTCTCATCTTCTGCAGAAAACCCCTTGACATTCAACGTTTTTTGGCAAATATTTTCTTCAATGAAGCAGGGTCCAGTATGAATAAATAATCTGTCAGAAAATTGTTTGGGATATGTACCATAATCTTCCCTATTCTTCCTCATTTTACTTTGTTCATTTCTTCCAGAACTTTGAACTTTGTTCATTTCACCCTACTAATCTCTTCCAACTTGTCTAGTCTAGTCACTATTCCAGATTTTCTGTGTGGGCACAGAGATCACCTGTTTTTCCAGGCATAGAAACCCACAGCAGCCCCGTGTGGAGAGTCACGATCATTACCATTATACCTGCCATACACAGCAGATATTCAAAACAGGGCAATCTCTTGGGTGATCAAGTTCAAGCTGAAACAGAAGCTTTAATGAAATATGAAATGTTGTGCCTATAACTGACACTACCATATGGCTTAACCAATTTGGTTCTCTCTTCCAAAGTTCTGTGAAAATTATACATCTCCTGCCTTTTTCCATGCATCCACTGAAATCCTTTCCTTTTTGCAGCAGATTCAAACTTCCTGACTTTGCCTTCATAATTCTTCAAGGACAGTGCTGACTGGAGTCTAGTTTTCAGTTCTGCTTCATCCTCCACCTCTCTCCATCTCTACCTTCTCAATTCTCTCCTTGATACCTTCTTTTGTCCTTTGTACCTGTTTTCAGTCTACCCATGGAAGAGATTCCTAGCCCCTCTCCATTAGGTAATTTTCTGTATCTCCATATCAGCTCCTTAAAATTTCACTGTCTTGCCTTTATGACTTACCTTGGACTCTCAGGTTAATGACAAGCCCCTTATGATGTTATGGCATCTATTTGTTCAAATGAGATCATTGTCAGTTCAGATCAGTGATTTCTCCACCATGACGTTAATCCTAAAATTGACATTATCCAGAATTAGCCAATTTCTGTACTGCTGACTCTGAGAGGATACAAAAGAATTTCTGAGTACTGAGTGTGGGGAGCAGGACAATAACCTTGTAAGAAAAACTTCACTGGCATAAAAGTAAATGTTTCACCTGTGACTTGTTTCTCCAGAGAGCACTTCCATCCTCTCCCTTTAACAGGAACTGGCTTTGATGGACAGGCTGAGGTTAAAAAGAAACTAGAAAGACTTAACAAAAGAGCAAAGGCAAGAAGCAGAGCTCAATAAAAGCAGGAGATGATTTTCCTGGTGGGAATCAGATGGTTTCAACATTTGTCAGAGCACTGGGGAGGCAGAGAGATGAAGAGAGCTCGGCCAGGGACAGGCATGTCCTAGGTGTCTAATGAACACATTTAGTTTTGTGCCAGTGTAAACATTTTAAGGGAGTATGACGTAGGTGAGAAAGCAGGGTTCCCTGACCCTGTCTGAATCAACAAATGGCCATCAGTTTTCCTTGCTTTCCCCCCTACAGATATCTCCATGCCAAGATCTAGCAAATCTTATTCTGCCCGGTTCATCCTTTCCTCCCCAAACCCCTTTTCACAGGAAGTGGTGCATGTGGGAGGTACGGGAGCCAAATTAGTTTGGAAAGCAAATGCAAAGTCAGCATTTGAGAATATCCTGTTGGGGGAAGCTGTGTTTGCAGCAGGGGCTGGGAAGGCAGGGAGAAGTGCTGGCTCCCTGAGCCCCCATGCGCAGCACTGCCAGGGCACAGGAACACACAAGAGATGGTGCTTGGCACCTAGCAGAGGGCATCTGTGAGCAGCAGGGCTTTTGTTTGGTCTCAGCTCTCAGCTGAATGCTCCTGGACTGCAGCTGATTCCCTGGAGTAAAATAGCTGCTTCAGGGCCCAGTCATTACTGCTGTGCTTTTGCCACCTCTCCAACACCTGTGGGGTCCTACTCCACCTGTCAAAGGGGATTTTTAGATCTCTTGCAGGGTCCCAGACCTCGGGTTACACTGAGCTTCCAAAGAGCAACTGAAGAACACAGATGAAAAATCAGCAAATAAATAGAAAACAATATAGCAAATAATCTTCCAAAAGCTTCTAAACCCAGTATTTTTCAATAGAAAACTGTTTCTAAAATAGAAACATTTCTAAATAGAAAAAATTTCTAAAACTTCTTCAGCCCCCCTAAATTGATTTATTTATGCTTCACCAGAAATAAAGGAAGTTTTTTTAATATTCTAAGAACCATGTACAGAGAACCATTTAACAAGAAAACACCTTAAAATGCTTTCAGTACTCCTGAAGAAAATCCTTGCAGAGGTATGCAAATTCAGAAACAAGGAAACATCCTTCTACCCCAAGAATTTAATCAACTCACTTTACTCACAGCTGCAAAGTGTGATCACTATTTCATAGGAGGTGCCATCAAAAACTTCTGTAATATTTTTGATGCTTGCATTATAGTTAAGGAACTGGATACTTTCTAAAGATCAACCTCTTCAAAAAAGCCTTATAAAATATACAAATGGACCAAATGGATCAGCTGAGATCTGCCTATCCAGCAAAAAGAATAATCACATATTTATACAGCAGACCTGATTATAGAATAATAGTGACTATTATAAACTACAGAAGATCGTAGTTTGCTCCCATTTAGAATACGTTTTGAATGTTTTCTCTTTAAAAAGCACCCATTTCTTCATCTCAGTTTACATACTTTGGTGCATTGCAAGGCTCTCTGCTATGAAGCAGGCCTGGAGCAGACCCATATATCCTTCCTTCATATCCTTGACTTAGAAAATTCCATGCAGGAAGAGTCTCTATTCCAAAGAGTGTCTTTTCCGTTAACTATAATCAGGAATGGCACATATTTGGCTCAAGGTAGTGATGCACACATGTAAGCTTTCCTTGCTCCTGGGTGGCTTCTAAAAATGTTGAATCTTGAACCTTGAGCACTTCCTTTTGATGTAATTTGAGAAAGCAAATTTGTAAATAATTGGACTATAACTGCTGTTGATGACATTAACTACATCTATTAGTAAATCCATACATGCAATTACTGTCTTCAGTAACTCTGTAAGTAGTGATGCAGAAGAAGATGGAGGTTTTTTAATGAACAGCATCAACTATTCCATAAAATTATGTTTGATTGTCTCCAAACCAACTGTGGAATTTTCCTATCCTTTTAAATCTTGTTTCATTACAGTCCAGAAAATAAATTAAGCCAAGGCTTTCTCCAAGTAACCCTTCAAAAAATTATTGACAAACTCGCCAAATAAAAGCTTGCCACATACATTTTTCAAAGTCAACAGAAACATATATAACCTTTTAGGTTAAAATTATTTTACAGCTACTTCTGTGAAGCAGATTAATCACAGTTGATGCAATTCAATAGAGATTTCACTTTATAACATAGCTGGAGCACACTCTATAAATGAAAGTTAAAGGAACACCTCACCCCAATATGTCCAATACTAAATTTAAATAAATATTTCAGCTAAAAATCTTTTGCTTTGATTTACTGATCGTGAGTCCTAAACTGAGAGTTCAGCTTCCAGAAAAATACCTCCTTTGAGTATCCACCTACTCCAGTGTGGGGTCTCCCACAGGCTGCAGGTCTCATGGACCTCTAGGGGCTGCAGGGGCACAGCTGCCTCACCATGGGCTGCACCAGGGGCTGCAGGGGAATCTCAGCTCTGGCACCTGGAGCACCTCCTGCCCCTCCATCTGCACTGACCTTGGGGTGTACAGGGCTGCTCCTCTCACACATTCTCACTCCTCTCTCTGGCTGCAAGTTGTCTGACAGAACTCGATGACAGCTTGCCTGATGTTAATCCCAAGCAAATAAAAAAAAAAAAAAAAAGTGCAAGTTCTACAAGTGATTTGATTAATACAGAACAAGAATAGCAGAGGTTTTTTCCCCCATCTCAAATGCATTATCCCAGAGGTGCTACCACCACTGTCATTGATGGGCTGGGCTGATCCATCTTGGAGCCAGCTGCCATTGGCTGCACTGAACATGGGGGAAGCTTCCAGCAGCTTCTCACAAAAGCCACCCTGGAAGTCCCCATGCAGACCCCCTGCTACCAAAACCTTGACACACAAACTGAATGCAGTGTTTTAGAATGATAAGAACTAATCAATCATTCACTTCCATTAGAATACAGGAGTTACTTCTGTTTATGTCTTGTAATTATTAATTAAAAAGGACAGAAAGAAAGTGCAGGAAAATAGTAGGAGCATCTAAAAATGTATTAGGAAAAGAATATAAGGCAAAATCTGAAAAGTTATGTAGCTGAATTCCTTCAAATATTTCACTAGAAAATAGAGTGTGCTTTTTCTTATGGTTGCAATTTCTGGATAAGAAATAAGCTATTAAAATTGTAATAGCTAAAAGGCTTTTTACAAAATATTCTTTTATATGGCTAGGACCTTATCAACTTTTGTACTCTGGCCTGCTGAGTTCTGTTTATTTCTCAGCATTTTAAAGGACTGCCAATGTGATTGGATCAGAATTAAATCAGAATGCTAGAAAAGTTTGAAAAATACTTAACCTTGCAACAATACAGGACCTTATTGAATATTGTGAGGCAGAAATAGCCACAAATACAAAAATGAAGACAGGAGACATACAATATGAAGCTTTATTTTTTAAATACTCTGTTTTGTATTTGTGTGCCTGTGTTGAGTTCTGTTTCATAACTCATATATTTAGTTTTGCAACCCAAAAACACAGAAGAAAAATAATTTCTATTTTACATCTGTTCATTGTAGAAAATTAATTGGATTTTGACATTTTTTTGTCTGCAGCTACATACTACAAAACATCTAAGACTGGAAGAATTTACTTCATTTTCCTGTATATCTCATAGTTTCCCCAACCCTGTTTCAGTTGAGGGACACAAACCTATGTTTTTATGCATGGTCCAGGAAAAGAGGCACAAGGAGGAAGAGGGTGACATCTTCTCCCTGTGCAGTAGTGTGGGTACATGGTGAACTCGGAAGTCCTGATCTGATGAGTGTTCTGACCTGGTCAAAGTGTCCTCTAATGCCCACCTAGGAAATGCCATGCATTACTTCTTCATGAAAACTCAGGTGCATCAGAGGAATGAGGGTCTGGCAGGCACCCAAGCACAAGAGGAGTTAAGCACAGTGACGTTAAACCACAGTCAAAGCTTATCCATCCCACCTTAACTAGGAAGTGCTTCCTACATCCAGCTCTGTAAATGCAATTTCTGAGCACATATAGAAGATTACCCGCCCCACATATTCCCACTACACCATCTTCATCCAGAGATCCATCTAAGCAAGCCTCACACCTGGTGGGAGCCTAGAGCAGATGCCTGTGGAAGCTATCAAGGTAAAATACGACTCAGTCTCCAGATACCTCTGGTGCAGGGGCTCCCTGACCTAGTGACAATGTCTGTGAACATAATAGCACCAGGGGAGGCTTAGACTGGATATTAGGAAAAATTTCTTCACTGAAAGGGTGGACAAGCATTGGAACACATAGTGGAATCACCATCCCTGGAGGAGTTAAAAAAATGTGTAGATGTGGTGCTTGGGGACATAGTTTTGTGGTGGACCTGACAGTGTTAGGTTAAGTGGTGTGACTCGATGATCTTAGAGGTTCATCTTCCATGAAGCCCTTCAAGACTCTTCTGAATGCATGCAAACTTTTGCTATCTTTACCAAACTTTTCTGTGTAAAGATTCATTGCCTAGAGCCCCTCTTCCCTAGAGCTAAAAATAAGATCTCGAAAGCATTGCATAGCACTGAACACAGTAAATAATGAAAACCAGAGTACACGGAAGCCCTGATGGACAGTGCTCTGTGGGTTTTCTCATGATAAGCAAACACCAGTGACTGCAGTTCTGGGCTGCAGAGGGAACACAGAACAGGCTCTGCCTCCTGTCACCCCGTGCATCCTGGGCTGGCGCAGTCCAGGGAGGTAACTCTGGCATCACTGCTGGAGGAGAATGTAGGCAAGATACACTCAGAAAAAGAGGAGAAGAAAGAGAAAGAGAAAGAGAGGAGGAGGAAAGGCGAGGGGAGGGGAGGGGAGGGGAGGGGAGGGGAGGGGGGGGAGGGAGGAGGGGAGGGAGGGAGGAGGGGAGGGGAGGGAGAGGAGGGGAGGGAGGGGAGGGGGGAGGGG
>JAVTVJ010000076.1:6843370-6913911 GCA_034509425.1 Eopsaltria australis
GAAGGGAAGGGAAGGGAAGGGAAGGGAAGGGAAGGGAAGGGAAGGGAAGGGAAGGGAAGGTTTCGGGAAGGGAAGGGAAGGGAAGGGAAGTGCGGCGCGCCCGGCGCTTTGGCGCCCCCTGGCGGCTTCCCCGAGCACACGGGGTGTCCGGCGCCTCTTGCCCTGCCGGGTTTGGAAACTCGCGGGATTCAGGCCCTTGGCAGCGGACGAGAGAGGTGCACCTGGGCAAAGCCTCTCAGTTTTGAATGGCTTTTATAACAAAGCTTTCCTGGACTCAAAGCTGTACCTGGTCTTTGCTTCTGAAGGCTTGTTTTTATTAGGCAGGCTCGCCTGTGAGCCCCTGGCAAGGACAGCCCGCCATGGGCACAAAACCCAAAACTGTGAGACCAGATGAGGCTGGGGAAAAGCTGAGGCAATGGAGGAAAGCACATGGAAAACGTATGGTTATGAGCCCAGTTGATGCTAGTATTAGCAGCCTTCTGTTTGACTGAGAATTGCACTGGAAATACGTATGTCTGCTTGTGTGTGATTCCTACACATACACACAAATCTAAAAATTGAAATGGTGGAGAAAAAAAGCTTTCTATAATTAAAGGACCACTCCCTTCTATATTTGTATTATATCTTCTTACATTCCTGAATAGTACAGTGTCGTTTGCACCATTCCGCATAAGAAATGTTCATTAGAGCATATTGTAAAGTAACAATTTCTGGTCAATGAATACAGAACGTGTCAGCAAAACCTGTGTCCACTGAAAGCCATAGATGCCTTTCTTTCCTCAATTTTAACTCATTTTACAATGAGCTGGTAAATGAAATGCATCCTGTCTTTATAGATCAGAACACTGGGCAGATCAATACCCAGGCTGGAAATGGGTGTGCAAGTTTCCAGCACCCCTTCCCTAAATAACTTACATTCTCTATACAGCCATAACAACAGAAAACCCTCAAAGCACTTCTCCCATGTCAATGGATTGTCTCTGCTGGCTTCTGGTTTGGCAATGGGACAATACAAGGCATGCTCCAGAGGGAGACATGCAAAACAAAATTAAAGTCACCAGAAAGGTTTCTTGTGACCAGAATGGTCAAATAACTAAATAATTTGAGTTCACCAAACTGAAATTTACAAATTAAAGACATATTATTGGAAAAAGAAATGAGAAGAAAGAAATGCATTTTCATAACATCAGAGATTACATGTCCTTTAATGTCAACTTCTCAAAGTTTGAAGTATCATTCCTGGAGTAGGTATTAAGTGCAGTTAAACCAAAATACTCTTTATTTGAAACACTCACTTGGTTTCTCTTAATATGCCACATTCTACACGTTCTCTTATGTTATAGTTGAAACAAGACTGTTTGGGAAATAACCAACTGATTACCAGTCTTAAATATATGGCCACACAAATCTTATGTTATGACAGTTGGGAACCATCAGTTGCAAATATGAAACACAGGCCCCTGGAAACAGTTTAATGTCCTTGGAAATTCTCTGTGTTTAACTTAAAATTTATTTGTTTTCACAGTTTTTCTGTTACTAGGGAGGAAATGGAATGAACCTTTGAAGACAATAGCCATCTATCACATGGAAAATGTTCTCTTATCATTGCTGTTTCAGATATGCACCAGGAAGCTGCCAAGTAATCTCTAGCTCTCTGATTTTCTAGGCATATGCTATATTTTAAAACAATGTCTATTTGTAAAAACTATTCTTTAACTATTCTTTTCAGGTCCATCTCCTTTAAGATTTGTTGCTGCCAGCTAATCTAGCCAATGCTGACAATGGGGAGATTAAACCTCATAATTAAATATGGTAATATGTGCCAGCACAGGTCTGCAGTCTTCATTTGCCACCTTTATTTTTAAGCAGGAATTCTAATTAAGCCAAAAGCAGCCTCAGGGTGTCAGTAGAATATAGCTGTATACATCCAAAGTACCTACTTAGGCTCCTGCTCACAGGCTCAGACCTGGTTGTCAGAACAGAGGCCACACCACCAAAGTTTGAGGCTTTCATTAAAAAGCCATTATATTTCCATGAAATTTAGCCACTGGCATTCTCCAGTAGGATTGTTGTGCCACAGGCTGAGGACTCTTTCTAACATAAGAGCCCTAATACACTGCCAACATCCAGGCTTGCAGCCAGAATTAATACTCTTTTTAAGTTCCAGTGCTTGTCAATCTTACTGCAGAAGCTCTTTCATTTTAGTATCTACCTTTGTAAGTGTGCTGGGTCCAGGCTGCTGTTCAAAGCAGTTGCATTCCTAGTAAGGCTGGTGTGAGGGTGGGCTGAAGAAGGCATACAGACAATCTCCTCACCTCTAATTTCAGACTCCAGTGTCTGACAACAAACCCTCCCTGTGCTCAGAGAATTTAGTCTCTGCCAAGAGCAGGACCTATCCCCTTTCTCACAATCCCTCTATAAGATCTTTTATGTTTTTCCTCAAGCTACTTCCTACTATGCTTCTCCTGTAAGGCCCCCTCCATAAGGTTAGTCCTTTTTTTCCATCTAGCAGAGAGGAAACCTGCATTTAGCAACTTTTTACCTCCAAGTGTTAAAGGCTAGTCAAGCATATAAGAAAAGAGGAATGTTTTCTCTCCCTTAATCTTGTAACGTACCCTATGAAAAGCTTCATTTTGTCCTATAGCTACATAAATCTTTGGGAAGAAGTCCTAAACCATGGTGGTTCTGAATTGATGATGGTTTCTGCTCATTGTGTTAATGCTTGGTTAAAATAAAAAACAGCAAAGAGGAAATTAATAGAGTTCCTAACTATTTTCATTCCACATGCTACTACAGAGCTGGTCTGCAGAAATTGAAGCAAAGATGAGAAATACTGTGCCTACCTGCTGCAGATTTGATGCCAGGTTGCAGAAACACTGCTGTACTGACAATATTCACATTTTTATTGATGTTATTCTATTTTTACTGATACAAATCCAAAGAATTCACAATCCTTAGTTTTAAATGTGTTTACAAAACTTAAGTTGGTTTTATTCATTAGCACATGATCATTCACAAAGTGAATGCCACTAAGAATGAAAAACATAAGATCCAAAAATTAAAACTGCAAAGCTTATATGAAAAGCTGTAAGTTTTCTTTGGAAAAAAGTTTTTATTTGTAGTCAATTGTGAAACAGACAATGGTAGAGTCAAAATTGGATTATTAAACACATTAACTGTGAAACTTAAACAGAAAATCAGTCATAGTTCTTGAATGTCACTACCAACCTTCTTGTATAAAAATCGGGTCCTGATGGTATACAAAACCTTATTTATACATTGAAACCATTGTTATCTTTCCTGATAAGGAATATAGAAAGAAGAGTTGATTCTGGAAATTTAACTTAAGATGAAGAACAACTATTTTTCTGAAATATTATGATAAAAATGGCAGGTATATGTTTTTAAAATAAAATCTGCTGAAATTTCTTGCCAATTTAGATACGTGGAGAGCATAGAAAGATGACATTCAAAAGTCAGCATTACACTTCTTTTTATAATTTTTTCTGCTGGTTCTGAGATTCTCTAAGAGGCAGTTGAATAAAAGCTGACAAACACTCAGCTTAATCCTTTTTCTGAAAACCCAGTTCTTCTTAGGACCTTTTTTTCTCAAGCAGGAACACTATAAATGCTGACATTTCATAATAAAAATGAGTAACTGTAGTATAGAAATATCTAATAAAGTTTTAAGACTGAACTGTTCAAGTGAAGGTGAAAGGTATTTATGATTGTAGTGATACATCATTCCACATAATTGCAAGAAGAGATATATTTCTATTTTCGTATGTTAATGGAAATACGGATAATTGGTTCTCCGAATTTTCATTGAAACTGATTTAATTTTGACTGGTTTTTTGTTCACTGTCCATGTATCCCAGTGAATCCCAGTTGTAAGGAGTCTACCTGTGTAGCGATGAACACCATTAAGATTTGCAAGGCCACACTTGTTGAACCACCATCCGGTGCTATCGCTGAAGTTACTGCAGCTCTTTACTGGCTGTCCTTTAATAGTGCACATTGGCCTGCATCCATCATTATCAACATCAAAAGTGCTGAAAGGCATAGAATTTTGATTATATTCTCTTCTATTTCCTCGAAATGCATCACCTAAGTACAACAGATAAAACAGAAGGATAAAAAAGTTATTTACGGAGAAACATTTCTTACTTGATGCACACCTTGCAAACTTTTCCTCTGAATTTATTAGAAGAGGAGAATTCTTCAAAAGCAGTTCAAGAGTACCAGCTGTAAAATGATACTAATGAGCTGTAAAAGTGCTAAAGATGCAGGGAAAAAAAGAATAAAATACTGAGAAATATGGAAGAAGTTGAAATTCAATGAAACGTCTTTTCATTTTTGTTGCTTTTAGCCATGCATGCTGGCTATGAACGTAAAGGCTTCTGTTCTCAGAGGAAGAAAAGACAAAAGTAAACAAAAAGGGTTGTAACTTCAGATTTTCCAGTAACATGCCCAAAGCCCCAGAGTGAGTCATGTAACAAGATGGAATTGTTAAGACACAAAGGTCAGTTATTATTGACTCTGTTGTCTTACTAAAGAACTTACTGAAGAAACAGTGTTTTTCACAAATACAGAGTAAAGCACCAACACCTTTAGAGAGTAAGTATTTCACTGATAGTAAGGACCATTCTTGCATAACATGGAAAAAAGCAGTAAGACGCGATACAATGCTTAATGCAAATCTTTGCATGCTTAGTATAGTTATGCTATTAAGGGAGGTCTGGAATTAATTTGTGTCTGTGTATCACCCAGCAACAGTTACACACTGTAGACCAGCTTTGTTTCACTCAGTTTCTTTCTCTGTCCTTTGTACACAACTATCTGGGCACTTCTGAATTATCCAAAGCATTATCAGGAAGATTGCCAATAACATCAGCACATCTGCGATGAGATAATGGGCATCTAAATAATTGTACCATTGGGTAAATAAACACAACCACAAAATCCCTTATTTATTTTATATATATTTCATTCTTTTTTCTTAATTACAGGAGTGTTTATTCAATTATTCCATTAAAGGCACTGAAGTGATAAAGCCAATTCCTGCTACGTAAAGATTAATGTTGGCATAACTGATCACCATATAATTTAAAATATATCTGTGAAAGTGTTCATTATATACCAGAGCAAAACACATTAGAAAGAAAATTTTTGAAGTTCATTATTATTCCTTTGAATGCATTATTTCATATTAAGAAAGGGAGCAACTACTTTTAAATACTTCAAAGAAGGAAGTTCTTACCAGCATTTCCTGAATAATGCCCCAAATGGATCTTAAAAAAACATGCTTCATCCTCTATCCAAAATCCATCATATGATGCATAGGCATGTTTGTCATTTTCAGATTCCAAATCCACATAAAGACTGAAGTGAGTGGCTTTTTGATTTACTATGTCAAAAATCTTCCTCAGTCCAAGCCAAAATTCTCCTTAAAGAGAAATATAATATATAGTCTAAAAATGGAAACTGTAAAAGTGATTGTTCCTGATTTTTTACTTTCCTTCCTGAACCAAATGTAATAAAAGCTGCATGATAGGCTTATATTCCTTTGAAAGACTAATGAAGGAACAGAGTAATCTTCCTACTTCCTTAGGAAATCCATGTAAAGAATTCCCATGTGTGGATAATGTTTTTTTCTCTGTGATATTTTTTAGAAAATTGTCCAGATGATAGATTTCAAATATTCATCTGCAATATATCTTAGAAGACCACAGAACCTAGATGTGCTAAAGGTCCACTTGCATGAACAGAATTCAGTAGCACTCCTAAGGGCAATACAGACAAATGACAAATGTTGGCACTCCATGAAATGTAAAAAATTGCAAACTCTGTTCTCGAAATTTAAGCCCTGTTCTCGAGATTTGCTGCCTCCATAAATCACACTTGTAGCCCCATATGAGCTTCACTTTTTTGTACAGAAAACCTGTGTGCTTCCATTGCAATCCCAGGTAAACTTCTGGAAAAGCAAATGGGTTTAGACTTGCAGGACTAAAGGTGGCAATAAAAAATTAATATCACAGTTGTGTTGATATTAGCTACTGAAATATTTCCATTGTTTCTAATTTTGCATGCCCTGTGGTGAAATATTATTGATTTTTCTCTGCTCTAAGGAAATATTTTGCAAATGTGATTCAAACTAACAAAGGCACTTTTTTTAATCTAAAAAGAGAGGAAATATTATCTATAAATTATTTCAGGCAGAAAATACAATATTTTAAACACTCTTGTGAGACTGCAATAGCTAAAGACTCTAGAGGGGTAATAGTCATTACTGGGAAGATCACACAACAGATTTGATGGAAAAAATCCTTAAGTAAAAATAAGACTTTAAAGAAACAAGAACTTTATACTACTAAAACTACCACACAGTTTAGTGGAATGTAGCTCACATAAAAGCAGGAGAAATTTTTGATCCAAAGCACTTTGGAGTATTTAAAATTAATACCATTAAGGTCACCAAATCCATCCAGATATTCAGACCATGTTCTCTGAAACTGAACGATTCCATCAGTTCTTTTCTGAATCACAGTCCATCCACCGCCTCGAAAATGCATGTCACACAAAACCTGAAATTGACATAGATATGATTAAGCATTCTTGAAGCAGCTTTTATGAAGAAAACATTTTAACTAAATAAAGGTGGACTTTTTAGAGTTTTGCTAAGTAACATACTTTTCAAATATCTTATAAAAAGCTCTAAGAAAATAAAAAAATTAAGCTGCAGTATTTTCTTCTATGTGCTTGTTGAACTATTTAATTTGGATATTTCTTCAACCAGTAGAAACTGCTGTGTATAATAGTTGTTCATTACAGATATAATAAATAAGCTTTGATAAATGTCACTGTAACATTTATAGCATGAAAGGGAAGCAACTTGCAATGTCATGTATTTATCAGGCAAAATATCTTCAATACAGGCATCAACACTGAATAAACTTTTGTTTCAGCAAAGCAAAACAGACACATACTCTTATATGTTCTCCCTCATCATCATGCCTTCTTCCAGAAAATACTGTGTTTGCGGTGCCTGGGAAATTTAGAGCCTTTAATAAGGGTGAGGAAATGGAAAACTGTGATAGCAATAACACAGCATATAACAATAATTTGCAGCACCAAAAACCTCTACATAAGACGTGGCCTTGATCCAGAGAAGTCCCAATGTGAACATATAACTGCCTGCAACTGAGCAGTACCACTGAATACATAAGATCAGCTCTCAGATTTATGAGTTTTTATGAGTCTTTGCTAAAATTTGTGCCCAACAATATGTCAAATGGCAGTGGTCCAGCTGCCATATGCTCTACCACATTATGTGGCATGTTTTCTCCTCAGCCCATCTAACTTAAGATACGTAATTGACTTTCCTAAGTATGTCCCCAGTGCCAAATCTTGACCAGTTCTAACCGGGATTATAAAGTCTGGGAATCTAATGTGGAAAGATCATATTGTACATTTAGACACTGAACTACCTAAGCTATTCAAAGTAGCTCTAAGTGATGGCATGCATGGTGTTTAAAAACAGAGGGTCATTTTTGTCTCCAAATGTGAATCATATCAGGAGAATTAACCTGGAAAATGCTTATAGCTATGGAGCCAGTAAGCTTCTTGTGGTAACAAAAGTAAGTTCAGAATATAATGTTGGCTGTCATAACATTAAGCCAATGCACAAGTGATGGAGTAAGGTAAGAAATTTTTATTGATGTCACAGGAAATGTACAAAATGAAACATGTTTCAGAAAAGAGAGATTTGCAGTCTTAGCCAGCTGGTAAAAGTGGAAACAAGGTGTAAGTCAGTTTAACCCTCAAAAAAAATTGTGGCATTATGTGTTGCATTCCCACTGCCAGTAGTAGCCAGATATTTTTCAAGAAACCAGACTTGCTCCTTGGAAGGAAACCATCAACATCATAGTCAGAGCCTCTGTGATTTAACAATGTCTTCTCGTTGAATGACAAGAAAGCAACAGGACAGAGCTGCAACATGATCTAATACAACCTGGGGAATCTAGGATCTTCAAGTAAGATACTTTGGGCAATCCTTGCAACACAAATACTAAATGAATCATAGTGAGGTTCATGTGCATGAAAAAAATTGTGATCCTTATTCCTTGGAGAATCACATGCTTATTTCAGTCACCCAAGGAAGGTAGAACTGGAATAAAAAGAAATATAGAAGATTCCAAAATGCGTATTTAGATTAAAAGACCTAAACTTCATTCAATGTAATCCCATTGCTTCATCCAGAGTCTTGAGAAGATGACTGCACGCTTGGCTACTCCTCTGCCTATGAGTCAGAAATACTATGAGGAGCCCACTTGGTCACAACATCAATGTTTGGTCCAATACAAATCAGTGGGAGTGTTGACAATTCACAGAAGGAGTATATTTGGTTCTGCATGAGAGGTCATACATGCACCAGCTAAATAAAAATGTTAGATAGATACACAAAAATACAGTTATAGCTGTGTAGTTTTCTTAATCTCTTATGGAAATGTTGTAGTTGTAAACCTTGTAATAGCTCATCTGCTTTACAGTCTGCTCTATGTCTCATATTATGGAATGTATGAAGAGCATGACTGCGCCAGGTAAAACTAAAATTAAATGAGAAGGAGGATACTTCCACTGAATATTTCTTCCCTTTTCACCTGCAGTGTGTATAAGAGGTATATTCTAAACAACTGTTTCGTTTGTCTCATCCAACTGAGAAATATCATTGATCCACACTTACCAATGGAAAAATGCATCAGAAATTGGTCATGTTTCATTTTTCCAAAAGTGGAATTTGTTTTAATCACCTCATGATTAAATGCTCAGACAAAAGCCTATTTGGGAGTAACTTTCTGAGGTGACAGAAACATGCCACTACCACTAAAGCTAGCTATTCTTATTGCTCCTGGATTTTGGAGTTCAATTAACCCAAGCTAAGCACCAAAATCTATACTCACCTTTGGAAACATGAGGTATCAAACATGAGAAATAAGAATGGGATCAAGTTGTCTAAATAGTTTTCATTGAACTCATATCTTTATACGGATTATTCTAAACACATTTTCATTTAGGTTCCATTACATAAAAAGGCATCTTATTGCTGCTAAGGTCCTCATTGAAATAAATTGTTTCATGTTGGGTTTGTTATCTGTTTCTTAATTTCTTACTGTGGTTTTCTGTCTCTGTAGCTTTTCTTATTTTGCTGGTCTTCAGAACATTTAGAACTCTTGGCTATTAGCCTCTAAAAGATGCTTTATAATTTTGTGCTTATATTTTTATGTCTTGATATTTTTGTCTATCATTTCTCTTGTACTCTTTTATGCTTCAACACATGAAAGAACTCACATTAAATAGCTTTCCTTAAAATAACATTCCTTATGGAACACATATTTTAGATATTTTTCTCTGAGAGCTTTTTGGCACTGTCTTTTAAGTTGTCTGCGCAACATCTACCAGACAAGAAATGAGACACTCACAATTGCAAACATTCTTCTCATTATTTACTGTTACCTTGTTCTTTTAATCAAATTGCTATGATTTTTCTTTTGTGTTTCTGGAATCGTCTTCAATCCAGAAGAGATTCTGAAACAGATGCATTTTTTGCTATGGTAGCATTTTGTTCATATTATAAATATGATTGTTCTGTGAACACTGCCATGTGACTTTGCCTTTCTTTTACATTGAAGGAACTTGTTCAGGATTTTTTTCCTGAGCTCACTGCATTGTATGGAGAGGATGACAGGTTTTTCTATCAAGGGTTGCAGAATCAAGTTGATTTTTTCTTTTGAGACCCCAGCATAATTCTGAAACCTTTTCTTAACCAGTTTAAGCCCCTTTTTTGTAGCATTTTGAAGAGCTCCACTTGGCTAGAGATAAAGGGATTCATCCTTCCTTTGTTATATACAAAGGAACACTATAAAGTTAGATATTAAACTTTGCTAGTTACTAGTTGGCTTAAATTCCTCATTTTTTCTTCAAAAAATAATGACCTTGACATGCACTGCAAAGCTGAAGGTTCGAAAGTGTCATATCTATCTTTTCACTGTGCGTGAGGCCTTTTCTAAATAGAATAATCTGAAATGGAAATAAGCATATAAAACAAAATATTCCTTGTGTTTGCATGGATCTGAATAGTCTGAGTCCGAGGCAATTAACCCAAAATTCCCTTCTAGATGAGCACTATTAATCTGAGCAATTACATAAACTGCAGGCAGTGATAGGAAGCATGATTGCTGCAGTTTGTTTTCAAAATACATATTCTTGTTTTAGGAATATAAATCCTGCAAACTGAATAGGAAAACCAAAATTTTAGGTGCCTCTGTTCCTCAAGACAGGGTTACAATGATACTCAGAGCTAAGCACCTACTCCTAAAACCAAGGCAGATCTGCACCTACACTTGGATGAATCTGCATCAGCAGAGTCCCATCACAAGAGAAGGCAACATTATACAGCAGAATAATTCAAAATCTGAAAGTCCCATCTTAAAAGTCAAATGGATCAGTCAATTGCTCTTCAGTTTTCCATCTCTAAAATAGAAAATGGCACTTCTCCATATTCAAAAGAGGTGCTGGAAAATGCTTTGCGTTTTCCTCTTTGGTATTTTTCACATATTAAAACTGAAAATGGGCTCTTATGACACAGATTAAATTCTTTGTAGAAAATAAGGAACTTGTCAAAATTATAGTAACACAAAATTATTATAGACACATGCAGATGATTTAATACATTTTTTATTCATCTGTTGAGAAACTGTAATGGAAAACACTTTAAATCTATTTAAAATATTCTAAATGGATATTCTGAAGCAAATTGTGACTATGATAATAAATATATTACCTCAAAAGGATAATTTGATCCTTCTGGATGGATAATGTACAGACCACTTGGAGTTTTTGACACTGAACCAACAGTATCTTTAATATGAGTGCAGTCCAAACCTAGAGACAAAAGTTATTTAAGGAAGTTCACTAGCAAAGATGCTTCAAAAAATACAGATTAAATACAGGAAAATTACTTTTCTTGGTGACACATGAATTATTTAACATAAAATTTTCTTCTCATGCAAACTTTAAGATCATGCTTTGTCATTAATTTATCCTGTAAATTAAAATTCTTTAAACACCATTAAGTTTCTAAGTAAGTATAAATGACACTGTACAGACAAAATTCTTTCTAATCTTAATAGATATGATACATAGCTAAATGGAATTAAAGATTATGTATATGAGTCACTTTATAGATATTTTTTCATTTTATTTATAACACTTGTACTGTGAAAAAGACATATTATCTGGGAAATGAAGTCTTTTTCCTACAGATAGTCTTATTTATCCTTGTAAAAGCCTTTCCATTATAAAGTATACATGAAAAACATTCAATTTGAATAAGGATACTGCAGATGCATAGCACATTTAATTTCATTGCAAAAGAATGTGCCATTTAGCAACCTCAGATCACTTACTAGCTCATAATCATATTTGGTATTTTACATAAAAATCAGCATGCTAAATAGGATGCCCAGAGTTGTCAGGTACAAATTATTTAAAACGGTATTTATGATAACATTTTTAAACAGTTCATTAAGTTTCCAGAGGTTATATGTTACTAAAAGAGGATAAATGTCAATATTACAACTGCTACACTTTGCTTTAATTAGCTCCTTTTCAAGATACAAAGATAAAAAGGAAAGGTGTCAAGACTGTATCTGAAAAGCACTTACCATGAGACTGAACTGCTTTATAAGGAAGTGGATCCAGATGTTTTCTCAAAATAACTGTGTTCAAAAGAACAAGTTTGTTCCTGAGTTCATTTACCTACAAATTCAAATAAAAGATCTTTAATTAGGTTTCAATGAAAAATTTTACATTCTAAAGATTTTTCGATTCCTAGTAAACATAATCTGAAGTCCATTTTTGTGATGGGTAGTCATTTGTACCAGTGTGAAGGAATAATCCTCCACTTTCCCTACTACCATATATGACACTAAGTTGAGAAACAGGTGGTGCTTATCATTCCTTGTAGAAATTGAACTCACACCCTACCAGAGGTACAAGGACTGGTGATAGACACTCTAATCCTACTGGTTTACTGACAATATAATGGTTTAACAAACCCTATTTTTCCTCAGAAAAACAACACCTGCAGCAAGAAATAACAAGTACAAATCTTTATAAAAAAGAAAAAAAGTACCTGATTAGAAAGGTAATCCAAAGAAGACTGTTGATCATCCATCATGTCTCTTACCAGTTTTTTTGTACTTCTGGCATATTCAGCAAGAGAGTTCTGCAAATTTCCTTCAAAAGAAATATGTTCATCCAATTTTTTTTATAACTCTAGAAATATTCTTAAATGAATGACAATATAACTTATTGATGATACCTAAGTGACTACTGAAGGTGTTTTATCTTACGGGACCTAAAAGTGAAATGAAAGTAACACAGAGACCACAGATTAAAGTCAAAGGTGCTAAAGACTTCAGACTTGTTGACTGTAGTAAAGACATCTTAGGAAGCGATGGCTCTTCTCATGTTTTGAAGAAGAAATTAATCTTATCCTTGGGCAAACTGGACAACCAGTTAATGGATATCACAGAAATATAAATGCATATGATAAAAGACAGATATATAAGGTTTCTTGTCACCTTACATTTGCTCATTCATTTTACTACTCCTGCTTTTTGCCCTACTGCTGAAAATCATGATCATGATCATCATCATAATGACATGTAATTAATAACATATATTAAAATCTTATATGAAAACGAAGAATTTGCACAATTATTTTCTGAGGCTGATTGTATAATTTGCTGTGTAGTTTGTCAAGGTAGTGAATGGAGAATGTCCTATGTAGGCCCCTATAAAAGCTAAGCTGGTACACAGTTACTCCCATGTAACTAACTAACTACCTCCCATTTTACACCCCCACACCCAGCTATGATGTTTAAATGAGGAACAGACATCCTCCTCTTTTGCTCTAATGGTGAGAGATACTGACATTCAGAGGGTAATAGATCTAGGTGGGTTGTGCTGTTGCTTGGATTTGCCTGTCTTCAACAATGACTATACTTTGTCACACCAGCTGCATCCCAAAAACAGGGTACCCCAGATATTCTGGACAATACACAGTTTAGGCAGCAGGGTCACAAGGCTGTCACATGTGTTCAAGAAGATTAAAAACTAAATTTGCACAGCATAGCATAGCACAGGAGAGGATTGCATAGCATGGCACTGCATAGCTCAGCACTAAAAGTATTCTTGATGAATACATACTGCACATGTAATGTTTGTCTTCTAGTAAAATTTTAGCTTGAGCATCACATGGTACAAGGCATTGTTCTTTTTGTTTTGAAATATCTGCAGATTTATTTTTCTCTTCTGCCTGGAGTGGTTCCTCCACAGCTCCAACATTCCTTGTGTCCTGGTATACCAAACAATGGAAAGGGAAATAAATTGAGCATAAAGCACACATAAAATAGCTGAGTCTGTCAAAATGAAGTAGATTGCTCCACAGGCCTTCCTTCAAAACCTATTTTTTTTAAGTTTTATCAAGCGATAATTGACAGAGCTGAGACCAAAACGGATTAAGTGTTCTCTGCTTAGCCATACCTCACTGGAAGATGGTGTCAGAGGTAAAGAATAACATCTGTAAATTAAAAAAAATACCACCACCATTTCTGGTGAGGTGTTCTACTTGTGAGCAGTATACTCTGGAGGCAAGAACTTGCAAATCCTGCATTTTAGGAATCACCACACCCAACAGACATCTCAAATGTTAAGGAACTTATTTTCACTGGAAGGGAGCAAGCTTTTGGATTCACCAGATATTAGCAAAATACTTTTACGCTTGAAAATCCCTAAATTAATTATTTAGACTCTGATCAGGGAAATACTTGCATAAGTTTTTAACTTATGCATACAAGCAGTCCTGAGAAGATTTGCAGACCAATTCAGTGCTAGAAAATTAATATTTTAAGTGTTCTTATAGGGGAAAGAATAAAGGGACAGAATTCATGGGCACACGGTTACCTGAAATAGTAATAATAATAGAATTAGTAAAAGTAGTTACACCTAATAATGTTATTTTAAAATTATATTTTCATATTTAATAGTTTTTCTCCTATGGTGCCATAGGACATAAAATAAGGGATGGCCTCTGAATCAACACTTAAAGAAATTACTAAAAGTAATTCCTAAAATATGTGTCATTGTCAAAAAATTAAGCACCGTATTTTTGTATGAGTCTTTGTTTGATGATTTCATAATCTCAGAAAATCATTTGTAGTATGTTCATATATTGTGTTTTCAAATGTAAATAGGATCCTTAGAAATGTCAAGATTTTAATGAAAAACAAAACTTATTTAGACTTGAATACATCTTCAACATAGTTGTTCTTTCCTGCTCCAGTTTTCTCTTTCTGGAATTGGCACTACATCAGCAAGCACTGAACAGGGTTTTTTTCCTGATTTTTGCTCTTAAAAAATGAAAGTAAAAATTACAAAAACTGTTAAGAAAAGGATTTTACAAAAAAGGGTCTCTGAATTACTAGAATAATTACATTTTGTGCCTGGATAATGGTAGAGAAAGAATATGTTTCTTTAATTTTGAAATAAGCACAAAATAAAGAAAGAAAAATTATGTAAGAGTTATAAACAGATCACTTGAAACTTATAAATAGAACACTTGAAAGCATGGCTTATTCTAGGGCTATCACAGCTACTCACCAGATGTTCAATTAAACACTCTTAAGCAAATATTTTTAATCAATATTTATCTTTAATGAAAGCCAACATGAAACAAGCAATTAAGTCTGATCTCAGCAATTCAAGCAAAAACTGACTCTGCCAAAAACAATAGTTACTCTGCATTTACAGACATGCAGATGAGATTAAAAATATGACAACAACTCAGCTGTGATACAGGACATTAACACAAAAATGTTCTAGTATAGTGAATTCCTACAATTTCAATGTAGTTTCTTTTCTCTATCTGAAAATACCTGGTTCTTTTGTATTTTCATATCTATCTTAAAAAAGGCAATCCACATTTTTAAAACATCTGTCACTTTTCTGAGAAATCATTGAGTTACATTCATTATCTTATCTAAACAAAGCAATCAAAAATCTTACCTTAGGTGAACAAGGTTCGCCATTATTTATTACAGTCTCTCCTAATCCGAACAAAAAAATATTAAGACAAATCAGTGAAGTTACCCTAAAGTGGTGGTTCATCTTTTACTTGAAGAAATGCAAATGTTTTGACGAGTTTCAAATTTCTGTGGAAAGAATTGTACACTATGAAGGCCTGATCTAACTATTTGGGAATGTCTACAGCACAAAGGGCAGCCAACACATCACTCCTTTACTGCCTGGATTTAATAAACCACATTTCAACTGCACAGTAGATTTTATATACTACTACTTGCATCCTGAGGGAAATTGCTGCTTATCACCTCTACATGACACATCAAACATACACATTTTCATTGTGATAAACTCTGACAGATTTTCTTATATGCTATTTTTGAGCATTTGTGTATATTTGACATGAGTGGTCTGGGCTACTTGAAAGAAAATCTTAGTATTACTCAATGTTTTCATATTTTTACAAGATTTTTTATCCTTAAAATTAAGGTGCCTGTATTGCTGTGGTGGTAGTGCACTAGAACAGGCTGTGGAGGGAATTTTGGAATATGTCATCAAAGTAAGTTCAAAATAGAAAACTGAAAAAACATTATTTTAAATTAATACTTTGTATTACATAGAAAATATTTTATTCTATAGGAGGATAATAGCAGTATTTTGGTCTCACTGGTAGCCCACCTATTGCAACACAGGTACTGAAGCTGAGACAATCATTCAATACAATCTTTATCCCTGAAAAAAGTCAAAGTACCAGAGAACGGCATGAAAAAGAAGAAAATTAAATGTAGTCCACAGAAACTTAATTAAAACTATGAGTCACTTAGAGTTTTCACATATTCAAGTCCACTACTTTTGTATTTCAAAACTGAATCTGACAGTCTAACAAAAAAAAAAAAAAAAAAAAAAAAGGCCCATAAAGGTCCAACAGATTTAGAGAATTTAGAAATTTAGACACATCAGAGAATTTATATAATTTGTGATCTGACTGAATAAATGAAACCTCAGCTTCCAGTGTACCACTGGGAAATACAGTGTCTAAAGGATCTTATCTTCAAAATACTCTGTTCAACTGCACCTTACACTGGTACAATAAGACAATGTTCCAAATTTGTCTTGATAATGTGGTTCATCTCCACCTCTATCTAAAGCTGGAATACACTGGAAAAAGCTTTTGCTACTAAAATTTGTTTGGAGCAACTAACATTTTTTGGGAGTGGGGATTAATACACTTTTTAATCCAATGTTTTCTTTTAAAATTAATAGCTAAATGGTACCAAGAACCTGTACCTGAGAGGAGCATATTCAACTGCCTGAATGAAATTCTGAGCAACTTTGGCTCTTCTGAATCTCTCAAAATCAAATTTTTAATTTTTTCTAAAATACCACATGGTACATAGTAGTTTTCCAATATGAGACTTTCCAGGGTTTAATTAGTGCATCAATTGATGCTCTCTCAAGAAGATGAACATTGTGATTATTAGTTCAGTCTCAGGGAGAAGGTGAGAAGATTTTCATTCACATTAAGGGCAAATAGTTTTTCTTCCTCTTTCTACGTGCATAAATAGGCAGAGGTGACAAAGGAATAGTTAGAATAGGCAGAACATTAACTGAACTTCTTCTCCCATGCAGTTGCCTACATAGCTTGGAGGAAAGCTATAGGATATCAGCAGATTAATCCTCCACTAGAACAAGAAGGAAAGAAAAATGTGTTTATGCAGCAGCACAGCTACGCTCCAGCCTTCAAATGAGACTGGCAGTAAATTCAGAATCCATCCCACAAAGTTCTAAGAGCTGATCTTTATCCTTCACTGGAATATCAGTGTCCAGCTCAAAGTAAAATTTATGAAACTCCTTTCAAACCAGCTGCCAGAGCAGGACCTTCCATTCTGTAGCTACTTAAGATCAGGTTTCTTGCTGTCCCAGAATAATCATACACTTCTGAATTACATGGCCCTCAGCTTGTCACCTTCTTGTCCCACAGTCTGAAAGATGTGAGGTGATTCATGAGGAGGAATTATCCAATAAGCATAAAGGAGGACTATGAAGACTTAATAAAAAAGTAAACAAGAGAAAGACAGAAAGATATATAAAAACTTAGTTCTGAACCTCAGAAGGTATCTTAAGGTGAAGCTGCAAGTTGTGCTGTACTAGATCAAAATTTTCAGTAAATCTAAGGAAGCTCAGATTCTGTCGGTGGCACGAGTTGACCACGACCTTCAATCTTCCTAGGTGTGACATGGGTTCAAATTCTGTAGTTTCCCAGCTCTGCCTCAGTTCTGCTTGGGTGACTTAGGTCTCCATCTAGATAAGGCCTCCTACTGCATCCTAAATGAAACAGTGCATTTTATCAGGCAAACTGGGATTTTAAATTTGTGTGTGGGCTGAAAAGCACACAGTGTTAAAGTGACAAACACTTTTCCCCCTTTTGCAACACAACCAAGCAGATGGGGCAAAGAAGTGGTGAATATGGGGTTGGTATTCTGAACTAGAGGTGAAAGACTTGCACTTCAGGGTCATTTTCTCAACTGTGGTAATTGGGATACTATAAATATTAAGCACATTTGGAAAGCTGACCACCAGTGGTCTTGACTGGAAAATGGTAATAGCAACACCCACTTCACAAACTGTGCTACAAATATGGGGGAGGGTCTGTGGAGAAAAGTATTTACAAATGCAGAGTACTATTTTTACCTTCCTAGTCAAAGACATAGAACAGCTGCACACTGAAAAATAAAAAAAAAAAGAAAAGAAAAGGGAGAATTGGTTTAAGCTCAAATACGCCAGCCAAGAAATGTCTCGCCAGGAAATCACCAAGGCATTTAGCCCGTTGCTGTCAGCTCATCCAAGGCAGGGCTATATCCCAAGACAACACACCCTACTTTGCTTAAAAAAAACCCAAAAAACCCCCCAAAAAATCCCAGTTTTGCGGTCTTAAGAACAAACTGGGAGGGGTTTTGGTTTGCTTTTTTTTCTTCGTGCAACTATATTTATAGACTTCTAAATATTTTTCTATAGTATTTTATACAACTTTAATCTTTTGGTTGTTTCTGTTGTGATTTCTGCACCCTCTGGTTTAAAAAAAAAAAAAAAAAAAAAGTTTGTAGTGTTAACTCCAAGTCTCCAACAGGCCACAGAGAGCTCTGCAAAGCCGCACGCAGGGCCGGGACGGTGTTTGCCCACGAGAACGCGTTCGCTCGAACACCGGGTATGATGTTTGGGGCTCGTAAAGGTCATGCCGCGCTTTACACCGCTGCAGAGGTGGAAAGAGCCAAGCACCGTCCCTGGCACGGCCTCCGGCACCGCTGCCCCGGACAGGACGGGCCAGCGGGGAGAGTGCGGAGCGATTCCCACGCGTGAGTCCCACCGTGGCACGGGCACCGACACGGCCCGGCCCGCACCCTGCGCCCGCCTGCCAGCCAGCAAAAGCCAAACCCCGTCCCCTCAGCGCCGCTCCCTTCAGCGCCGTGGCCCCGCCCCGTTGCGAAGGAAGCGGCGTCGCCGTTGCTACGAGGCGGGCAGGACGCGCAGAGCAGCGCGGCGGGGCCGGCGCTGAGCGGGGCGCTGGATGGAGCCGGGCGGCAAGGGCGGCGGAACGGCGCGGGGGCAGCTCCTCGACAGGGCCCCGCAGCAGCGGGCGGGAGGGCGGCGGAGCGTCCCTGTGTATCCTTGCCGAGGCGGGGCCCGGCCGCCGGGGCGGGCGGTTCTCGGGCCGGCCGAGCCCTGCGAGGGGGAGCCGGGGCCGCGCTGGCCCAGCCCCGGCCCTGCCCCGCGCCTCAGGGGTGTCTTCAAATTAAACTTTGCACATTGCGGGTTTTGAGCTGCCGCGGGAACGTTGATTTCTCCAGCAACTTCGGAGTTTTCTTGGTTTCCCTCTTCTAGGAGATTATGCGGCTAGAAATAGTGTTCTACATCCTAACTTGGGGGTTCTTGTTTTTTGAATTTTAGTGGTAAGAACTACTGACACAAACTCTTAAGATCCGCCTGCACAGTGCTACTTAATTACTGGCGTGAGGCAGGACTGATCTGGCACTGTGAAGAGCTTTTATTTAGTGATGTTGTTCAATTTCAGGGTAAACAACTAATCGTTTAGGGTGTGTGTGGGGGAGGGTGTTTACTATTTAACATTTTCCCTGTCATACCTGCATCCACATGTTACAGGTTTAGATAACTACACAAAATACCCCTTCAAATAAACATAATAAAGGTGGGGTTTTTCAGCTGGTGGTAACATGAAAGATGAGTGCAAAGCCTCTCCTAAAATCTCTTTCAAATGTAATTTCATTTTTTTTCTTGGTGAGTATGAAGTTAGTTATAACATACACTTATGGGACCTACTCTATATAAGGTCAATCAGAGAAGCTATTATATCTTTTAATGAGATGTCTGATCCAGTTTCTGTTGTCCTTAACACAGTCTTAGGGGTAGAGATTTAGTATTTAATTTTGAACAGGATTTACAAGAAGAACGTCGGGCATTGAAAGAGGATCAAAAAATGCATCGGACCAAGGCAATGAAATATTTGATGGAGACAAACAGAAGAAGGAGGCAAGTAACTGGGGTTCCTTTAGTGGAGGATTGGGAAAAAAAAGAAAACTAAAGCAAAAAGAGTCAAAACGTTGAGATAGATCAATATATCTCTAGTGTTTTCATGTTCACTTCAATAAATAGCTCACTTCTTTGGCCTAGAGGAATCTAAACTAAAAAGTTTCACCAATCCAGTTTCTTGCTATAGGACAAATAAAAAGAGCAATATTCTGATTTACTTGCTAATTTTTGGAAACCTACTGTAGTCACATCTTGTATAAATTAAAGGTAAGTAGCACTTTCATCTTGTAGCTCTGATCTACATTTCCAGTGTTCTGGGTTTTATTAGCTTCAATGGATGTGTGAAAAATGCTCTCAGCTGTGCAGCGTGGGCCAGCAGGCAGGCAGGCAGTCGTTGCCTTCTGAAATGTGTGCTTTTCTGTCTGCATGGCATAACAGCTGCACAGCCTCCCCTTTGTGACCAGGCTTTGTGCTCCCACTTCCCAATAAACAGAAAGCAACATCTTTCTTGTACAGGATTATATTTATAATATAATATGTACTGGCATTTTAAACAGAGCTTTGCATGGTCTTTCGTTCTGCACACGTGAGAATACAAAGCCATGCAGTATTCTGTGACAAATGGATTAAGTAAATTAGGCACTGAAATGTCTCAGTGAAGTGCTGTAAGTAGTTTAACGGGCATAGAGGTCTTCCCTTGCACTGAGGTGGTGCTCACACATACAGGGGGCTCAGCTGCGTGTACTGGAGAGGCAGATAGGTTCCTCCTTGTAAGTCTTCAGCCTCAGACCAGCTTCCTCTGCCTCTTGTTAACTCGTTAATGCTCATACCCCACAGTTCCCCTACCAGATGACTTCTGTTGTACAATGTTTACTTATTGGCATATGTTTATAACTCATAAGAAAGGTGGTATCTCTTGTTTATATTGCCATTTTAGCCTAACAGTATGTGCTGTCAACTTATGTTTTGAAATATAAAGAAAAATAGAAGAGGAGGTACAATCACCTGCGAGTGATTAAAGACAGAGTGCGACCCACAACCTTTGCAGATAATAAACTGAGTCTCAGTTGAAAAATTAAATACCTAATTTCATTTTCTGGAACAGAACCACCGTAATGCTATGCATCTCAGATGAACACTGTTTATTGTATTACTGGGCTTGAAATATTACACTCTAATGTAAAAGCAAGTACCAGACAGCCTGCATATTTTTGACAGACTGGTGTTGTTAAAGTAGTACTCCTGGATACATAAATACATTTCCATATGTATTTCATTGCAGCCTTAAGAAATCCAAGTTACTTAGGTGAGCCACATAAAAATTTAGATATGCTATTCATAAAATGAAATAGTTTCAATTTGTGATAATTGAGAATGGCATAATTATTAGCACAATAAGGAGTTCAAATGGAGGTCTGTGGTAACAAGTTTTCTCCTAATAACTGAATAGGAGTGAGTTGTCTAGTGTTAGAAAGGTAGTAAATGCAATACAGTGTTAGAAGCTGTGACATATGATTAAAAATTGGGGGTCACTGCACATGTGCAGGAAAGTAATTTGAAAATAAAGTTCTTTGAATCAGAATATTTTTTCCTGACAGTTCTGCAGGTAGGAATTGATTGATCAACCATCAAGTCATGTCTCAAGTCTGTATAAGCCAAGTTCCATTAGCTTTCTTACACATGTAAAGGTATAAGATATGATCATGGTTTCTCAGGGGTAGCATGACTTTCTTAAGCTCCACATTCTCACCTGGCAGCACCCAAAATTCTCCTTGCCAGGGCTTACAGGCATGTATCAGAAGTTATTCTTGGCACTGCTAGTGTATAATTTCAAAAGAGATTTTGTATCTTTTGTATTTTTTATGTGGAGAGTAGGAATGAATGCACTGTGGAGTGTGACAGTCCATTTTCTACCTCTAAGCTTCACACAGAATGGTTGAGGTTGGAAGTGACCTCTTGAAGTCTTCTGGTTGAACACTTCCACTCAGGAAGGGCCACCTAAAGCTGGTTGCCCAGGAATAGCTTTTGATCTTCTCCAAGAATGGAGACTCCATAACCTCTCAGCGCAATCTGTGTCAGTGCTCAGTCATCCTTACCAAAAAAAAGTGTTTCCTGATTTTCCCAAGGAAGCTTCCGTGTTTCAGTTTAGTCCCATCAGCAGGCATCACTGAATAAAGCCTGGCTCTCTCCTCTTTGCACCTTCCTTCCAGGTATTTATAGACATTAATAAGGTTCCCTTGAGCCTTCTCTTCTCCAGGATGAACAGTCCCAGATCTCTCAGCCTTTCCTCCTAGAGAGATTCTCCAGTTCCTTCATCATCTTTGTGGCCCTTCATTGGACTGTCTCCAGTCTGTCCATGTCTCTCTTGAACTGAGGAACCCAGAGCTGGACACGGTCCTTCAGCTGTGGCCTGCCTGGTGCTCAGCAGAGGGGAAGGATAATTTCCCTCTATCTGCTGGCTAAGCTTTGCCTAGTGCTGTTTAGGATACCACTGACCTTCTTTGCAGCAAGGTTGGTTCCTTCTCCCAAGTAGCAAGTGCTATACCATGAGAGGAAATGGCCTCACATTGCACCAGGGGAGGTTTAGATTGGATACTAGGAAAATTTTCAGTATGAAGAGTGTTGTCAAGCATTGGAAAAGGCTGCCCATTTGAGTGGTTGCATGTGGTTTAGTGGTGGATTTGGCAATGCTGGGATTGTTGTTGGACTTGATGATCCTAGAAGTCTTTTCTAACCCAAATGATTCTATGTTTAATGAAGATTTTAAAGAGGATTGGGCCCAGTACTGACTTCTGGTGACCCCTGTGTACTGGCCTCCATTAAGACTTTGTGTCACTAACAAAGTGGTCAGACTCTGGGCTTGACCATTCCGATAGTTTACATTCCACCTCACTCTCTGCTAATTCAGCCTGCACAAACAGCATCTCATTTATAAGGATCATAGGGGATACAGTACCAGCAGCCTTAGTGAAGTCCAAATAGACAATATCTGCTGCTCTCCCCTCATCTACAGGACTGCCAATTCTTTGTAGAATTTTATCAAGTTGATCAAGCATTACTAAATTTAGTGTCAACCTTAAGTTTATAAATTTTCTACTAAAAAAGTAAAAGCAGTGAATTCTCTAGGAAGAAGCGCTAGTGAAGATACAGGAGAGTTTCTGCTCTCTTATTAATCTTGTGTCATATAGGTTCATTCTCTTCATATTGCTTTGGGGAGGAAAGCTTTTCTGTGGGTTTTTCTTTGTAGTTTTTTCAGGAAGCACCAGCAGACCTCCTTTAAAAAAGGTTGTACCAAAGCACTTTTTAAACTAATGAGAACTGCATATGTATATGCAAGGTTCTCGCAGATTGAGGTCTTCTGTTTTCAACCCTTTCTGTATATATTTGTATTGAAATTTTCCCTGACAGTCTAGTGTTGGTTTGTTGTCAATACTTCTCGAATGCAGCACCTTCAGCATTAAAAATACTCATCTTCTACAAGCTGTGCTCAGTTAATTGGTTTAATAGGAAACAACAAAACATTATTTGCTCAGAAAAGAGTAAGGATAGCTTTGGAAAGAAAAGTCTCAGCAGCTTAAATCACAGATCTGTTTCAACCCCCCCTGATGTCATCTGTTTCTTTGCATCTCTTGTATTGACCAAGCTCCTTAGTTTTGTGTTAACAACAGTACTTCAACACAGCAAAAAAACCTTAGCCTACAGTTTATACAAGTTGTCTGGGTATCAAGAAAGTAATTTCTTTATTGTCTCACTGATACATGAAGTTGCAATTTCAAAAACAAATTAAGAATCAAATATTCTCTGGGGCAGTAGCTGGCAGATATTTTATTTAAATAACAGTATTCTGGAAGTAAGAGTTACTGACTAAGCACATACTTGATGCAAATGAATAGGATATCATATTTTGTATTTCTATAACACACTGCATTTTAAATACCAGCTGTGAGTTTTGCTGGGGACTATAGACTTTGTGCTGTTACTGCTCAATGCAAAATGTGCATCCCATTTTACTGTGATGTTACTGTCTTCAGGTAGCTGATTCATTCTGGAAATGCAGTTGTCTATATGCATTTTAAAATAAACCATACAGTCAGTTATCCTGGTTCAGCATTTTGAATTACCTTGAAATAGCTAATCCATCTGTTGAAACTGGAGAAGGAAATCTATATCAGTTTCCAATCTATTCCCAATCTATTTTTCTTTCTGTAATACTTTGTTTTCAACATATGCACAAGCTTTGTGCTCCACCTACTGGCTGATTAACATTGATTATTTAATAAAAGTTATTTTAATTATTCATCAGTTTTGTTGATAGAGAATGAAAAGCAGTCTGTGGCCAGAAATACAAGAACAATGTCAGCACTTGGTAAACAGAGGTGGCAGAGTGTTAAGAATTTTGTATTTCTTTCTACATCAGAATGGGATTGTGAAAAGTAGGAGATCACTGTAACCATGTGGACTTGAAATGCAATATTGCCATTTCTGATATCGGCCCACAGGATTCTGCTGAATTTGCAATGCCTTGGAACAGATGCTTGCCAAATTTGCTCTCTTTGAACTTTTCTTGACCTGACAGCAGCTTTGTTTTGCTTGGTTTAGCTGTAACAGCAATTTCTCTAATAGACCAGGTGTCTGTGGCTAATTTTGCCTTTGTTTATCTTTTTATTGTATGGCCATAGTTTTATATAGATAGCAGTAACAAGCAGTTTTTCTATGCAGAGAATGAGATGTTTATGACTTTAAAATAATGAAGTAGTGTAGAGAAATGCAGGCCTGGTAGGGTAGCAGAGGCCTTGAAAGCTGGAGGTGCAGGATGTGGCATGGAGCAGTACAGGGAGGGGGTGGTAAGAGATGGCACACAGGCGTGGCACTGGAGACCCCATGGCTATACTCACCAATGGTCAGCTAAAGAAATACTGAGCTAGATCTGACAAACCTGCCTTTAGAGGTAACAAAGAGAAGAGAATAATAGTAATATGCATAGGAGGCACCATGTATGGAATATTTGGAGGTACTGTGGAGCTACAGATTGATGATGATAGAGCAGGGGTGTAAAAGTGTATTAGCAAATATAAAAATGACTCCCAGTGGATCCTAAGGTGAGGGAGAAGAAAGCATTAACATGAATATTCTGTTGGTGCTGTGGAAGGGACTTCAGATGCTGCCAGTTCACCCTAACACCCCAACACACCAGAATGAAACTACAAACCTTGGGATGCAAAAGAGCAGTGCAAGAATGAGCACCAGGAAAAGGGATAGAGGCTCAATGCTTGAATAACAGTTCAAACTGATATATCACTATTATTGAGCCTTTTTCTGTATAGAAATATTCCAACAGTATTATTATTTTTCAGTAACAATTCTGGATTAATAAAAATTTGGCTCTTAAGATTTGAATTATGCTAACAAAAAAAATGCTTGGCTATATAAGGTGTGCTTGAGTTTTGCCTATGAACAAGACTTGGAATGTGACAGCTGGTACATAGTGCAGGCAGCCTTCCTGTGAACTTTTGGGGCATGTTGCAGGACAGCCTTATGTGAGCTCCTACAGTACTGTGAGGAGCAATTCCAGGTTGTCTTTTTGTGTTTAGCATACGATAATCAAAGATGAAGGAATAGATTTAATATGTGTTCCTGGTCTTGGTAAGTGTCTCAGATAAAAAAGTTGATTTTTGGGCAATATCCACAGATCTTTTTAAGGACGTAAGATTGCTTCCTGTTTGGCCATGAAGGGAGTTTTGAGTGATATCACATTGTAGCTTTTTCTTGATCCAACTGTAGTCATTGACTATACAAATAACTCTCTACCTCAGTTTTAAAATTACTGTGCACTATTTTGCAACATGATATGGCAATGGAAGAATAATATCAACTCAGTATCAAAAGGTTCATTTCATAGCATTCAATACACACTGTATATATTCCTTTTTAATTATCATTTTCATCCAAGACAGTAGTAATCATTTAGTCCACCTGGAAATGTGGCATCCATCTCTTCACTGTGAAGACAATTTCATAAAATTAACCAGGAAATAGTTCCACCATCTAGTAATACTGTTTTTAACATAAAAATGCCTTCCGCATAATGTCTGTATATGTGAGACAGCTAAGTATTTTAAGTTTCGTATTCCAAATTCTCCATAAACATTTTGGCAGCCATTTCAAAAATTGCTGCACCACTGGGTTGTTTATAGTAGACAGAAAAACTGGGTTAAAAAAACACCGGTCAGGAAATTCTTCTGCTAACTATCCATCTTAAAGCCATACTCTTTTGCCAATGTTACGTCTGTGATATGAACCTAAGCTGGTGGCTTAAGCAGAGTGCATGAATAAACATTTGCTTTAACCATTTTTCCCTAAGATGCAAATGTGCATTTTTAAAATTATTTATTTTACGTAATGCACCTGGGTGTTAAAATTTACATTCTGCGAGGTCAAGAAGTTAATAAGGCTTCACCGAATGACTTTAATTCATTTCCTTACATAAAAATTTTTCTCCTTCTTGTCTTAATCCAAACCAAATAGTGGTCATGATGAGCTGTGGTGAAAAAGACCTCTTGCATCAGCATTTGGACTTGCTCATTCCCAGCCATATGGAACAGCAGTCCTTTTTTTAATGCACATTATTAGGAATGTGGAAGAGTGCAGCTAAGTTATATTCAAAATCATTAAAAAAAAACTCTGTCAGAATTGACTTTTTTCCTTTTTGGAGTTATATGCTGGAATTACTCCAGGTGTAAAGTTATAGAATTACCCACATGTCTGAATTTAATAACTACAGTTTAACTAAAGGCCTTCTTGATCAGCTTCTAGAAATATTAAAGGGCATCAAGAAGAATGTGCCTAAATTACTTACAAGGATAAGCAAGTCTGCTTCCTCTCTTGTGATTTTCATTTAGTAAAGATAAAATTGCAGATTTCTGTATTAGATTTTAAGATGAGTGAAATACAGGAATACTGAAAGTGGACAATGAACTCTAGTTCTGCTTTTTAGTTCTAACATGTTTTGACAGCCATGTATGTACGAGTTTTCAAATAGTGAAAGTTCTTTGTCTCTCTCTACTACGCTTTGGTTTCCAAGTGGATTAAAGTGGATATTCCTGTAGAAGTGTGTACTTGGGAATTAGCTGGCAGTTTTCCTGTATTTTTACTATTGTGCAATTACAGCCTTTAGGCTTTTTAAAATAAAAAGTACCTATTTCAATTTTTTTTGTGTTCGTTTTCACAGATCAGTCATCACTTTGAAGGGATACTAGAGAGGGTCAAGTTGAATATTTCAGTTTGAACTCTTTCCCTGAAAAGCAAAGGGAAGAATAATTAAAATAATTTGAGTTAAGGAGTTGCTCAGTAAAGTAGCAGCTTTGCTCCATTAAGCAAGAAGAACTATGAAGCAACTGCTAGTGATTAGAGTTATGGAAAGGTATCTCATTGTGATGAGAGAAACAAAGGACATATGGCTAAACATTTCTTTCCACTAATACTGGCTAGAGGGGGACTCTACTTAGTGTACTACTGACCTGTTAAATCACATTTCTCATACACAGATGGGAAGTTTCCAGCTGTAGTGATCTTTGCATGGCAAGCTTTGAAGATTTCACTTGAAGACCATTACTTTTACATTACTGGTTTTAGAATAGAATGTTTCCAGGGATGGGGCATCTACAACCTCTCTGGGTGACCTGCTCCAGTGTTTCACCATCCTCACTGTAACATATTTTCCTTATATCTAGTCTGAATCTACCCTCTTTTAGTTTAAAACTATTAAATATGACTTGCCTACATAGGCACTGTGCCAGTAAATATCCTGGGTATATTTCACTCAAGGAGCTAGTTTGTCAGTAAAAGTTGATGATTCTGTCAGCAGGTGAAAAGGTTCCACGTAGCTTCATGAAACTCATGCCTGCTGAAGGAAACCTTTGTGATGTTAGTTGGTTTTAACTAGAGACTGCTTTGCTTTCCACCCAGTGGGAAGACACATTTAATGTATTTTTTATTAATAACTGATTCTGTCAATTATAGTTTAACGTTGCTATTTTATCCCATTTTGTGGTGCTAAACTGAATGTCTTTCAGGAAGCTTCTTAACAACTACAAGTTGATACTAACTCTTGCATATTTATAGATAAAAGCTGTAGTTCCTTTGTGTTATTTCTAATAACCACTTTTAAACTGTTATTATTTCCCCAACAGCTTGTGAAAAGCACACACAGAGCATTTGCAATTGGCCTTCCTACTGATCTGCTCACTGTGATATGTGGTACTGTATAGGCTGTTGTAAAAGTCACACTGGTGACAAGAACTGGTCAAGTCTGCATGTTAATTCACATATAAAAAAGAATTAAATCCCTGGTTGATGCTAAAAGATAAAAATACGTTGTGTCTCTTCTTCATCACCCACTGTCCCATTTACATTCTAACAAACTCTAATGATCCAGCTGTGCTGAAGTTAATGGCATTTAATTTATGGAAAAGCAAGCTTTTGTACTAAAATTGCAAATTGGTAAGCAAGTAAGTTACAAATATTTTGGTAAATGTAATCCATAAACATAGGAATGATCTACTTTTGCTTCTCAAATACAGAGCCTTTGAAGAAAGACAGAAGGAAGAAGAAGAAAAAGAACAAAGATTTAGAGAACAAGTTCTGCAGCAGAGGAAAATAAAATTTCAGGAGGCAACTGCTAAGTTCCAACGTGCTCATCAGCCCTTTTCTCAGCACAAACATACAGGTTTGTAAATTAAAAATTAACAATTATTCACAATACAGGTGTTTATATTCACAGAATTGGAGAATAGTTAATGTTGGAAGGGACCTCTGGAGGCCATTAGTCCAACCCCCCATGTTTTTCTATTAATAAACAGAACAATTAACTTCACTCAAAGTAATTGAACTCACTGACAAGAGGCTCAGATCTGACACATATGACAACTGGGTAGAGGAAATAAAAAGAAAAACAATTGTTTTTTTTCTAAAAACTGTATTGTGAGATATTTCACTATATTCCAGTCACAGTAAGTACATTACCTCCTTGAGGTATTGTGGCTTCCTGGGTTTTCCCCACTTTTTTGACTACAGTGTGTTTACTGGTTACAGTACTGTGCTGTCACAGCTGGGTGAGAGGTGTTCCAAGGCCACTGACAGTTACTAGATAGCGTAATGATCCCCTCTTTGAACCTTGGAATATGAAGTATTCAAAAGTATGCATTTTGTTTATCATTAATTAAATGCAGCCCTAGCATATATTAATATGATACATAGCTTCTTTTTCTGAATTAGTCCACTTTCTAAGCTGTTCTTTTGCTGGGAAGCAATGATCATTTCAGCTCAGTTCCTGCTTTCTTGGAATCAGTGCAGATCGGCATGAGTTTGTAACAGCATTGGCCAAGTCTGATTTCCCGTCAACTTTCCAGTGTTCAAATGCTTAAGATATGGTCTATTACTTAGGTATTCTTTAACAGATTTACTCTCCCAACTGCAACTGTGCCAGCTGTGAGGTAATGTCTCTGACTTCAAGATCAAATGTCAGATTAGAATAACAAAATAGAACAGTACTGGTTTAGGACTTCTTCATAGCTCTACTGACAGCCCAGACTGTGTAGCAATAGAATGAATCACAATTTTTTCTCTTGGTTTTCCTTTACAGAAATTCTACCTCTGCTACTCTTCACCCTACTTCTACTCACTTGAAAGTGGCAATACATTGTGCCTGTCTGGACTCCTTCTTTCCCCACTGGTTCAATTATTAAGTTACAATTTGGCCTCTGTAAAATATCTGCAAGCCATAACTTTGGCTTAGTGCATAAGTGGAATAATCATGATGTAAAAACAAAGTTCGATTTTTTAACCTCCTATTTTTTCAACAGTACAGTTTAAAAGCAAATAGCAAAAACTGTTGAATCCATGTGTGACTGTAAACACTTAAATAGACTGGGATTTTTGTTTCAGAGGAACTCGAGGTGCTCTTGCGTGTCTAATAATGTTAAACTACTCTGTTTATTGTAAGTGTCTGGATTTAGGCTTCCAAACTTCAGAAACTTAACCAAACCATTTATGGTAAAATATTCCAATTTTAAAAAACTTTTTTCCCATTGTGTGTTTTTAGTTCTGATCCCTCCAGTCCAGACAAAAGCAGCTTTTCAGTTAGAAGAAGCTCTTGAACAAATTAAAGGATCAGTTTTAACACCAGGACTGTGCTTGCCAAGCATAAACAAAATCAACTTCAGGTAAGCATTCCTGTTTACTCTGATGATCAAAGGAAGTAAATTTCTTACTGTATTCAATAAACAGCAGACAATTACCTTTAAGAAATTGTAGGGCATTTCTGTCGTGGCAAAGAAAGCATTTCGGTGAACTTTTCCAATGAAACATTATGCAACTTCCTTGAGTTGTTTGTGTCCTGTTGGTAAGACAGCTGAGGAGATGACATAAACCTTTTCCCCTCAGTGGAATTCTGGGAATAGTCAAGACTAACCCAGTCTCCAGTCAGTTATAGCCCAACTCAGATTGCCATGGTTATCAAACCATTTGCTGTTCTCAGAATTATTCTGTCTAGGTGATTTCTTCTCCAGATTTTTTTCCTTTTGACATTCAAGGATACTTTAGTTTATAGGCTCACCCAAGGATCTTCTTTCCAGCTGTCATGCCTTTATATTTCTCATTCTCTACATGAATTGAGAGCGTCCTGGTAACAATTTGACCTGTAATTTCATTTTATATCATATAAAATTTTATTTGCATACTTTTCATTCCACCCAAGCACTGTTTCTAAGATACCTTGACTTATAACAGAATGTTCCTTCATACATAGGTTATTTATCTGCTGTATTTCCTGATTATCCCTTTCCTAACCTCATTTCTTTAACATTTCAGCTCAGGGGGGTTTTTTGTTGTTGCTACTTTTGTTATTCCTTTCTGCATTTAAATTATTTTCTGTATGATATAAATTGTGCAGATGTTCAGAATAGAGATAAATTCTGTCTTAAAGGGGTCTCCCTACTTTTGGGCTTCCGTATGTTCTTCATTGAGACATTAATATTCAACTTGTTTATATATCTCTGCTTATTAACACATTTTCAGGTGTGTCCTGGTGATAAATTGGTCAGTTGAGAAAATATTTTATAGCTCATTGAGCTTAACACTCATGCTATTTTCTAGTCAACATTATTAGGAAGATTGCAGCAACAACGACAAAGAAACAAACAAGAAATCTACCCGTTAAATCTAAGTTTAATTTATGGCAAACAATGTAGATATTTCTGAACCATGTCTCAGGTTTCCTGATAATTTGTCTCATTTTACTCATAGGTTTGATTAAGGACAGCATATCAGTGCTTCTTCCCCCTGCCTTTATCATTTCTTTATTTATTCTTCATCTTTTTTCAAACTCCTCCTTGTGCATCACATTGGTATCTCAGGACTTGTTCAAATCACTTCGTATTTCTTGCAGTGCTATCACTCCATTTGTATTTGTATAATTTTAAAAATTCACTATCCTTTAATAATGATAGTGGGTTCTTTTTCCAGTTTTCGTTTTTTTAACCTGATTTCCTAAGAGAATTAAATTTGTATGTTCATATTCTTTTACAGTTTATTTTCCTCTAATAACCAAACTTGAGAGAGAGATAAGAATCTTGAAGTTAATTATATTTCTGTAAGTTTGAAATTATAAATTGCTCAAGGAAAAGAATGAAAATAAATGACCCCAGCATCAGAAAGGTTTAAAAGTTGAGTCTACTATGACCTATTGGGACAGCACAAGGCAGCTAGTACAGATAAAACAGAAGAGCCTCTTAAGAAGGTTCTCAACAGTGAAAGTTCTTCAAAACTCACCAGTTCTGAGCTGTAAAGCTTTAAACATTTCTTATTATCCCTTTAATTGGAAATTTTGGGATGGGTAATAACTAACATGTGAAGTAGTAGATACCATTCTTTATTTCTCTTGCTTCTTACAATACTATAAATGCTGAAGCCAAAAATCCTTTGTCATCTTTTGAATTTACCCTCCCTCAAAAACATAATGACAACTTTCCTCTTAAAGGAAGAAATGAATACTGTATTAAGTATGCAAGATAAATAGAGCTTCAGACCCAACTGAATATCTGTGAATTTTAAAAGATTCTAAAGTTCATAATGTCTGTGTTTTGAAAAGTGTAAAAAAATAAATTAAGCAATGGAGACATATTAATTCCTCTTGGAGAAAGGCAAAAGTCCTGAAACACCTAATAAGAGTATTCTGTGCTTGCAGTAGAGACATTTTGCTTCTAGTAGGGTTTAGTTATTGAATGCTAAAGCAAAAATTTTGGAGAACTCATTAGCCAACAGAGATTGGGATGCTTGTACATTAGGTGTGTAAGTGGCATGCTGCTCTTTTTACAAGATGTATTTCCCTGTTGGTGTTTAAAATAGCTGTGTTTTATTAAGTTCAGTTTTGGGATATAACCTTAAATATGATAAATCAAAAATGGTCTGTGGAAAAGTTGGGATGTTGAAACTTTTATAAATATAAATATAAATGGTCTAAGCATTCAAATAAATATAAAGAAAGTTGTGTGTGTACAAAAAACAACAAACCAGATTTTTGGGGGGCCAGGTATCAAACAATCTGGTTCACAATAACAAAAAAGTTTTGGGATAGGGAGGATATCTGCCATTCAAAAGAAAACAGCATGCAATTTTTTGGGTTCAGTAAATAAATACGTGAAGTTGTTCTCCCTTTTTGCTGCCAGCCATCTCATAAAAAATAATAAATTCCATTTTAGGTCACTGCAATTAAGGCGACCTTTTTTGGAGTCTTGTATAAAATCTCCCAAAAAACAACAATAAGATTGATGGTTTGAAGGTTTCCATTTTCCATTGCCCTAAAATGATAAGTGTTGTGATAAATACAAAAAAAAGGCCTTATTAGATTATTTTATTTACCCACTTGAAACAGATCCACTGAAAAAAAAAAAAAGGGATCATTTTAGGTGCAGGAAGAGAAGGCTCAGAAGAAAGACCTTAAGCTGAAGAAATGGACAAAAATGAAAGAAAGAGGTTATTGAATTTCTGTACTTATGTGAAACATGTATCTTCAGCTAAGAGCTGGTCACCAGGCCCAGCTGCACTAGCTACTCTAAAGATTATTTTTTTTCTGGCAGCAAATACCAATTTTGTAGCGTACCACAATACTGACATTGCACATCATCAGTAGATTTGGGCTGTCTGGATACTACAAAGCCTTCTTGCTCTTTGAAGTAAGGGAACACCTGACAGCATCAGTATAGTTACACTCTGCATAAGCCAACTCTATGGGAAAAAAAGCCCATTTTCCTGTTTGTTTTTTTCTTTTTTTAAAACAACCCTCCATGTTCCATTTCTGTAAGTTACCAAACTGTTGGCTGACATTTTCCATATTAATGCAGCCTGAGGCAGTCCCCCAACAACCCAATCAGAAAAGTCTACTTATAAATAACAGAAGTTTTAAAATGGAAAGTGTTGGACACTTTCAGATAGTACTAACAGCATTTGTTAGGCTTTTCACCATTTATTGATGGTGTGTACTTTTGGTAAGAAACATATTTAAGGGTGTACAGTTGATGCATAGAAATAAGACAAAGTAATAATTTGCTTGTTTGCATCAAGAACCACAGATGACACTTCATCCTCATCAGCACCCAGAAGTGATTCTTTCCATCATAAGCAGAATTCAGCAATGTTTGGCTGTGATGAAACAATGCAAGAGAGCAGTAGAACAGACATGGATAGTCACCAACTTCTCTTCCAGAAAAATCTGAAAGAAATACAACAGCTCCTTGAAAAACAGCATCTCAACAAGTTTGAGGTATGATATTTTCATGTGATTCATTGCAAGATGCTTTTAAGTGTGACAGAAAGTTTCTTAAATGTGATAAATATGAAAATTCTGTTAAGCAGTCTTTATCAATAAGACAACACAGGAGGGCACATTGTACTGTGTCTTATCACTAGATTATTTTTAGGAAAATTATACATATTTTCCAGTAAGAAGTTAGAGAGCTTTAAAAATACTTATAAGAATGTTTTCACAAATTCATCTAAGATACCTGTTATGTTGTCCTTTTTTTCCTGTTAATGTAAGATTTGTATGTCTGACTTCTTGTCTCTGACATTGGTAGCCATTAGTCGATCACAGGAATCTTGTGCTACCTCTGAACTTAAATTGCTGGTTTTCAGTGCACACCCAAGTTTCTGCTGTGCTGACTGTGACAGCTCAGCCCAAAATGCTATAGGAGTATAATGATTGTATGTCAAATGTGGGGAGATTTTTTTTTGTTTGGTTGTTTTTTTCCCAGTGTGTGGTGATATGTTAGAGATTGACTTCAGGTCTCTTGAGATCCCTTTTTGTCATCTTTGGAATGGCTGCAGGGGTTCCAGCAATGAGCTTTTTCTGCTTAAACTAATTTTTCAACCAAAAATCCGTTTAAAAAGTCACCTTAGAAACAGTGAAAATCCAGAACTGAGCTCTAAAGGGACTTCTTAGTTGTGCACCTTTAAGTGTGATTTTATGTCTCAGTGTTGTCCTTGATTTTGGAAATACTGTCTTCAGCATTACGTTTTCTGGAAAAAAAGAGGGCATACTTTGGAAGTCATTCTTTTATTTCTATAGTATCTACTGGGATCCAGAGTCGTGGTATCTGAAATGACCTGGACTCCATGAAGCCCATCCTTCTGTTTTGGTCATGGCTGGAGGCATGGAATCCTTGGTGGCCACAGCGCAAGGGCTTTTCCTTTTAATACAAGTGTATGGATAACTTGTGAAAGACTTTAGAGAGTTCAGATATGGTTTGATATTGATGTTCTAGGAGCATTCATTTCTGCCCTTGTAACTACTTTGTTCTGATGGTTATTCATTAAAATCTTGAGCAGCTGATGGGCTAACACAGAAAATCTCACTCAACTGTAGTGAGGTTCAAAAAAGTTGAGTGAAGATAAGGTATAGGTTGTACTGGCAGTGTTCTTTCTTACTTCTAAGCATGAAAGAAGGAGGAGAAAATGAAAATTTATTGAAAAGAACTGATAAAACTGATTTCTAGATAACCACTTTACAAAAATACAAAAAGGTCTGAAGTTTTTTTTTAAATAATATCACATTTGCATTTCACTGGTATAGAGTTTGCAAATCACTCACTAAATGATGATGCTGAATTTGGTGGCAGCTGCATTAAAACATCTTACAGTTAGAAAACAAAACACATGCTCTGAGAAAAATATATAAAAAGAGTCTTCCTAATGTATTTAAACACTTCTGTATTGGAGTGTTTTATCAAACAGAATTATCACCTCCTGATTGAATTTTAGGAAAAAACTGCTATGAGTCATGCATAACTTTTTGCTTCTAGTTTTTTCTAAATGTTATCATCAGCTTTGGACACTGGATATAATATAGGAATTTGTGTTTACAAATTAATGTATTTTTGAAAATACCTGTAAAAAATTTGCTTTTTTTTCCAGAAGGTATTTTTCTGCTGCCACTAGGGGTTGCTCAGCTTCTTTCCTCTGATGAATAGTTTCAAAATGTAAATATTTATCTTTCAGACATTTGGACTTGCTTTCTTGAAGTTGCATGCTTTGGACTCTGATTAGCAAAATAGTCAAGAAAGCTATTGACCTTGTTCTAAGGCCTGAGTTTTGTTTGTTGAGGAATTTTAGTACTTGGATTGTGTTGGTGGCTGGTGTGCATGTGCATTGTGACTTCCTGTTTGTGAAATAGTATTTGTAATACTCTGACTAATAAAATTTATAATTTATAATGAATTAGAATACTCTTACTGAAATCAATAGACTGCAGTAGTATTGCTACTACCTGCTGTCCAAAGTTATTTTTGAAATTGAAGTATTTCACTGTGCTCATGCTTTGCAACCTAGCCATCCATTGAGATCCTTTGACCTCTCTTTGTTTCTGTTTTTACAGGCCCAACAGGATTATAAAGATTCCTAAAATTCTTTACTTTCCTACAGGGTAATAAAGTTCTATGTGAACCTTTACCAGTAGATTTGTTGTGTTCCCTGCTTTACATCTCTAAATATTTGTACAGATTCATCAGTAAGCCAAGGGGTTTAGTTGCTTCCACTGTTTTCCAAAATTATTTTGCGTAAAGTATTGAGAACAGTAGGTTTTATTTTGTGCAATAAGTGCATCCAAGCCACTACATCAAGTTACTGTTTTATGTTCATGAGTATGTTCCATTTTGAAGAATTTAATACTGCCAAGTTCATTCAGAAAAAAAAGAATTGTCACACAGTCCCTTTCCCGGTTTTATTGCATGCATAAATAAAATCTTTAAGGTGGAGCTGGCAGCATGGTCTTTAGCTAAAGCTGCATGCAGCTTTTCACCAAATGACATTAGTACCAAGGTGCTAAACATTTTTTTGAACTGTTAACTGATTATGTTGAAATTTTCCATTTCTGGTACCTGCCTTGCACTGAATAATTTAGAAAATTTCCACTAAATAGCTCAAATGTGACAAGGAAGAGTATTGTTCAGGTATCTTTTGTCTTTTTCTTTTTGTCACCTCTTCAATTTCATAACCATGCAACATTATTCAGGTCAATACACCATTTCTAGGCTCTACTGGAAAAATACATTATGCCTGAATTAACTGATAGCATAACATTTTATCTCTATAATTTCATTTTTTAAACAAAATACTTGGAAGTAAGAGCTAATTCACAGAAAAAATAGGTACAGATTATCACATGGAGATTGTATATTCCTCTCCCCTCCTTTATATGATCATAATTAGCTTACCCAAGTGGTATCTGTGAAATCCAAATTTAAATCCCTTTCTGACTGAGTTAAAACAGGATTTTTACCTTGGGTCTCCCTTTTTTTTTTTTTTCTGAGCATATTGTGCAGGCACTGAAGTTCTCAGTACCAGTCTTTCTATGGATACCATTCCTCCTGAAAGAAAACAGTTCAATATTTATTGAAATAGGAACAGAACACCGATAGTATTTCTCAGAAAATGCAACTCAAACCATAAGCTCAGTGGGCTAATCTTCTATTTTCTCTAATAAAGACAAAATTTATATCTTACTGTACTGTGTGTGGAAAATCACAGAAATCTCTGAGAAACAATGAAGAATATTTTCTAAGTGATGTTCCACTGAATGGTGTGGGCATCACCTGCCTTGCAGGAGTTCACTTGTAAGACCGTTAGCTGTTTGTGTTACTGTACTTTTGAGTTTCACAGTGTCTGTGAAATGGAGATGTTTCAGGTAACTGATACATGACTGGAATGGGTTAACCAAAGGTTCCTTCTGCAAGGGGTGTTGTGTCAGTCTAATTCTTCAGAGCCATAGGCAAGACCAGCATGGAAAAAAGGATTGCTGTGTAGAGTTTCTCCCAAGCATCAAGAACTTGTAGAATGCTTAGGGCTGAGTTAGTGGGAAAACAAAATCTGACAGGGAGGCTTAGAAAAAAATGGCATCGAAGCAGAAATCAGACTTGATTTTGTAGAGACCATTCAACAAATTGAAATAGGTTTCTATGGTCACCTTAAATCTAGAAATGTTGGCCATTTTTTTTTACTTGTAAATGTGAGTGTTAACATTTTTCTGTTGATATTTTAAATTATATGACAGGCCTGAGTGATTTCCTTACTTATTTTCCTCTTGGCAAGAGCAGAGGTGTTCAGTTTTCATTGGCTTTCAACCAATATTGTGACTAACAGCTATCTTCCACATTATTTCAGTAATCCAAAATTCACATGTGGTATAAAGACAGATTGAAATGTATCTCCAGACTAAATTATTTTACCCAAATACTGCAACTTGTTTTGATTGTGTATTCCTCAAGAGTAGGTTTTGAGGGAGGTTTTTCATAAAATAACTTATTTCAAGCTTGTGCTGTATAAAATCACATGACAATCTTCATATCTGACTGTCTGGAGTTCATTCACCAGTGTCTTTCCTCAGTTCACAGCCCTTCTTGAACAGGTAATAATGTAGGATTGAAGCTGAAACAGCTTTTCAGTACAAAAAAGGTTGTTTCACAGTTAGACTAATCCATGAATAAGGTTCTGCTTGTGGATAAGTTGATAGTTATACATATAGCATAGCTCACAAACCACAAGAACAAGGAAATTGAGACTGTCCTTTGACATATACCTGTTCCTCCTTTACAAGCATATTGTTTTTTCATAAGAATTGCCATACATATTAGCATGACTTCAGTTTTGGGTTTACATTCATATACATGTACCCATGTATAGATATATATCTCTAGGAAATATTTATCTATAGCTGTGCACTAAAGTATTTTTACCATACTTCATGATTGGTTTTGGAGTGATTTGTTTTACTGCAACAGAGTAAGATATTCACCTGAAAGAAAGGAACAGAGTAAAAATTAGCAGTATCAAATCTTTAGTGTACTGTAGTTACAGTAAGATGTTTCCCTGCAGGAAGGGACTGGAAGATATAAAGTTTGGCATATAGGTCTACTAAGATGCTGGATTATGGTAATGTGATATTATCAGTGATAGTATATACAGGTGTCTGAAGGGGATGTTGGAAAATCTGTTGATTTCTCATGAAGATTGAAGTATCAATTTACAAAGTAATTTTGCCCATTTGAAGATGGCAGAGCTGTGTTTTAGGTTTTTTAAAAAAGACTTTTGTGAATTGTAAAGGGAAACAATTCAGCTACTTTTTTCTTTCAGTATTCTGCTTCTATCCTAGTATTCTAATGGTGGCCTGGGTACCCAGGAGCCTACTCAATTATTTCATTGTTTCTAATATTAATTATTATAAGCCTGCAGCAGCACTTCTGTGATATTTAGTAGCTTGAGCTTTGCTGAGCAGTTTATGCTCAATACTTGCATATATCCATAAGGAAGTATGGTTTACCATAAATAAAGTACAAAATAAAGCATCAAACCAAACACCCAGAATTCAGACGAGGATATACAGAGAATAATTGGGACCTCTTTCAGAATATTGAAAGTTCTCATAATAAACAAAGAATTGCACTATTGCAAACAGCAGCAAGATTTAAAAAGTTAACCTTTATATTCAGTAGGCTATTTAGGGGAAGGTAGATGCCGAAAGCTTGTACAAGTGCTTATAAATCAAAGCTGTGATGTTCTTAGGAAGAATGTACATCTTGAAACATATCTGATTGAAAAAAGTTGAATTTGTAAAACAGGTAACATGTAAATCACTGATTTTTTTTTTCAAGATAAGTGATTATATTAATGAAGCATGCAGTGAATGTTGGCAATAACATGAAACTACCTTATTAGGTAAGTTTATTTCTAGAAAGATATAAATATTAGAAAATGCTCTTAGATGTATTGTTTATCCTTCAGGTTGCCCTGTATGGAGTCAGGCTTTGTACTCAGTGATCCTTTTGGGTCTCTTTCAACTTGGGATGTTCCATGATTCTAAAAGTATTTCTGTATCTGACCTTCAGTATTTCCTTACATAAATCCTCCTTCTGCCCTAGCTGCTGCTGTGCAGTGCACAGAAGTGGGACCATGTTAATAACTCTTCCGTCTTTACAAAGTATATTGTTAAAAGAAAAAATAATGCTTTTTCATTGACTACAAAAATGTATATTATTTTAGAAAATAAAGAGCTATGGTAGGGTAGTTCCTCAGTTGAACCAGAGATTATTTAAAAAATTTTGGTCACACACTGATTCATTCAGAAACTGTGTGCTGGTCAAATAGTATTAATCTATTCTTTTTTACTGATGCTATGGCTCCAGTTCATTCAAATCTGTTAACTGTAATCATTAAAATTATTATTAAACACTAAAGAACTTCTAGAATTCATAGTTCATATCCATGCCTGGTACTTCTTAATGACTATTTGCCTTATCATGGTTTTTAATGATGCAATCCCATGCTATTTTTACATGACAAATTTGTGGGGTAGATGATGCTTGCTCAAACAGAATTTATTAATGGGTTAGAAACAAAAAAAAGGGACCAATGCATTATGGTGCACACTGCCTCACCATTTAATCATTTAACAATTTTAATAGTATTTATACCTAGCATTATAAATTGCACTCCTGGAACTGAATGACCAGATTAGTGTTGTGAGAGTAGCTGAGAAGCAGCACTCTTGAGTACTGAGATGCTAATGCAACAGAGAGACAAGTTCAGCTGAAAATCTGATTCCTATACAGTTATATGCATTTACCTCAGGGCTTATTAAGATGGAAAGTCAGAATGAAACATTGGTATTCAGTGTTCAGATCACTTTTCTTTTAAAATCCTCTGATAGTATGGCTTACTGAAATTGCCTGCATGCCTATGAAATTAGAAATGAGGTTTTTTTATCCTGAGAAGTTTGAGCCTTTTCAACCTGCATTTCTAGGATCCTGTGATGATTTTCCAAACAGGAAAATCAGATCCTTTCAAAATCTCATAGATTCATAGATAGGTAGTTTCTGTACCCTTAACCTAGGAGGAGATCAGGTTCCCAGGCATTAGACTAGGGAAGACAGGGGTGTTGATAGTAAGCTTTTCTCTGGTCATCCTATACCTTCATAGCCTCTATGGTGGGTTTGGCACAATAGAATGGATCTCTTGTATAAGATAAGCACCAAAATCCTTTCACAGTGTAACTTGCTCTCTTGAGTCTGCCTAGATCTTCTGAGAAATCAGTATTGTGTAGTGCTATGACCATGATGTTTCTCAAACTCATATAGAAATGAGATTATTAATTTTGGACTTTCACCTTCCATAGTTGGTAAATTTGAAATGAGTTCTTTAGGTACCTCACTGGCTTTGAAAGTTAGTTTTGCATCTAAGTAAGACCAGTGGTGTCTTTTACTTCACAATCAATGCTAAGTGTAACATGATACATAAACACCTATAAATGGCAAAGAATTTCTGTAAAGAAACCAGTTGAAATTATGAAAAATAGCAAGTAGTGTGGGAGGTGTGAGGAACCTTGGTTTTCTGAGCAGGTAGCATTTTATCTTCAGAAGAGTGTTCCCATTCACCTCTTGGAATTATGAACAGTCAGCACTTCTTTTGCAGAAAATGTCAAATTCAAATGTAGTAGCTCTTTAGTGTAGTAGCATTCTGACAAAGTCCTTTGGCAGAAAATTCCCTTGCCAAGTTCACTTAAACTTTTACTTGTTGCAATGTTGTTCTTTCCTTGGCCCTATGAAAGATTTCTTAGGCTCATGTTTTCTCTTTGTTTCAGTGCTTTACTAAAATGAAGTTGCTTGACACAGCTGTTCTAAGTCCTAGGACATGAGTGACCTCTTTAGCTCCTCGGAAATATCCCTTTCCTAGGGATGTGAATATGTGTGGACAGAGGGGTGTTATATTTCATGTATTTTAACATAAGATAATGCAGGCTACAGGCAATACAATAAATTGTACTTATATAACAGGAAAAATGCAAATTCAATAAATAACAATATAGTACTCTATGAACATTTTGTTTTCTTATCATTGTATAATATTCTCTCAGATTAAATAAAATAAGTCATTGGGATTTCCACGTTTATTTCCCTGAACTTATTGATCACTAAAATCTATAATTGTTGAACGCTTTTTTATTTCTGCAGAAGTGGTTCTAATTACACATTTTTACAAGGAAATGGGACATTCATTTGCATTACATAGTAGACTAAATATGTAAATGTTTTAATGAGAATATTAAGCATCTTTAATGTGTGAAAGGATGAAATCGTATGATGCAACAAAATAAATGTAAATGAACTAAATTTGCATGAACTAAGTAACAGTGGGTGTGTGTTTAAATGAGAACGCCTTCTTTGTTCTTTAGTTCCTAACATTTCTGGATGTTACTTCAACTGAGATTTTGTTTTCCATGGGGTTTTGTTTTATAAGGGGAGCACTTATTTATATAATGAAGGATCAAATCTATTTTCAACCTCTGGAGCACAACTGGGTGGGATTTTTTTATCTTAATTTTTCAAAGTTGGAAATCTTCTGCACCCTGCAGATTTATCAGCTTAAGCTAATTTGCTATCAAGAGAAGGTTTTTTTAAAATCGATCTATACAAAATTTTTCTTTTGTCTAACTTTGTCATTTGAGAAACACATATTTTGCTGTACAGGTGCAGTTTCCAAATTAGACAAGAAGTAAGCCTGACACCTCTAATTTATTTTTGCGGTTTGTTTTCCCTTCTGAAAATTTCAAAGTTAGTTCTTAAATTTGGCCTGATATAGAAAACTCGGAGTATATGCCTTTTCCTTATTTGGGGAAGTTCAGGCAGAGGTTAACAATATAATTTAGCCAAAAATAAAGGTTAATAAATAATGAACAAAGTGTTATTTATTCTTTTCTATTAGAAGGATGCCAGTTTATATAGGTTTAGTTTGAAAATGTACCCTAAAGGGATCTTTCCCTACACTTGCTTCTTTGATCTTCTATTTAGTATCTTTATCTCAGATCATAACTGTAATGGAAGACTGCACCAACCTTCAAACATTTAGCACAAGATAAGATTTAATTCAATCATAAAAAGTCTTTCAGGACTTACTAAGCTTTTTCTTCTGCAATTTAATATATTTGTACAGCTATACAATATTAAGATATAACAATTTTATTGGAATAAAAAATGTTTACTACAAAAATATTGTTCACTAAAGAATTCTTCTATGTTTGTTTGGTGAGTTTTCAAAATGTTACTTCTGTGTCATTGGGGGATATATAATCACTTACCTAGGTTAAGAGATTTTGCTAGTTGAAAATTTTCCATTTGAAGTCACTAAAGGAAAAGATCTTCATTGCATAAGATTGCACATCTAATTCAGCTTCTCTTAATTTTTCTCACCAATTTTGTCAAACATAAGATTTAAAATCACTTTGCTGCTGAGCTATGTGCAAGTGAACTTCCAGGAGAGTGTATGAGATTGTGAAAATTGGTGACATGTTTGTTTTTCTTTATGCTCATGTGTATTTTGAAGTCAGTACTTAACAAAGTATGTATATTCAACTATGTCAGCATCTCAGTGCTTGGAGAGAGGAGTAACAGTGAAGAGAACATTTCCATAGTACATACACACAGTTGTCCCACTGGTGTTTCAGATGGTGCCAGTTGCTGTTATTCATCACACCATTAAAATTTAATGAATGGGTTGGGGAAGTGAATGAGAAACCCTTATGCCCTGGGACTTGATCTGTCCTCATAGAACAGGAGATATTTTATTCTTTCTGAAAGACTTGAAGAAGGAGTTTCACTGGGGGGAGTTATTAATCACTGTGGTTATGATAACCAAGAGACTTTTCTGTGTTTGCCATGACAAGGCTTAACTCCTCATCACTTGTGGAGCATTGTATGAAAAGAAAGATACTCTGTCTAGTATTATGGAAAAGTTTCAGTTTGGGGTAGATCCCCTATCAAACCTTCATTTTCATGTATTCTCTTTCAATTTATAACTCAAGTACCCTTACAGAGCATGAAAACCACCCTGTGTCATAGAGAAGTTCAGAAACAGTGCTGTTGTTCAGATAAATCTAGTTCCTTTTTTGATATTGCAGAATTTATATATAATTTAAGATTAAATTTGTTGAACTATACTTCTCTCTTCTCTGGATTTCTTCCTAAACTACATAATTTTCTCTTGCAATTTAACACAGGTAAATTTTGACTTGATAGAAACACCCATGGAGATACTACCCCAAGTCCTAAAAACACCAGGCTCAATATTGATTTAGTCTAACCTCTCATTAATGAAAAATTATTATCAGCAAAACCACATTTCTGATAAATCTGAGAGTTTGGTTTTATGCCTGTATTTCAGAATTTTCATCAAGAAGTCAAAGAAACAGATGATTCAGAAAGCCTGTCGAGCCTTGACAGTCTTGAGGCTGGAGAACAAAATGGAAATTGCACAATACAGACTGAATCATCTTTTACTACACAGTGTGACTGTGCCCTGTATGATCCAGGAAAATGCCAGACTAGGAATAATGGTTTACTTCACACAGATCAAAGTACTTGTAAAAATGCACATCTAAATAATTGTCTGAGAAATGCAGATTTGCAACACTACCACAACATACCTATTCATGATCTTTTAGCTAAACACAATGTTCTAACTCCTGCTGAACATGTAAACACTTCAGAAGAGGAATCATCTGCTTCTCACAGGTCTGGGAAAAAACCTGCAGAACTCTCTACCTCTGATCAGCAAAAGGGCTCTGGAAGTAATGCATTTAGTTTTCTGCAAAATATAAAAAGGAGAACAGCTGGCACATTTGCCGCTGGTCATCCTGTTTTCAATCCTAGCAGAGCCTGGGACAGTCCTGATTCTATTCCAGGAGAAAGAGTTCAGGATCTGATGCAAGATCAGAGTTTTAAAATGACCCCACAGGAGAGAACTAAATCTATGCAAGCATCTAGTCAACCTATTGCAACATCTGTAATCTTATTTCCTAATCAGGGATGTTCCACCGGCATTCCCAGCACAGCTGATACATTACCACAGGACAAAAACATCAGTACAGGCTTTTTAAAAAAAACCTCAGGAAAAATGATTGAAACAAAAGAAGAAAATGTTAAATGTATGAATGACATTATTTCAGAAACATCTTTATTTCAGGACATTGCAAATGCCTCAGTTCTGTTGGAAGTTAAGCAACAGAGTAATAAAGACGGAGGAAAGGGAAATATAATTGAATATATGTCACTGTTGTCTGATACAGGGTTCAATTCTGACACTTCTGCACAGAACAAAATCCTGAAAAATAATATTCTTGAAAGAAAAAGAGTGAAGTTATTCAACAGTATCTTAAAGAAGGATTCTAAATATGAACCCAGTCATTTCAAAGCTATGGTTATGGACCATGGGATCAGTTTTGGAACTCGACTCATGTCATCTATCAGAGACAGTTTAGAATTGGCAAAAATGAAAAAGAAAAGTGCAGAAAATGAAAAATACAATAGGAAGATAAGATGGTGTGATCAAATTGACCAGATAATAATAGAAAATAATAACAAATGCTATGAAAAAAGCATCAGTGAAATATCTTCTTCACAGCTGCAATGTGTTCAAACTGCAAATAATGCTCCTAAGAGTAATTTAAGCATTATTGCTCAGCCTTCAAACCCCATGTTCATAAAAAATCATCAGGAAGATTCTCATATATCAAAACCAAATGTTAATACTGAAAAATCAAATAAAGAATATCCATCTCAGACTACATTTACATCTACAGGATCCTTTTCTGCTAAAAAAGCTTGGATGGTATCAAAAGATGAAGCAAATAAACCCCCCATATATAGCAATAATTCTAAAATTAAAGAAGGTGGTCAATTCAAAAATAAGGCAAAAATAACCAGAAGAGCAACACCTGTAAGAGTCCAGTCACGTTTTATGCCCAAGAAGAGAAGAGGCACTATGATCCAACTGCAGTCAGCCACTGAAGCCAACAAAACTCAAAAAGCTCCAGGGAAATTGCTTGCACCTCACCCACCTTCCACACCTCTGTCAGGAAACAGAAGTGTTGAAAACACAGCCAGCCCTGGGTGTCAGTCACTGCTGCCTGCAAGCCTGCAAGCTGCCACTGCTGGCAGCAGTGATTTCAATGGCAGTCATGTTGTGCTAGCAAATCAGGTTTTAAATAGGAACAGTGCAAAAAAAAATGAGAATATTGCTGGTTGTGCTGGCTTGGCCACTGCCATCTCTGCACCTGACTGCAACACAGGCAAATATGAACCTTGGGCAAAAAATACTTGTTCTGTAAATAATGCTCAGGCAAGCGCCTGTCAAGATCACTCAGTAACCTGCTCTGAGAGAAGACCTGCTAACACAGAAAATGATCTCCATCATAGCCCAGCAGCTGGAAAAACAAGCACCTTCTGGCACAGAGCACATTCTACCCAAGCTCCTAAAGACTCTGCTACTGGTAAGAGTCATATTTCTGGGTCTGGGGTGGGGGGTTCAGACAAAAGTGTTCTTCAAATACATCACAAATTTGTTTTCAGTTAAAACATCCAACCTTTCATCCATTAACGCAACACAGCTAGTTTTAACAAGCTTTCACCATTTGTCATTCTCATTTCTATTCTATTGGTGCCCAGAGGCCTCTCAAACGTCGATCCTCATTTCTAATAGCTCTCTGCAATATTAAATGAAAAGGAAGTATTTTCCTTGAGATTATATTCATGACTAATGAGCAGATGTGACAGGTGGTCTAAATAATTATATAGGAGGAAGTGACTAAGTTTATACAAGCAAGTTTTACAAGGTAACTGAGAGTCATAGCTTGTTGTCCAACAGTCACTGCCACATGGGAGTGAAAGAAGTGTAGTTCTGCTGTGTTTTTAAAATGCTGACACTGTAAATGTCTACAATTATTGAGACTTCATCCCAATAATACTATTAAAAGCTGAGCAAAAATTAATGGTAAGTTAAAGAGCTTCTGCCAGGCAGACTTTGCTGTGCTGCAAGGTATGTCTGGTTTATAAAGAATTTTAATAAATTTGAAGAGCAATCCTGCATTTTATTAAAAATTAACCTTGGGAACAATATGAGGCACAGATTGGTTGGTAAGGTATAGGAAAGATGGATAAGAAATTTTTGGGAGAATAAACTTTCATCTCCTGGGGTTTACATTTCAATTTACATTTCATGCATTTTGATTTGCCTTGTTTCTCCTTTGCAGCCTAGCTATGTTCTCTGCCCTGGGCACTGATGACATCCTTATACTTGTAATTTCTATGTAGTATGCTGATTTGCTTCCTACTGAGGGCTGCAGCTGGAGCTCCTGAGGGCTGCAGCTGGAGCTCCAGAAAATGTAGTCCCTGCTTCAGGTACAAGCAGTACTCCAAGCTGCTTCACATATTGGGATCACCCCAAAGACTGGCCATGCAACTCAAAGATACTTTCTAGCAAAATAGTGAATACCCATAACTTTTAAACCCCCACATTTCTAGTTTTATCTACAGTAATACATAGTTTTAACTATAGAGTGATTCAGAACAACTCTGTTCTGTAAGGGCAGATGCAGGCAGGTGAATATTCTTGGCCTAAAGCAGGGGAGGGAAGAGAAAAATATTATCTGCTTGTCTGTTCCAGTTCAAAGTCAAACAGATGAGTTTAAGATTTATGTGACTTAACCTATTTGATTTTACATTGGAAATGAATGAAGACTTGCATTACCACGCCTTGCCTCCAGCAGAGATTTTTGCCTCTTGATGTCCTTATCTGCACATCAGATCAATGAATCAGGAAATGTCCTGGATCTAAGTTATGCACTACGAACCATGTCTTCACTGCAACTTTAAATGCTACATCCCTGGCGTCACATACCTCCAGCTCTTTTAGAGAAGGGCTGAATAACTGCCTTTTAAAATTGATGTGGGTTGCCCTCTCTCAGTATCTGATCAGATTTTGTATTTTGAAAGTCTTCTTTATTTTAAATACTCTAGATAGCTCTTACTGACTTGCTGCTATTTGTTCAATTGCCTGCAAATGCACATAGACACCATAGTCTTTGTCCTGAAGTGCTTGCTGTGAGACTGAATAGTGCATTGCTCTCTAGTAAAATATCTGCAGAGTTCCATGAAGTCTGTGAAGACACTGTAGAAAATGTGATCTGTTGTAATGCTTTGCCAAATGTACAGAAAGTGAGAACCAGATGAATACAATTGGTATCCATGAGGATCTTAATTTATTTTGGCTTCCAGGCTTCAAGTTGTATCTCTTCTGCCAGACATATTATACTGTAGCTGGATATTTGAATTTTTAACATCTTTCTTGTTCAGTCAGTAAAGGCTTTAAAAATGTCTTTAACCTTTATCCTGTGACAAATATGGAGCTAATTGACATGCTTACAGTTAAATAGCAGTAGACTGCTCAGCATGTCATTCCCTTAACGATACTATTGATTATTATTTTGACTTATATGTCTCTTATATGCCTTTTCCGTGGCATTGATCTAGTCTTGCAAACTAATTTAATTAAGTATTGATGCATAGACATAGGGCAACTTTGAATTCTGTTTTTTCAGAAAAACATTATGTGATTACTAATTTAACAAGGGGGTTCTTCCTTTTTCTTTTTTTTTTTTTTTTTAATTTTCTCACATACTCAGTATAACATGATCACATTTCCTTTCCTTTTCAGGTGCTATTCAGCACCATGTATCATATTACAATAATTTGCTTATAACTAAATGGTAACCTTTCAAAGCTAATGTGTCCCATGCTACTATTAATGGCAGCAGCCAGATGACTAGTTTCAAATATGTTTCTAGGATGTTCTTTTCTTTTTCTATGAATGATAAGAATTCTGCTTAAATGTCACTGTAATAATCACAAAAGAAAAAAAAATCTGTTGGAATCACTAAAGCATCTCTTGGTCAAATTATGAACTGTACATTAAACTGCACATGCAAATATATATTGTGTAAATAAATAGGTAATTTGTCTTCCCAAGTTTAAATCAAGTAAGTCCACTATAAATCTAGTAACTGTGTTTACAAATAAGAATATAGTATCTCATTGGTATGTAGTTTCCCGAGTTGCACATGAAAGTACTAATTTGCATCTCCAGTCTGTATGCATGTAAGTTTAATTAAGAACATAATTTTAATTTAGAAACTTGACACTTACATTTTGAAAATGTATTGCTACACCAGACAAAACTGAGATAAATTTGAGGTACAGTGTCTAGATTAGACCTCTCCAGCTGAGAGAAAATGCTGCTTAGCAGTATTGCCTTTTAAAAATTAGCACAAAGATGTATGAATTAATAAGATTAACTACAAAATGCCAAGCTATGGAAATAGGGTCTAAATCTATTACTTTTAGACCTCACAACACCTGTGAGGCCTTATCTGGAATAGTGTGTTCAGTTCTGGGCTCCTCAGTACAAGAGAGACAGGGACACGCTGGAGAGAGTCCAGCGAAGAGCCACGAAGATGGTAAAAGTGACTGGAGCACCTCTCCTATGAGGAAAGACTGAAAGACCTTGGAGGAGACTGTGGAGAAGGCCATGGAGAATCTTACCAATGTCTAAAAATACTTGGAAGGAAGCTGCAAAGAGGACAGAACCAGGCTCTCTTCAGTGATGACCACTGAAAGTACCTGAGCAGTCAGTGGGTACAAACTGAAACACAGGAGTTTCCCTCTGAACATCAGGAACCCTTTTTTTTTGTTGTGAGAGTGACTGAGCACTGGCATAAATTGCCCAGAGACTTTATTGAGTCTCCATCCTTGGAGTCACTCAAAAGCCATCTGAGCATGGTCCTGGGCAACGAGCTCTGTGGAGCCCTGCTAGAGTGGGGGCACTGGACCAGACAGCCTCAGAATGCCCCTTCCCATCTCTGTGAGTCAAATAAACTTTGTAAACTACTACATGTTTTCTGCACACTGCTATGTAATTTTAATGAAAGTTGAATCCATTAACATATAGATATGACAATTTATCAACAGTGATTTATTGTGTTGGACAGTTAGACTTTAAGATTATTCTCTAAATGCAATTTATTTTCTAAAACATTATTTATTTGATGTTTTTTTATATCACAGTTCACCTTTCATTCTCCTTTTCACTTTGGTACAAGACCACCTTATATCTGTACAGACCATCTTTATTATCTGGGACTCAACATGGGGCTTCACTTAAACTGCTTATGTCCATATCCAGTTTAAGGAGATCAGATGTAAATATCTAAATGTGGACAGAGACATTTACTCACCATTATTAGTTTTGCTACTACTGTACTTATCATGTTGTTTACACAGTTTTTGTTTACTGTTGTCTGCATGTCATTTAAGGTGGTGTTCCTGTTTCAAGACAAAATCAGGTTTTTGACAACTATGAAAATAAACACCGAGCTTTTTCAGGATGTAGAAGACAAAGTGTCATCTCTAAAATATGGAAGCCTGCTCATCATGCACAGGTTAATATAAAATACTATAAAAAATAAAAAGAATATTTATCTTCAAAATTTAAAGAGTTTCAGGAATATCAAAGATTTGTTCATTGTCACATGATTTTTGAATCAATGTGCTTAGTCAGCTTGCTGTTACTGCTAATGAAAAGAATAAAACCAACTAGAATACATATTTATATTCATGTACAATAATATTTTTTCACTTGAAAACACTTGGTAATATGAAATAATAAACAAACCACGTTCAGAAGGTAGTATAGTTACCTTAAATTATACTTAAAATACTCTTACAATATTTTTGATAGAATTCATTAGGTCCTGTCCAGCCGAGTCCTGTTCAATCTGCATTTGATCCAGTACAAAAGATGAAAAACATCTATAAATCTGAGGAAGGTATAGTAACACAACTCCCTTCAGTTCTTTGTTATACAGAATGCAGAATGACAGAATATATCCACTGTGTAGCATGACTTGTGTCTTTTGGTATCATAGATTTTAAGTAAGAAAGGGTAATTCTCTAGAGCAATTTTTTTTTTCTGGAAATGTAAGACATAGCATCATATAGCATGATATTAATAGTTTTATAAATGCATTACAACATATATTCAATTTTCATTCCATTCCTGTTTGATTTTAACTGTAGAGTAGCTGTATGTGTCACATATAACTATATGATATGAACAGGTATTGCTTGCTATCATTACATATTTCCAAACTCATTAGGACTTGCTGTGGTGCCAATTGTAAGACACATTAGTGTTCTGAATTATTTCATTTTCTAACATACCGTGTTTCTTGATTTTGCCAGCTTTTTCTTCTTTTAACGTCGATTTTCAGATGTCGTTTTCAGACCTACACTCACGAAAACGAGCAGTTTATTTAAATGTAATAAGCCCTTCTTATTTGAAGTTCCCCCTGTAATCTCTTCAGTTTCAGAAAGCACTGCTCAGTTTCTAGTGGCAGAAAAACTGGCAGGTACACCAGTTTCAGAGGGTGAGATCCTGGCAGCCATGGACTGTGTGGAGCCAGCCAGACAGCCCTCACTGCTTAACAGGGCTCCATGTCCAGGCAGGAGTGCTCTTTCTGCAGAAGAACAGAAGATTTTTCAGTCTCTGGATTGTCTGAATCAAAAGTTACAAAGTGAGTTGGATAATAAATAGGATGCTACATCAATTGCCTAAATAACTTTATATTTTGTTGCCATAGATTTTTTTGTATTAAAAACAGGAATCCTATAATAGAAATATTTTCTATTGTTGTTGCTGTTTACTAAATGTAGCAAACAGTGTATCAAAATCTGAAACCTTTCTTTAAGTCAATGAAATTAATTTAAAATAATGGTGACTTTGTCTTGGTTAAAAATAACTCTAAATGTGATGGGAGGAGACCTTCAGAAACTGGCTCAGCCCAGCTGTAGGTGTTTGTAAAAGATATTTGTCAAAATTGTTCCTTCAAGGTGCATCAGGTGCATCAGCCTCTCTTGGAAATCTGTTCCAAACCTTATCCATCTTAAATTTTTTGCAATTTTTTTGCAAATTTTTGCCCTCTCTGTCATATAGTTTTGCAAATGTAGCCCTTTATAATGAATGGCTTTTCATTTTCTTACTTCTAATATTTTAGAATGTTCCTTTTCTCCATGAATTCTGAAAGGCTAGAAATAAAGAGTTCTGACATTGCTGCAGATAAAACTAAATGTTTAAGTGAATATTACCTGTGCAACCAGTTTTAAAACGTCTAACTTACCTAAGTGTTCTCTAATTTGTTCTTCCTCAATGCCAGGTGGATTTCTTACTTGCTTTATACTGGGGCTCTTTATATGAACTCTCCAATCACAGCTTCCATTTTGCTGCAGAATGTAGGGAAAAACTCTGTTCTTGTTCTTGATAATTTTAATTAGCTAACACTTTCCTTAGTCATCCTATGATAACTATTACACTTGAAGAACAAACTTACTTCTTGAGTCTCTTGCTACTTTAGGATTTGCTTTGACCTATGTGGTCATACAGGTCTTCCATTAAAAATTCACATTAGTTTGGCATAGTTTCAGTATTTTGTAACCTCCATCCTGTACTTGAAATCAGTGGGGATCTTATGACTTAGTCTCATCACTTGTCTGCTTGGTTTTTTTATATGGTTGGAATAAGTGCTCGCCGTTTGTGCTCTACATGGAATTGCCAGCTCTCCTGAATTTTACATTTTCCTTGGACTTTTCTCATATAAAATTTTACATGCCAATTATTTGAGTTTGTTAGAATCTGCTTTCTTGAAGTCCATTGATTTCATTTTACTATTCCACTTATATTCCTTCTGGACTGCACCATTTCATGGTCATGTTACTCAAGTTTACCCCCTTATTGTCTGGAATCAAACTAAACCAGGGCTTATTAAACTTCTGCACACTATCTGTACATTTCTTCATTACACAGTGAATGGTCTGACTTTGAGGAAAAAGGCTTCAATTTCCTATCAACTGCAACAACAGAAAAAAATATCTTTGCAATTGTTTAGAAATTTTCTGCAGCTGTAGCTTACAATTCTTGCTCTATCAAACAGTGGTTGAGAATTTCATTTTATCATAACCTATGGTTATTGCTTCCAGGCAAATGGAAATGAAAAAATCCATTTTTTTACCAGAGAGGTGTTTCAGTATGATGTGCTCAGGTTAAGAAAGTAGATATGAAATGAGAAATATGAGCATATAAAACTAAATTTCTGTATAAGTAACAGAGAAATGACAAAGAAGGGAAAGTTAAATTCAGCAAAAGACTGGAAGCAAGAACACTGAAGTTTTCAAAGTGTGAAAAGGAAAACTGTAAGAAAAGTACATATGAATATGAAAGAAACAGTGAAAGAATCATAGGAGTTAACAGATTGCAAATGAAGTAACTGTGAAAGTTAGTGTAATACATACACGTACACATGGCTCTCAGAAGTTTAATTAGCTTGCCTAATTATTTGGGAATTAAAATTGATAATAGGAAGCTGGAAAATTTTACAGGTAGACTTACATGTAAGTACTTGTAAGTAAGTGTTGTAGGTACTTACATGTCGTACAAGTACATTGCTTTTCTAAACTGTGACATTTTAGCACCCCTTCTTTTGGCTTTGTTTTCCCACGTTACCAGATTAGGTGACTAAAACTGTCTAGGTTTATATTGGTCTTTTTCATTAAATCACTAGCAGTCAATCACTAGCCAATCCACATCTGGAATGTTTGTTGCCAGAGAGTAGATGGCATTCTTTTCTCTAGCTTTAGATGTCTTTATTGATACTAAATTTTTTGTTCATATACTATTAGATGCAAATTTTAAAAATAGAGGTATGGCCTATACTTCAGCAGCTGTTGACAGGGGAAATGAAACCAGTGCTATTAAATTACATTTTCACAATCTTCAGAAAGTTTTGAGTTGAATATTTGACTGTGAATCTTATTTTCATTGAAGTATTTTGTTTATATAATATTCATTATGTCTTTTCATGCTTTTTTCAGATGTTCAAGAAGCCGTTACCAGAAACCCATTTGCTTCACATGTTTTGCAGTTAAGCAACCCTTAGTAAGTATTTAATTTAAATGTGTTCAGCTTTAATTTCTACAAACAAACCTTATGGCTTATTTTATTGTAAAAATGTAATTGAAAATACTGATATCAATCTGTTCATCTGGCTTCCCCTATTTTCTGTTTATGTAAAAAAAGCCCCAAGAAACATGAACTGTATATTACTGTAAACAGACCTTAACAGTTTATATCAGACTGCCTCATCCTCTGATTTCATTTTCATTTTGATATCTGAAGACACTTGCTAAGTCCAGGAAATTCCAAGAACTTTTAAGGAACAGTAATTTAGCAGGGTCCATTTGAAGTATATATAACTCATAAATAATTTGTATTTCTTAATAATAAAGAGAGAAAAGGGGTAATTATGCATGGCAATGTGTAAAATAATTGTTAATGCAATGAATTCCTACTTTGACCTGAAGATATACCATTTTCTATAAGTGATAGGTATAACCTTTCTTCAATAGGTGTTTGTATTTTGTTTCAAATATTCTAGATCTTGTCAGTTTGAAACAAAATATGATACCTGGAATGTAAAGAAATGAATAGGCATATGAGTGTCTGAAGTACAAAATTTACATTTCAAGTGTTTGGTTTATGATGCAGGAGTTAGTATTTATAATTCTTGTGAATCTGAGTAATAAGTGTGACTTGGAACTTCAGCTTCCTTTCTTCTGCCTCCCATCTTATAAATTCAGTGCTTTATGGCTAAACAACTTTTGAATTTTGCATTTTTTGGCATAATTACCTTTATTGGATATAACTGTGTTTTAATAATGCATTTTTGAGATTGTTCTCCAGTCCTTCATAGTCTGTCCTACATTAGAAAAAAAAAAAGGGAAATAAAGCTGTTCTGCACTCCAATTCATTTTCCTGGGTATCAGTAGTCAGAAGCCTTTCTTGGCTGGCTGGTCTGTGACAAAGCTTTCTCCCACTAATTCTTCATCTACAAGATTTTTGTTTCATGAATAAGATATAAACACTAGATATTACTCAGGCTGTCCAGTCTCTGGAACTGTAAGTTCTCTGATGGACATTTAAGACCCTTCTTTTGCTGCAAGTATATCCTCACACATTAAAACAGGTGTCCAGCTATAGACACGCATTCAAATCTCAGCCACTGATTTGGAATTCTTGATGGCAAGAATGAACTGTCATACAAGTACCCAGCTGCAGAAAACGTACAGATGAATGAGATTTCATCAAATCTGTTAGGAGAAACAATGGGGTTTTAAATTTTTTACTTCACCAAGAGAACCACCTGTTTCAGCTCTCCTTGGTGCAGAACACCCAAATAAAGTATGGATATTTACTCATTAGTTTCTGTGAAGGACATTGTACTCTATAATACCAACCTCTAAATACAGGTGAAGGTATGCAGTTACTTATGTAATGGAAAACAGATCCCATGGTACCATCAAATTATGTTTCTTGAATGTTATACATAATCACATTTCTGTTTATATACATGTGTATCTCATTATTTTATTACAGAGTATTCAGCAATGCATGTCCTCCCCTTGGGTGAGCCCTGCAACAGCCTCACAGCAGTACCAGAGTACCTCCAGCTGGCAACCCATTGCAATTGTGCAGGACACACAGACATTATCTGCTACAGGATCTTGTGACTTATTGTACTTTATATGCAGTGCGTATACTGTTTGACACTACCAAATTAGCAACAAAAATAAGAAGAAAGCAGAAACTCAAATAATGAATGTCAATTCACTGGTAAGCATTTTTAGGACAACTAAGTCTATTTTATTCTGCACTTTATTGTGACATTAATTTTAAAAAACCTGTCTGAATTTTTATGCCAGTTCTGGATTAAAGGATTAACCAGCATGATACCTAAATCTATGAAGTTAGTTAATTGCTAAGAAATTGTGACTTTTTAGCTTCTTTTTCACTTCCTCTTCTGTTTCAGTACAAAGTAGATAAGCGTTCATAGAATCATAAAATCACAGAATCATTTTGATTGGAAAATCAGTGAGTTCAACCTAACACCTCTGTGTTAACCACTCAACCAAGTGCCCAGGTGCCACATCCGCATCTCTTTTTATTTAAAATGGGCAGAATCAGTCAACAAAACTAGGCTGTAATTAGCTGCAAGAAGCAATAAAAACAATTTATGAAATATCTCGATTTATAATTCCATATTAGATGCCCGATTTTCTGTTCATACCTGCACAGTAACAATTGTTACTTCCCATACTTCCACCAGAGCTGTGCCTGATCCCCACACAGTGTTACTGCTAGTCGTTGAAACAAAGTGTATGGAAGCTTAGGGGGAGCCTTGTTTCAGGAGTGGATTCCGGGCCGTAACAGTGCAACCACAGGTGTTCTATAAATGGAATGCATCTTTCCAAAAGGAACTCTTAAATTATCATTTGGCAAAAGTATTTTTAAAAAGTATTTTAAAAATGTTCTTGTTCCCTATCATACCAAGATCATCATAACATTGTCTTTGAAAAGTGCTGCCATTGCTTAGGAAGGAACCAGCCTAAGAAAAAGAGGAAAACGTGCCCATTATAACAATGGTCAGTTTATCAGGGTTTAGAGCTACCTGCTGGTGCATTGTGTCAGCCAAGAGTAAGGTGAACTACATATAGCAAATAGCAGCTGAAATTTTACAGAGAAGGTTTAAGGGAAGATCAATTTTTTTCAAGCAAATATTTTGAAGAATGGAATAATGAATATTAAATAACCTTTCTCCGCTAGCCAGGCATTGCAACATCTTTGGAGGAAAAATCTGACAGGTTTAAAGGGGCTGACTTCAGTCTGGAGCCTGTAAAATAAACTGTATTTATACATCAAAATTGCAGAAGCTTGATTTCTTATGACCACTCTTGCCATCTGTTCTGACAGTTCTGCCAGAAAAGGGAAACCATAGCTGAAGTCCACATGCCTAAAGGATTTTGATGTGTGTCAGTACTTACTAGGTCTTAGGTGCTCAAATAAATGTGGAATTCCTGGCAAAAAGCATGAAACAAATGAACATGGAGCATTTTGAGTTGGAACTCAAGGTTGGTTTCCACTGAAATACTGAGCCTTTACATCTCTGTTTGTAAGCAGTCCCCTGCAACATTCCAGTATGGTGAGGATTTCATATTTAAATAGCGGGGGAAGGTTTCCCCACAAAGATTAAGAGAGGGGAAAGCAAATACCAGAGGCCATGGCAGTGGCTAGTCAGCAAGCCAGAGCACCAGCTTAACCAGGTTTCTACTCCTGTTAATCGGTTTAGGTGGCAAAAGTAAAGCCCATGGGTCAACTTCCTCAATTACATGAAGATATTCTTTCCAAAACAGGTGCTTGCATTTACATTTCTAGGAAAATAGTTTCAAATTAGTTTTTTGAGTTAGTTACAGGCTTCAACTAAAAGGTAATAGCCTTGTTTCTGAGGTCACTGGCTCATACGACAATAGTGAGGTATAGTTTTTGTTTAGGTGTCTGAACAGGGTGACCCATGGGCATCAGGAATGGGCGCTATGAGGGTGGACCCAGGGGCAGCAGCTGGATTCTGAGCAGTTGTGAAAAGCCATAGCAGAGCCTCATGAGGGTGTCATTGACAAGCAGCCCCCCGAGCGCAGACATGGCCAGGAGAAGGCCAGGGTTAGAAGAAATGGGCTGACGTTAACACAACCTTTATGCCCCATCAGGAGTTTACAGGGCACGAAAGCACCCCTACCAAGGTCCACCTTTTCCTCCATCACATGTGTATCAGCCTCCAATGCCACCAGGAAGAAAATTGTCCACTTTCACATCTGGGACAGCACCACAGGCAATAACCACCATCCACTCCAGCACCTGCAGCTAGGCTTTAGGATAGCAGGAGCCAATGCACCTGAGGCCTGCCCTTGGCATTGGAGACAGAAGTGACAGGCATGACAGTGCTGTAGATATGAGTGATAGGTGCAGCTGCAGACAGATGGGGACTATTACAAGTCCCCAGTGCTGACAGGGACAGGTAGCAAGACAGGGACTGGCTGGGCTGCAGCTGGAGCTGCCACAGCACCATGGAGGTTCTGAACAAGACTGTGATTTCTCTTCTAGAATTTTCTTCCTGTCAGGGGCATTAGACAGCAGGGTCCTTGCCTGTGCTCACTGATAAGGTCTTGGTGGTGGCGAGAGCTGCAGCGGTAATGCGCAGGAAGAGGGGTACTGGGAGAAGTCAGAGACTTCCTCCTCCAGCCACTGCTCCTGGTCAATTTGCTTTCATTGGGAGGAAATATTTTCTGTAGCTACTAGATTCACAGGTAAGAGAACTACAGCCCTGTGAAGGGGGAAAGAACCACTACTGACACCTTTAAATGATGTTTCAAGTATTTTGAACACTGTGTTTTGCAGCCAAAACAGGCACAAATAAACCCTTATGACAGTGTTTGGGGGCAGCCAGCGTGTGTGGAAAATTGCAGCAGTGAACATTACTGTGCTATACAATCACAGGCTGTTAGGAGGTGCATCAAAGCATTTGAGACTAAAGGGCTACCTCAAAATATGCATTTGCTTGTGTTAGGCCTGTATATAGGATACAAGTCCTGAGTTTTGTGGCAGCATCTTTGGTAAAGCTCCTTCTGGAAGGAGAACCTGACGGATACTGTCAAATTCTGCAGACACAACAGGAATGACAATGCACAGTACAATAGAAACCAGAAACACATGGGCAGAGTGCCATCTAAAACATGGCTGGTGCTGTGTGGGAATGACCAGACCTCCTTCTCACCAAACACACTAAAACACATCTGCTCCATCAAGTAGACAGGAGGTGCCATATCCTTTTTTCATCCTCTTCGTAATATTCATAATCATTTGGCTCATAATGATTCCTTCTCTAATACTATTGCTTTAACACGAGAGAATTCACCCAAAGTGAATTTGACCCCCTATAACTAGAGATGACTCCACAATGTTTTTGGAATTGTATTTCAAATCGTAGCCACACAATTCCTTCAATATTGAATATAAATCCCAAACCAGCAACAATGATGGCAGTGATCCAGGGTGACATGAATCTACATATAAAGCCTCTATTATTGTATATATTAATTTTGTTCTTGTTTTGAGAAGGAAGCAATTGTTTAACAGTTTTATTTAATCTGTATCCAACAGTTTGTGCTCTGTTAGAGAAACAAAAACAAAAAAGAAGAAAGGAAAGAAAAATGCAAAGAAGAAAGGAAAATTTAAAAAGGAAAGGAAAGGAAAGGAAAGGAAAGGAAAGGAAAGGAAAGGAAAGGAAAGGAAAGGAAAGGAAAGGAAAGGAAAGGAAAGGAAAGGAAAGGAAAGGAAAGGAAAGGAAAGGAAAGGAAAGGAAAAGAAAAAAGGGAAGGGAAGGGAAAGGAAAAAGGAAGGGAAGGGAAGGGAAGGGGAGGGGAGGGGAAGGGGAAGGGGAAGGGGAAGGGGAAGGGGAAGGGGAAGGGGAAGGGGAAGGGGAAGGAAGGGGAAAGATCACTTTTCTATGCTTTTTATTACATTTTCAGCAATGTTTTTATTTAATCTTCCTACTTATGCCATGATAAGACTCTAAAAGATGCTGGATCTCTTGAAGGTTGGGCCATCCTGCAGTTAGGTAAAAATGCTAGTAGAATGGACCACTACCTGTTATCGAATGATCATTGAAGCGTTGTGCCATTAAGCAAACTGAAAAAGTGAGATCATATATTTCTAAAAACAGAAATTCTCCTGAAATAACTCATATTCAGAGTTTTCATCAAAGAAAAAACCCACTAAAGTTCAAATATTTCTGTTTATATTTAAAAGTTTGACTTTTCACTTCAAGATAAGGTTTTGAGACTAGCTTAATAAGATTAGTCAAAAACTGTGTGAATTTTTTTTTTCAGGTCCAGTTAAATATTTGGTAATTTCTTGCCTGTGGAAATTATTTCCCCTTCTGATTTCTGGTTTGGCCATCTAATAAAAAGTAAAACTTACACAATCTATTCAAGAGGTTTGAACTCTGTTCTCAGCTGTAGGCAAAGGGTTTGGCACTGGGGAACATGGCCTTCAGAGGTCATTTGGTCAGAGTGCTGGAGTTACTCTCTCGTGGTTATTCACACTGCAGCACTGATTTCTGTATTGTCCGGTCAGCCAATGCCCATGGTCTGTCTCCCTCTAGAGAACAGAGCCATGTGGGGTTGTGGGGGGCAGGATGAGTGTTTACTTTTCATGATAGCACTCTTAAAAACAACAGCAACTAAGGAGACAGAACACAGGTTGCTAAGGATGAACCTCTTTTCCTTCCTGTGGAGTGAGTCCTACCAAAGACAAGAGATGACTTGGATAGCAGGTTGTGCATTTAGGTTACGTATTTAATGACCTACATTTGGTGAAGCAGACAGGTGATCTTGGGGTTTCCTAGACAGCTCTTAAGGCAGTAATAAATTAGTAAGTCTTTCCCCATTTTCTTGGATTGTTAGAAAGCTGGATGAAAATGTGAAAGCAGTTATGTCCTTCAGAGCTCTTCAGATGACTGTACCATCTGCGTGCTGTGACTAAGTCCTTCTCTCTGTCCATCTGAGATCATCAGAGGGGATCATTCTTTCTTTCTGAAGCAGAATGTGCTGTAAGGTCTCCTGGGATGGCAGAGGCTTCGTGCGCACAATCTGCCTTTGCAGACAGAACTAAACCTTCCAGCTCAATGATCTTATTACACATATGTGTGTTTGTTTATAGAGGGATACAGATATATCGGGTATTCATAAACAAATTAGTTTTCCTTAGTAATGAGCACTGCTTCTGACAGTGCTTTTTTCTTTTGTTTTTAGACTCAAGGATGTGGCACACTATAATGCATGCTTCTGTGTTGCTGCTGCAAAAATACCCTGCTGCAAGTAGGGGTATTTGTCTTCTTTCAAGGGGGGGTTGTAGACCAAATATGGCCCAAGCCTGTTTGATAGTTTTCTCGTAAACCAAATGATGACAATCCTCTTATGACTAGGAAACATTCCAGAGCCGGGGTGTAGGGTTACACAATGGTACAGTGTCTTGCCCCTGATTTATAATTTGAGAAGCAGATCGTGTTCAGACAGAATGTGAGTTGAACAATGAAGTTTCTAGTCCTGATCTCATTAACAGAGATTTATACCAAGAGGCTATTGTATCTTGTTCTTTTGCTTTGCCATGCCAGCAAACATTCATAAAGTTACTTAAAAAAGAAAGCTTCTGTCACACACTTAGGCCAGAAAGTTCTCAGGAAACTAGCTAGTCAAATACAGAGTGGTCTAAATCTGCACTTAGCTAAGGCTTACGTTTCTGGCCTTAATAAGTCTCAGAATGATTACTTGGTGAAACACCATACTCAAGCTTATTACATGCAAAGATTTCTGGAGACATGGCTTAAAATGCCTTTTCACATATTTATGTTTGTTCATGATTGAGTCACTCTAAAATAGCTTAATATTTGCAAATCATACATAACCACCAAAATAATGCTCTTCCAGTGCAGAAGAACCAACAGAAGGTGAAATAACACCTTGAGAGCTACTTTCCCTCCTGCTGCTCCAAAGCCTGTGCTAAATTAAAGGGTATAAAGACATGGCCTGGAACCTGCTCTTTGCCAACAGCCGAGCAGTCATTGTGAATCCAGAAGAAGATGTACAGCACATTAATTAATATTTCAGTAATGCTGCCAAGCAATTTGGCCTGATCACCAGCAGAAAGAAAATGGAGGTTCTCTTATACACACACCATGCTAGAAAATAGACTGGCCTATCTATGTGTTGACAACGCAGCTCAGAAGCCTGCAGAGCAATTCTGCTCAGAGAACCTCGGCAGGAGGCTGTCTCGGAGCGTCACAGCAAGACATGAAGTCACACAAAGCACAGCAAAATCTAGCACGGCTCATAGGAGATTAAAGGGCAGTGTATCTGGAATACAGGAGGCATCTGGCTTCAAAGTGCCACACAGCTGTCATCACCACTTTCTCATACTCATGTGAAACACGGACAGCTTATCATTATCACGGCATGTGACTTCCCAATTTCACCTGCACTGACTACTGTGCTGCTGCTGGTATAAATAAGCGCACAGTGAAATTAGCCTGTTATTCAAGGTCCTGTCAAATATCAAGTGCTGCAGTAATACTCCCGTGAGCTGTGTTCTCCCTGACAGCTGATGCACATGTCAGATGAGAGGCCCCTCAATCCCAAATCTGATGGCCAGTTTCCACCTATTAAGCACCTGAGAGTAAGTGAGGAGACAGGGTAGCAGAAATATGTTAGGCAAACCTTCAGATGGTAACCAGCTCCACATCACAGAAAACTGCTGCAAAGTAGCTTCTCCTGTTGCAAAGAACATGGATTGGCCAGACTGCACGTAGAGAGAGAAATGCTCTGCAGTACACGGGCACAGAGACAGCGGGTGTTGTACAGATTGACAGCACACCTTTGGTGTGTTCAGTTTGTACTTTGACAATAGGGCTCAGTAAAGGCACAACAGCTGAGTCCTTGCATGGTGAATGAACAGCAACAGTCATCCTTAAATCCTGTGGTGGAACTGTAGCTAGACCTTTTGTTTGGTCTCCTCTGCCTGAACTCCCAGTAGAATTTAAAAGAAATTATACAACATTCTCTCATCAACTCCTGGCCCCAGTGGCTTAGAAGAGTTGCACAGAATTTTTTACCTTAATTTTTCCAAAACGTTTTGAAATGGATTCAGGTTATGTTAACTCCATATCATGTACCTTTGCTCTCTGGTAAGCCTGGGGAAATAGGAACATATTGCTCACTTCTGTGCCCTTCAATGTTATGCAAGTTTTTCCAGAGGAGTTCATACTGTACTGCAATAGCAGCTTGTCTGTCTTGCTAATGACTTGTCACTGAATGCCAGATAGGCCAAATATGGAATAATTAGGATAGGAATTAATGACTTTTTCTAGGCAATATGTGAATGATAAGCTTTAACTAACTTGGGCAGTCTTCTGCTTAATCTATACCTTTTTTCCTTTGGTTGAATGTTTGATGTTAAGTGATAGAAAAAGGTGAACTTTTCCTTCTTTTTTTTTTCCGCCAAATGTGTTAACTATTCTTCATCTCCCACAAAAGCCACACTTCCCATAAATCTTACTTTCTATCACGAAAGTTCTGCTTTACAAGTTTTCTATCCAAGTGCAATTGATTTCTAGCATTTTACGCTTCCTGTATTATGAAGAGCTGGAGAGACAAATCTCAACAGTTGTTTTAGCCCTGTCAAAGGGCAATGATCTGACAAGGCAGTGCTTAAAGCACTGAATCATATGTTAAATCTTCACAACAAAACAAAAAAGTTTTCATTTGCCTTCTGTGTTTACCTTCTTGCTCTCATCACTATTCACACCCAGTGCAGTGCTTACAGCAGGATCACCCAGTCTCCCTTGTGAAAACTGCCCTTTCCGTGTTTCTGACGACCTAGCCCCAGAGTAAGAAAAGCATGGTTGAGGTCAAGCAGGACAACTCTATGTGAAAGCTTCTGTCCTCAGCTTTGGAATCAAGCTCCTCAATGTGTCTTCTTAAATCGTATTTTGTATTCACACACTCAGCCAGTATACAAAGACCCATGTTGTTAGATCCCCCCACAGATTTTGAAAAAAGGTAAACTTGGCAGAAGGGGTCCTACTGGTAAGAGCAAACTATTATAGCAAACTCACTGTCTGAGGATTAGACTGTACACAACAGGCTCCCAGGGCCAGCTCCTCCACCCCTTACCTTGCTCTGAAATGTGTGTTCCACATTAGCTGCACTTGTTATGTGTACTCTGCGGGTACCTCATTTTTCAGAGCACTCAAGAACAAGTAGGTTTAGAGTCTCAAATGCCTTAGACTAATGACTGATGCTCAGGTAGTCTGCTAACTCGAGGTACTAGTGTTTCTGTGCATGAGTGAGAACCAAACTTGGGGTATAGATTAGGTACTGGGCCTGTGTCCTGACCTTATGTATCCTCTTAAGATACATGCACATCATTCTGAATCTTCCAGAGGCTAATATCCTTCAGAGAACTAAATAATTAGTCCTGGTTTCTAGTCACTCTAAGATAGATAGATAGATATACCAATAGTCATAGCAGTTGTGCTGCTTCATTATCTCAATAAATTAGGATAGAGAAGAGGAATATAAAAGATTTCTCCAACCCCACATTTATTACATTCTACTCTAATAAATGAACATCTGTCTCCTGCGTCTGTCTCCTGTCTTTGCAATGGTCCAGCCACATGATCCAATCTCAGACCCCTATTAGGTCCCTTACTCACAAGCTCTGATTGCTCATGTTAAAATCATAGGGTCATTTAGGTTAAAAAAACCCCTTACAACTACTGAGTCAAACCATTGAGCCACTTAAGGTGTCACAGACCTGATCTGTCCATCCTCCTCTTCTCTGGAGATTTGTATCCCCATGGCTCAGCTGTACTTCACAGCCCAAAACATGTTAATGAACACGCAGGGCTGGCACCTGAGACACCTCAGGGCTTTGACTCAGGAGCCTTGTCATGGACTGCACTGGAAGTAAAATAAGTGTTTTCCATGCTGTCCTCAAGGGCTGTTACATAGGGGACATTCAAAGAAGAAATAATTGGTTAGAAAATACATACTTGCAAAAGAGAGACACCCTGTATGGTCTCAGTACCCACTCACCTTCTGTTCTTTTCAGGGATCTGGTGGATGCTTTGTGCTCTTCTGGCCTTGAGGGCAAGATAGAAAAGGAGAGGAAATGGCACTATAACAATGAACACTGCACAGGGATCATTTCCAGCAAGGAAACTGCGCCTGGACTGCACATCAAGACAGTGGTTACACAGATACATAAATGCTGGCTACACAGATTAATAGTGCTGGGATTTATGATTGCAGCTAAAATACTAAAATAATCCCATTTTCTTCTCAGTTTAGGCCTATTTTAAACTTTTTTTTTCTCTGTTTGTGTTGTTAAATCCACTGTCATATCAATACCTAAGGAAAATGGTTGCAGGGCCAGAGGCTGAGACTTCTGGATCCAAGCTTTGGCAGGCTGGGAAGGAGAAGAGGAAAGGAAAAGGAGTTCCAATCTCAGCTAGCTATGGCATTACCATTCCCATGAGAGGCTGCAGCAAGGTGCAAATCTTACCAAAAGCTATTTGGGTATGCATGGTAATTTCAACAGCAAGATCTACTGAACTGTCTCCAGCACAGCTGTGGTCCAAATATATTACTTTATTGACCATATAGGTACAATGCAACTATCCTTTGTGCTTGTGAGATGGAGAGATCACATTGTCCCTAGTTTTGTTTTACTTTTTATCAGCACTTGTAGCAGACAAAGTCTTGCCTCTTATTTCACCTAAAAATGCTGTGGGGTACATGTCGTTTGAGAGATTCTGTAAAAATATCATAGAATCAAAGAATCATGGAATGGTTTGGATTGGAAGGAGCCTTAAAACCTAGCTCCAAACCTCCTGCCATGGGCAGGAAACCTTCAAGCAGACCATGTTACTCATAGTCCCATCCAGACTGGTGTTTGACACTTCCAGGGATGGGGAGTCTGCAACTGCTCTGGACAACCTGTGCAAGTGCCTCACCACCATCACAGCAGAGAGTATTTTTTCCTAATGTTTAATCTAAACATTGCACCTCTTCAGCTTAAGGCCATTCCTTTTTTCTTATGGCTGCCTGTGGCTGCATACCCTTGTGACTATGCAGACTGCTTGCAAGTCTCCGTAGTTTTGCATTATAGCAGCCCAAATGATGAGACTGTCATCAGGACAAGCTTTTCCTGAATAACATACAGAAAACTGTGTTGAAATTGTTTTGAGAGTGGCTCATTTCCATTCCTCATCCAATATAAAAAATTTTGAGACCAGTTCTATGTTGTTCTGAATCTGCTGTTAATGGAGGAACAGAGACCCCACACAAAAGAGAAACGTACTTTCAACCCAACACCAGCACAGTATGAAGAAAGTCAGTACCATCTTCCTGCAGAACACCTAACAGCTCTGTTTTCTGAGGTCCTGTCATCTGGGCTCAGTTATTCCAAGAGAAAAAAATACTAAAATTCTTTTATCTATCTTTTCAAATAGCCTTTTTTGGCTTGTACAATTTGCACAAACAGGCAGCTCCACAAAAACATATTTCAAGTTTCCTATTGGTCGAACCAAAGACTGTTAAATGAAACTATATGCAGGACAAAATCTCTTGATTTGAAGTTTAGATGAAGGAGATTATTATGAGACACTATATCCCATTTGTGTAAGTATGATTGTATTGTAAAATAGTCAGATAAAATAGATCAGACGCCATTTGGGGAGTCAGATATCCCTACTAATTCAGCATGCTGATCGCTCAAAATTTGTTACTCATAGGGGTGTACACCACATGGAGGGGAGCATTATAAAAGCTATTTTTCAACATTCTTGTATTATTATATCAAAATATGTAATAAGTATTTCAGTGTACATATACTAAATTGTATCTATCTACTATTATGTGTTGCTGGAAATACCATTGCACACTTATATGGGGTCTTCTGCAAAATGGTAAGCCAAGGAAAAGCTTGAGTCTTGTGGCTTGCTGCATGGAGATAGGAATATAGAAAACATAGGAGGGGATTACTTTACTTTTGAATGTAAAAGCAAGATGATTCTGAAAAGTGACACTATTCTCTGCAAAATACTTCAATTTGGATTTTATGCTATTGATACAAATCCAAATTAAAAGCAAATATGTTGCAATGAAATCCTTATCAGAAGTGGGGTTTCTATTCTATTTTAGTCTTCATTTTGAAAGGAGAGAAAGTGAAATAAAGTATTCAATATACTGAGATGAATAATTCTTTGTATATTATAACAGTCCAAGTTAGGGACAGGTTTCAAAGTTCCCAGTCATGCTAATGGAAATAATGTGTCCACATTTTTTGGAAATATTTTAAAATCTCAGGTATGATTTATAAGCCAAGCACAAAAGCATTTGAACAGCACCAAAAAGAGCAATAAACGCACAGAGCACATTGCAGCAAATTGAGGTGAATCCAATGGCAGTGCTTAGTTGAGTCCCTGAATACCAAAGTGTAAATTCTTTACAGAAATTTTGCAGAAAACACTTTAAAAGACAATATAACTCCTAAAATCATACAGATTTTCTCAGTGAAAATTCTTGTTCAGTGATACATAGCTGTCAGCCTTCTCCTGAGGGCTGACAACAAACACACAGTTTTGTGGCAGCTCTGAACAGTCCTATCAATTTAGCTTGGCCCTGCATCCAACATCTGGCCCATAATTAATACAGCATTTTGAAATCCTTCTGGTACTATAAAATGCAAGATATATTAAACCAAATGAGTCAAAAAGTTACTGGGGTTTGTTTTTGTTTTTTTTTTTTTGTTTCTTCTAGAGAAGAAAATATCTGAAGGGTTAGGGAAGACAGAGTTATTAATATATTTTTAAAAGCCAGAGTACTAAATTTGACATATCTGCCAATTCCTCAGATCTCTTTTGTCCTTAATAAGTCTGTGCTCACACATTAGCCTGTGGGGTATCAGATGGCCCTTTTGTGCTTATTCATTTCCTATAAAGAACGCGACTCCTGTGGCCGCTCGTGTTTCCTTTGGCAGCTGAGAAGCCGGAGATTTACCACGCTGTAAATCTGCAGCTGTAGCAGAGCCCAGTCCCACCAGCTCCACGGCCACAGTGTTTGCTGTGTGCTGAGGGGTGCCCCCAGCCTGCCCCCCTTCCCTGTGCCACCGTGTGTCACCTATACCCCACTGAGGTCTGTGCTCCTCCCTTCACTGCCTGACCCTACGGTTAGACTGCATGTGAGCAAAAGCCATGCCTTGATAGAGCACTGCTGCTGTGTATGGATTTATTCAGAAAGGGTGAAGAAAATGTAAAAAATAATTGTATGGCACCATTGTAGACTGAGGAATTTGAACCTCTATACTTCTCCTGTGAAGAAATTATGTATGAGAATATTGCCAAGTGCTTCCTTTCCAACAACTGGAGAGAAACAGACAATTTTAAGGTATGATTCACCTGTTCCTGTATATCTGAAATAGGTCAGATGAATCAGTTCCTAAAAATATTTATTTGTTTCTAATGACTTGAAAGAGAGCTTACAGATGAGCTCAGCCATAAGCACCGGGTTGAAGTTAGGTGACACACATGCCATTGGAGGCAGAGGTCTACTGATTTCTTCCCTTCACTTTCACTCTTGGTATATTGTGCTGTTTTTTGAAAAACTAGATCTCAAGTTCAGATGACCAAAGTTGGCTATAAAAGGACATACAACATACAAACATGATGATCACCAATGCATATGCACCTGTGGCATATCTTGGGCCAAACTGGTCACCTTCCTGTAGCCAAAACTTTGCTCACTTGGAGCCAATTCTCCTTCATCCAAGTTACTTAAGTGTTGGAATTTCAAAAGTAAATGAGAAATTGCGTTGCCAAACCTAAAATGAGAAAATTTGAAATATCTACATCCTAATTCCTGATGTGTCCAGTGCAACTGGCACACTGGCTGTTCAGAAGCTAAGCTGGCTGTGCATGGATCAGTTTGGCTGTATTTGTCAGTAAATAAAATGGATCAGAGCCAATTCTCTGGCCCCAAAAGCAAGTGACACACTACAGCTTGCAACCACACAACTAAACTCTCCTTTCGTGTAGAGCAGGTGGCGTTATTCATGTTGCATTGGGGAAGAGTCCCAGGACTGTGCCACCAGTTAAAGTGTACAGAGAGTCAGTGGATCAGTGCCTAAACACACTCCCTCTAATCCCACATGTTTCCAGTGTAGTTACAGAGGCAGCTTAAGAGTGTAATAAAATGCATAGGCTCAGACATTCTGCCCTGTGAATGTGGGTTTTGGTTTCCATCAGTCAGCCAGATCACATCTGTGTGCTTAGGACATAGTTTAACCTCCACAAAGATAATCTGGCCATCAGTATGGCATAATTGGCTGTATTTTCAATATCATATCATGTTGTGAGCATATCAAGGGAAATCAATATATTGCAGTAGCATGTTCAATATTTACTTTTAGTGGAGTTTTGATATTACACCTCCCTAGTCTCTAGATTCAAGCTTTCAAGGCAGAATTTTCAATACTTCCTAAATGATTTTTCCAATCCAACCTAACCAACTCCCCTACAAAGGTTTGAGTTACTCTAGATGGGAGATTTAACACAAAGGAAAAATGTTATTACAAATTTAGTAAATCTGCTGGATTTTTGTGCCTAAGTGTTATCTCCTGATTGTCCATGCCACTTGAGTGTTAGTTCAGCCTCAAGCTTAATTCTGGAGCAAGGTTTGTTGTTTATGGGCTGGGAAGAACAAGGCAGAGAGTAGGAGATAGTGTGTGCCAGTGTCCCACCCCCACACTGCACGAAGATACAGTGTGAGTGTGACTCATGCCGGGTTTGGCTTCTCCCAGACTAACCAGTATTTCAGATGGCCTCACGTCCTAAGCCACCCTTGGTGTTACACAACAAAAAGACATATCTGGCAGCCTGCAAAGCAGCTTCCCAACAGCAGCCCAGGGCAACGTCTTAAAAGGACCACAGTCAAATCAATGTCTCCATTGCTGAGAAGATTCCTTAGCAGCATTTTAATATTATACTGAGTGCCATAGCACGATCTGGTTTTATACAAACAGGAGCAGTGCTAGTTTTATTTCATAGATCTATCAGTATGTTTGTGTATACACATATGAATTTTGTCTCGTGTGTATGTGTGTGTGTATGTGTGTGTATGTATGCAGGAGGGGTAACCCACCCTTGGGTGCAGGCAGGCACAGCTGCCTAGGCTATACCAAGGTACATGTATGCTTAGCTTTCAACAGAATTATTTATGATTCCTAATTGCTGTGACCATGGTCTTGAGAAGCAGGTCTCTGCTTGGCTTCTCCAGACATGAATATCCCTGAAAGTCTTCAGAAGTATTCTTCCTATGCTGTGACATGTACCCCTACAGACTCACTGGAACAGGCTCCCCAGGGCAGCAGTCACAGCACTAAGCCTGGCAGAGTTCAAGAAGCGTTTGGACAATGCTCTCAGGCACATGGTGTGATTCCTGGGAATGGTCCTGTGCAGGAGAAAGACTTGATCAGATGGATGCATCATCACTGGTGCTCCAGTCACTTGTTTATAAGTTTTCACGGCAACTGGATATTTTTCTCTTTAAGGAATTTCTACACCACCAAACCAAAAGGGACCTGATAATGAGCTCAGGCATTCACACTTACTGTCACACTGCTTAATTCTTACTGCTCTCCTTGACTCTGTTTTGGAGCCCTTCAGCTGTCACTGAGAGAAGCCAGTTTAGAGGGAGCTGACCCTGTGGAGTGTGGACACAAGCCAGTCAGTGGTATTCAGCTTCAAGGCTTGAATCAACTCAGCAGTATAAACACAGCCAAACAGTCTGTATGTTCAATGAGATGAAAAGGAGCAAACAATTCTGATTCCATTTAATGCCAATTTACGGCTCTTAACATTGCCTTTCCCACAAATCAAGCAGTTGTATTGTCTAGCTGAGGGCTTTTGTCCAATGACAGGATGAGAGTCTGAGAAATCTGTCTGTTCTGATAATGTTGCAGAGAGTGTTCACATTTACTATCAAGGCTTCACTAGGACATAGTCAACATGTTGATTTTGCTAAAATAAATGTCTGGAATAAAGGAAGACACTAAAAATAAACATGATCCTAGGAAGGGCATTCACTTTATTTTTGCCCAGAGAGGAAGAGGTGTAGCTTGCCAGCCTTTTAAGTTGGTTGCTAACCAAATAATGAACAGAAAAAAGTAAATTCTGACTATGTTTTCAATTACCTTAGGGAACTTGATGCCAATGACTTTGAAGTTTTTCTGTTAACATCTGAATTCTTCTATGCAGGGACCACCTTACATATATATGATGACCTTCGGTGCTTCCAGTGTGATCAAATTTCTTTTACAGAATCACAGAATAGTTTGGGTTGCAAATGACCTTTAAAGGTCACTGTGCTAGTTTTGGCTGAGATAGAGTTGGTTTTTTTTTCATAGTGGCTTGAATGGGGTTGTGCTTTGGATTTATGCTGAAAAGTCTGTTGATAATATAGAGATGTTTTCAGTAGAGCTGAGAAGGGCTTACAGAGTCAAGGCCTTTTCTGCTCCTCACCCCACTCCACCAATGAGGATGTTTGGGGTGCACGAGGGGTTGGGTGGGGACACAGTCGGAACAGCTGACTCCAACTGACCCAAGGGATATTCCAGACCCAATGGCATCATGCTCAGTATGTAAACTGGGGAGGAAGAAGAAGGAAGGGGGGAATGTTCAGAGTGATGTTGTTTGTCTTCCCAAGTAACTTACACACAATGGAGCCATGTTCTCCTGGAGATGACTGAACATCTGCCTGTCCATATGAAATGGTGAATTAATTCCTTGTTTTGCTTTGCTTGTATGTGTGGCTTTTGCTTTTCGTATTAAACTGCCTTTGTCTCAACCCATGAGTTTTCTCATTTGCATT